>JACCIC010000020.1:80000-687500 GCA_018907035.1 Sycobia sp. Sy_11
ATTTCAGAACGATCAGTTCAGTAGTTTTTTCGGTTATCGTGTACAAACAAAAACAGGCTTTCTCTTTATAAATTAGTAAGATAAGATAAGAAGTAAGATAAGATATGATATGATACGATATGATACGATATGATACGATATGATATGATATAATACGATATGATACGATGTGATATGATATGAAGTATGATATGATATGATATGATATGAAGTATGATATAATATTATATGATATATTTAACTATAACAATTTAATCAATATGATTGTAAGAAAATCTACGTTCGAGTTCAAAAGTTAACTTCACCTAGATGTACAGTTTGCCAAATCCATTAGAATTGAAAAATCTTGAAATTGCAAACTTGAAATCCAGTTTTGAATGGTAGAAAAAGTTATTAGACTCACCAGTTTAACCTTTAATTTTGACGAAACAAAAAAACTTCTTCAATCTTTATTTTTAGACTAAAATATGCATAACCTTAATAGAATTTTGACCTTTTACAACCATTTGAGATAAATTTACCTCTTTACACCCCTTTTCACCCACTCGATGTCCCTTAAAACTATCATTTTTACTTTGCACAAGCGGTTTTTTCTTTTTATCGATCTGACCATAATTGCAATGAAATATACTTTCAAAAAAGTTTTTGTTACTACAATCGAATACAATTTAATATGAATTTATCTCTCCCCACCTCTTTCAACCCTTCTTTACCCTTATTTACCCGTTCTATGCCTTGTACTACCATTTGTATTATTTTTTTTTGAAAAAAATGCGTTGCTTTGTTTGCAAACATCTAAAATTATCAACGTAATATATTTTATTATTTTGATAAAAATTTTAGTTATTGAATTTATTTTTTTCACTTCAACCCCCCCCCCCCACCATCCCTCCCTCCCTCCCATATTTATGATGCTTTCATCTTAGGTTTTTTTGGAAAAATATGTTGCTTTTTTTGCATGTGGCTTATAAATAGATTTATTTTCATAAAATAATTTTTATGAAAAATTATCATAGTGAATCAGAAATAAATTTATAAATTATTCTCTTGCATAAGAAAACTGGGAGATTGAACTCCAAATTTATTGAATTTAGATATTTTTTATTGAAAATACATAATTTTTTTCGTTTTATTTCTTATTATACAAAGTGCGTTATACAATGAATGTAGAAAACAATGTTTGGAGTAGTGGAGAATCAGAGCCTGAAGAAGATGTTAGAGATAGAGGCATTGCGAGTGATATTGATTCCAATGATATCCCAAATAATGACTACCAAGCACCTGACGTATACTTTGATCCTTATTTTTATCCGTCAATAAAAGATTTCCCTGACGAAGCTCAACTACGTCCTGAAGTGTCAATAAATAAAATAACAATATTAGAATGTTTTAAATATATGTTAGACCCATTTCTTGTAAACCTTATTGTAGAACAAACAAACCTATTTCAAGAGCAAAATCCTGAGCCAACTCGAAAAAACATGAAACCATGGACTGATTTGACTGAAGATGAACTACGGATATTTATTGCTTTGTCAATAAATATGGGCCATGTTGTGAAAGGACAATTGAATCACTATTGGAGCCAGGATCCATTGTTGTGTACTCCAATATTTGGCGAAACTATGCCCCGAAATCGATATCTTCAAATTTTAAGATATCTTCATTTTTCTAATAATTTAGAGGTTTCTAACCACTCTTTGAAAAAAATTAAACCAGTGATTGATTATTTGAAAAATAAATTTTCTAGCACAATTTTTCCAGGTAAAAAACTTTGTATAGACGAAAGCTTAGTCTTGTGGAAAGGAAGACTTAAGTTCAAACAGTTCTTACCTTTGAAAAGAAAACGATTTGGACTGAAGTTATTTGAATTAGTAGATTGTGACACAGGTTTTCTTTTAGATTTTATTGTATACACTGGTGCAGACACTGATTATGATCAATTTGATTTAGGCGTTACTGGTGACATTGTTGCACATCTTATGCAACCTTATTGTAATGTACGACGTCAATTATTCACTGATAATTGGTACACTTCACCACAACTTGCGGAATATCTCCACGATAAAGAAACTGACCTTTGTGCAACTGTGAAAAAGAATCAAAAAGGAATATCTACTCTTGACTCGAAATTGAATCGTGGTGAAACATAAGCTGCTCACACGGATAGTTGGATGGTGATCAAATGGATGGATAAAAAGAAGTTTATGTTTTGACAAGTATTTACGAATTTGAGTACTGTGCCACTGGTAAAAAACATTATAAAACTAATTAAGATATTATGAAACCAAGATGTATTCATTACTATAACAAAAATATGGGTAAAGTTGATGATATCGACAGACAGTTGTCTATGACAGAGACAATCCGAAAATGTATGAAATGGTATAGAAAACTATTTTTTCATCTTCTTGACTTGATGATGACGAATTCTCATAAATTATACGAGATGCTGACTACAACTGAAATTTCATTCCCCGATTTTCGATTGAGCGTAGTAAGAGAAATTCTAAAACTAGACATTGAAAAAGTTCCAACCCTATCTCTTGCACCTGGAATTCGACTACACGGTCGCCATTTTCTTAGAAATATTAAATCTGAAAAGAATGATAAACCATTACCACGTCAATGTGCTTTATGTCATATGCTCAACAAAAAGTCCCCATCTACATATGAGTGTTCAATATGTTCTAAAGCTCTATGTATTGAACCTTGTTTTGAAATTTATCACACTAAAGAATCTTTACCATAAGTTAGAATTCTCACACCAAAGTATTTAAAATCTGTATAATATTACCAAAAAGAAACATAAAAAAAAAACAAAAAAAGAATAAAAAATAAAAAAAGTACAAAAAAAAAAAAAAACAAAAAAAAAGAAACATAACTCTGCCACAGTCGATCCCAAGCCCGCGCTCAAAAAAGGAGGGTGTTTCGTAATCGTTGACGCGAGACAAAAGGAATAGTTTGTGATGAGTACCCTATTTTAGGGACGGTTTTTGGACTTATTATAATTTAATAATTGGATTCAGAGATTTTTGACCAATATTAAAAGAAAAAAGGAACAAAATATTTATTTCAAGAAATTGAATTAAGAAAAAATAATTACTTAAATAAGTTATTTACTTAATTTTTATATATTTATTTTACTTTTTAAGAATACATATTATAAATAATACTGCTGTAATGACGCCATATATCGGCTTTTGCACACTACATTAGTATTATACATATTACTTTTTACTTGTTTAACTAAATAATAATTATATATTTTTATATTTTATACACATATTTCACACATTTTCCTTTGGTCGTATGATTTCCATTTTAATGTAAATATACAACTATCTAGCATCCCCGGTTGAAATGCTAAAAATCTTCAAGCTATAAAGAAGGTATTTCGTTAGGACGAAACCTAGTAACAAGGTATTTCACTTCGGCAGAAATTAGCTGAACATGTAAGGTATTTTCGGGTCATTCAGCCGATTTATAGATACATTTTCTAAACCTATTTTTTAGGTATGTAATACCTACCACAATTTCGAGATATGCTTTTATAAAGAGGGATCCAATAAAATAGATGTTCTCTAAAAACTGATATATTTAAATAACATTTTCTGTAACAAAGCACACCTTGAGTCCACAAGGCTAAAAATTTGGCCTTATCTGGAAATCCTGAAGTAATGTCCTGGGCCTTATTTTATTGTATTCGCTTTTTTCATAGTAGAAATTGATACCTCTGTCCCTCTAGAGTTGTCATTTTCGACACCAATATATTGATAATTTAAAATATATGTACATATATATATATGTACATATATATATATATATATATATATATATATATATATATATATATATACACATATATATATATAATAAAAGAAATATTAAACTTCAATAAAAAACAAAAGAAAAATCAATTCAGTAACTATAGAATTAATATCCAGCATCATAGTGACTAAAAAAAATTCAAACACTGCTGCATATTTCACTCGTATAAGTTATAATAGGCTCAGCATTTTCCTCGAAGAAAATCTAAAAAATTTTGCCTATGGATTAGACTCGCTTACATAAGTCATTTAAAAACGGTTTCAAATCAGTTTAAATCGCTTGCAATAATCGAAATCATATGTGAAGAAAATTATTTAAAAGATTTTGGGAATCAGTTGAAAACTAGTTTGCACTTTCAATAAATTATATATTCCCCGAAATCAAAATACTGAAAATACAGAAAATTTATCTGACAAACTAATTATAATATTATGAAAATGTAATTGCAGATCTGTAATATTAAATAACCTGTGTAGAAATATACTAGGCATATCCCTAGTTTCGGCTAGATCCTAGTAATACCGATGTATTCCTCATGTAAGTAATACTCGCCAGATCCGAGTTAGATTTCCCTTTGATCATCTAATAATCGTCTTATATTGATTATTACATTCTCAAGTTTATTCAGATTTGCTTACCTTTTATTGATATTAGAAGGACGTGTTTTCTATAGTCAAAATTTTACAAGTAGAAAAATTATGGAAATGATTAGGCTTTCTATCTTGGATTTACTTAGATTTCCTTACCCTATCCCAATTTGGAAAGAATGGCGTATTTCTAGACAGGATCTGCTGAGTAGGAGAATTAAGGAAATGGTTAGGCGTTCCATCCTGATTCTAGTTAGATTTCCTTAACTTTTTCTACTATTGGATAGAACGATGTCTTTTCTAATCGAGACTTTACGAATACGAAAATTAGATATTATATACACACACACACGCACGCTTGCGCGCTCGTACATTGTGTGTGTGTGTGTGTGTGTGTTTTTTTTTTTTTTTTTTTTTTTTTTTTTATTAGGCGTAGGCAGAGCAAGCTCTGCACTAGTGGCCTCTCGAAACCAGCATCCCGCCGGAACTATCCGGGAATATTATTTCGGCGGGGCTGTTAGTTAGCCTATACGACTCCTCTACTTATGAAACTATCCTACGTCCCCCATCCACACAGGTGATCAGGAGTTCGGTGTTCGTCCTCTGTATCTTAAAATAGGATCAGTTGGCCTGGTTCATCCTGGGCCATTCGCCTAGTTCTATCGGCATATCTAAGTTTGGTCATCACCTCTTTTGCGAAACTGGCTACTGCCTTCCAGTTTTCAGAAGATTCCAGCATTATTGATAGGATGCTCTCTGGTCTTATTGCCTTACTGATGATGTTCATCAAGTGCTCACGTTGTGTTCTAAAACGAGGACAGCTCACCAATATATGCTCAGCATACTCGACCAAAGTCGGACAGATGGGGCAGAGATCATTATTATCCAGGTGAAAGCGGTGGAAATAGGACCTAAAACAACCATGTCCAGTCAACAACTGAGTTAGGTGGAAATCTATTAGGAGTGTGAATAAGTCTTTCCCCTTTTTTGTAAGAGATGGCGCCACCAATACTGTGCGAGTATTCAATGGTTACATATGTCATAATCAAAGCTTATTCATATCTCAATAATTCCATACTAACACATTAGTTAAAATTTTTTCGCATCATGAATTTTTGATATCGTGAAAATGTCGAAATTTGAGCCGAGTCGACGTCATTTGCGGGAAGTTTCACTTTATTGGTTCAATATGAAGAAATCTGCTGCCGAGACGCATCGATTGCTTCAGAAGGCTTATGGAGAAGGTTGTGTCGATGATTCAAGTGTTCGCGGATGGTTTCGACGCTTCAAAAGCGGTGATTTCGACGTGGAAGACAAGGAGCGTTCCGGGCGGCCGCAAATCTTTGAAGATCGAGAATTGGCGACTTTGCTTGATGAAGATTCTTGTCAAAGGCAAGAAGAACTTGCTGAAGCATTGGGAGTTGACCGAACAACCATTTCCAAGCGTTTGAAAGCCATGGGAATGATCCAAAAGCAAGGAAATTGGGTGTCGTACGAACTGAAGCTGAGAGACGTCGAATGGCGTTTTTTCACTTGCGAACAGCTGCTTCAGCGACATAAAAGAAAGGGTTTTCTGCATCGTATCGTGACTGGCGATGAAAAGTGGATACGTTACGATAATCCGAAGCGAAGAAAATCATGGGGACTACCCGGCCATGCATCATCATCGACGGCCAAGCCAAATATTCATGGCGCCAAGCTCATGCTCTGTATATGGTGGGACCAGCTAGGTGTGGTTTTCTATGAGCTTCTGAAACCGAATGAAAGGTGTGCACATGTTGCACCGCCGGTGAAAACATACTTAGAAACGCTCAAATGGGAAGTCCTACCCCACCCACCGTATTGTCCAGACGTTGCTCCGTCTGATTACCATCTCTTCAGATCAATGACGCATGGCCTGGCTGACCAGCACTTCCATTCCTACGAGGAAGCCAAAAAATGGGTGGATGACTGGATAGAGGCCAAACCGGTCGAATTTTTTCGCAACGGGATTCGTATGTTGCCAGAAAGATAGGAAAAAGTTGTAGCTACCGATGGCCAATACTTTCAATAATTCATTTGTAACCATTTTTTCACAATAAAGGCTCAAAATTTGAAAAAAAAACGGGAAAAACTTATTCACATACCTGATAATTCCCCGTGTTTCCTGTTGATCCATCTGTGTATGTCTGGGAGGATACGATAAGTCCATCGGCCTTAGTTATCTGCTAGAATCGGTCCATCGTTTTTGCCATATTTCTATAGAACGATGACGTTCCACATTTTTAGCACCTTGTAGGGAATCCACTGCGGCCTTACATATCTTATGCAGCCTAGCCAGTTCATCTGCAGCTAAATCGAAAGGAAGAATTCCGGCAAGTACCTCAGCTGCGTCGGTGGATACCGTCCTGTAACCACTAATAATACGTATACAGGAGCGACGACGGGTCGCAATGGCCAACTCACAATACGATTTAATTCCGCATGCATGATGCCAGATTGGTGCTGCATACATGCTGACAGAATTAACAACATAAGCTAATAGTTTCCTCTGGGGTGGACGTGGGCCACCAATGTTAGGCATGAGCCGACACAAGGCAGCTGAAACTCGTTGCGCTTTTTCGCCAGATATCTTTAGATGTTCTTTGAAATTTAACCTGGCATCAAGCTGGACACCCAAGTATCGTAAAGATGGCGCAGAACTAATGCGGGAGCTACCAACTTTAAGAGTAATACTATCTACCTTCTTACGACTGCTGACAAGAACTACTTCTGTCTTGTGCTCCGCTAATTGTAGACCAACCGTCTAAATCCATCTACTGATGTTGCTGATCGCCTCATTGGCATTTTCAGTAAGTTCTTCAAGGATCTTAGCCGTCACTACTAGAGCGATATCGTCGGCGTACCCTACTGTTATTGAACCAGGCGGTTGTGGAATCCTCAACACGCCATCATACATAATATTCCACAATATATGTCCCATAACTGAGCCCTGGGGGACTCCCGCAGTAACCTTATGCGATATAGTGCCTTCATCCGTTCGGTATAATATTATCCTATTCTCAAAGTAGCTGGCCACGACATTCTGTAAATAGCCAGGTACTCCGAACTCTTTAAGAGAACTCATAATAGAAGACCAGCGCGCTGAATTAAAGGCATTCTTGACATCTAGAGCGACAATGGCACAATACTGTTTAGTGCCACCTTTCCATCTCTTACCACTGATTGCATTTCTTGCGGTACACACTACCAGTTTAATGGCATCGACTGTTGATTTTGATTTCCGAAATCCAAATTGGCGTGAGGATAAGCCGTGCAATCCTTCAGTGAATGCTTCCAGTCGGCTACATATTATTTTTTCAAATATTTTACCTACCGTGTCGAGCATACACAATGGCCTGTATGATGAAGGATCATCAGGTGGCTTATTGCCCTTAGGTAACAGGACTAACCTTTGAGTTTTCCAGCAATCAGGAAAAATACCCTCAAGAAGACAAGCATTATATACTTTTAGAAATATAGCTGGATTCTTCTGTATCGCCAACTTAACTGCCGCATTAGGGATACCATCAGGGCCAGGTACAGCATTGTCTCTAGTCTTAGCGTAAGCATTATGTAGTTCGATTTCTGTTATAGGAGGTATATCGTCCGAGTGTTGCGTGCGCAGTATAGTCCCATGAATGTCATTGGGAAAGAGAGCGGAAACAATCTTATAAATCAATACCGTGCTAGTGGGTTGTATTGGTGCCCTACTCAATCGTGCCATGACTGTTTTGTATGGTCGTCCCCATAAGTCATTGTTGGCCTCTGCACACAGTTCAAGCAAGCATCGACGCTTGCTTGCCTTAATGGCCTTGACAAGCACTCTCTGTGCTTCCTTAAATAAACTATTAAACGTATCAGGATGGGTGCGGGCTCTCTGGGCAAGTCTACGTGCGCGATGACATTGTTTGCGCAATTCTGCAATTTCATTTGTCCACCAGTAGACAGATTGACGATGTTTAAATCCGCTCTTCGTCCTAGTCATCGATACATCACATGCTTCAGAGATATGCTTCATGAGTGCATTTGCCAGATGGCCTGGTGTACCATATTCTAAACGCTCTTCTGATATTATAGTGGCGAACACTTCACAGTCTAGCGATCTGATGTTCCATTTCCGTGTGGGCATCCACTCATTGCACTTGTTCTTTACTTTCTTCTCTGCAATCTCATACAAGATCGCCCTGTGATAACTGTGGGTGTAAAGGTCGCTTACTCTCCAATTAAAGATCCGCTGAATGAAGTCATCACTGGCGAATATTACATCAATGACTGATTGTTTATCACCCCTAATGAAAGTGGATTCAGATCCTTTATTAACCACGTGGAGTTGAAGAGAATTAAGGCCATCAAGCAGCATACTACCTCTGTTATTTGTTGAAGCGCTTCCCCAGGCTGTGGACAACGCGTTAAAATCGCCACCGATTAATAATGGTTTCTTGTCCATGGCTTCATCAACTAATTTAGCTACAAGGATTTCAAACTGCTTGTCCGTCAAGCTTGGAGGAGCATATACACTAAAGACGTATATTTCTTGTATTTTAGCCCAGGATATCAATTCGCTCCGATGACTCGACTGCTTTAGTACCTGCCTATTTTGACCAATCCAGAGGGCAGCTCTATTGCTTGTGTCACTTATCCAGCGCTGTGGTCTGACCCTGTCACAATATGGTTCGGAGATTACAGCAATGTCTATTCTTAGCTCCTTTATTGTCTGTTTCAGCAGGTCATGAGCTGCTACGCAATGGTTGGTATTCAGTTGGAGTATTTTCATGTTTTATGTCTGTTTAAAAACTCCACGATAATCGGGCACTTATAGCTGTATGCTGGATGGTTAATCTCCTTTTTTCCTTCAAATTTACAGAGTAAACAACAGGGCCCGTTTACACACAGCTTGGATAGATGGTCTTTTCCACCGCAGTGCCTGCAAAGTTTAGTTCTATCAGGGCCCGAGCACACGGACGCTAAATGGCCAATCTGCCAGCACCTGAAGCAGCGCTTTATTTCTGTTTTTTTTCGAACTCTGCAGCTGACCCATCCGATTCGAACATGCCCTACACGTAGTAGCTCAGCTGCGTGGCTATATGGTACAGACACCACCGCCGTCTGAGTACCCCCATAAGCTTGCCGCAAGGAACGAGCAATTAGTAGGTTAGTCTCCTTTAGCTCGAGGTGTGTTCTCAGAGCCTCTAATACTTCATCCTTTGAAGTGCCCTCATCTATATCTTTGATCTCCAATGTAATGAGATTACTCAGGACTGAAGTGGATGCGCTATGGCCAACCTTAGATTCAACAATGCGTGCCAACTCATGTGCATCTTTGGCTGTCCGTTCCAACTGAAGTACAAGGGCACCGCTTGAATTTCTACGTATCCTGTTAACCTCATTCTTGACATGAGATAACTCCGGGTCATTCTTTATTTGTCGCAGTACCTCCGCGTATGTAACTCCTTCATTGGCCTTAATCAAAATGGAGTTAGGCCTATTTCGTCCACTAAGCGTGCGCGTACTAGGTAATTCTTTACCTTTGGGCTTCTTGCGCTTGATGGTCTGCCATTGATTTTCTTTGGTTTCAGACTTGCCTGTAGGTACTCCGACCGACTCTAGTGGTCTCCTTGAGCCCAAAGGTGGTTCTTTCTTCCTTTGCCACCTATGGTTTTAGGAGTGGAAACCATCGCTTCTGCTGCGCTTCGTTTGGTGTCAGAGCGTAGACTCGGCGTAGTCTGAGTCACCACTTCATGTGTACCAGGACGTTGATACTGTAATAGATCATCCTCTGCCATACTAATGCATTTATATGAGGCATTAATGGAACGAGCAAGATCCTTAATGGTCTTGTGTATGTTATGTCTATCTTTGACAAAATCCAACAATTGGCTGATCTTCTCACCAAGTCGCTCCAGGTGATTGTTTCTGCGCGTGATGGAGATTTCTCGATCCGTTATTTCTTGATCCATCATGACATCTCCTTTAGTACCCAGTGTACTATCTATGATTATGTTTGATTTGTCCTCCCCAGAATCCGAGGGGCTACCACCGACCATAGAGGCTTGCACTCTATCGGAATCGGTGAGGAGATTGACCGGTCTTGCCGGAGTTACTCCCTGGGGTATATCCTTGTTTATACCAAACATTAGTCATAATTGGCCTTACGTTCGGGAGGCCCTCCCTATTAGCTTTTTCTGTCCGCCCTGAGTATTTTATTTCCTCAGTGCCCTCTACAAATTGTAGCGAGCCATCCCCTATCCGCAACCTGGGGAGGCGCCAGATGGGAGAAAGCAACAAAACTCCACACTGTGTGTGTGTGTGTGTGTGTATGTGTGTGTGTGTGTGTGTGTGTAGATTTAATATAGATACATCTATACATATATACGAGAGTGGATTGATAAGTTTTCGGCCTGACCAAGAAAAACAACGTTTTTAAGAATTTTTTTTTTATTTCTGAACATAATCTCCTCCAAGGCTGATACATTTCTCATAGCTGTGTTCTAGTCTGGTAATGCCATGTCTATAGACCGATTCGTCAAGCTCCTCAAAATACCCATTTACAGCTTCGATGACTTCTTCATTGTCCGAAAATCTCTTACCGCCAAAACATTTTTTGAGATTAGGAAACAGATAATAGTCACTCGGCGCTAGGTCTGGAGAGTAAGAAAGGTGTCACATCAATTCAAACTTCAGATCGTTGATTTTGGCCATCGCAATGTTTGACGTGTGCGTGTGTTATCTTGATGTAACAAGATTTTTTTCTTCGCCAGATGAGGTGGTTTAATTTTGACTTCGTGGTTCAAGCGTTGCAATAAGTCTACGTAGTATTTACCAGTATTAGTTTTACCATTTGCAAGGTAATCAATGTATATAATACCTCTTACATCCCAAAAAACAGTAGCCATAAGCTTGTTCGCGGAAAAAATTGTTTTTGCCTTCTTTAGAGTTGGTTTCCCTGGACCAATCCACTCTTTAGACTGTTGTTTGGTTTCAGGAGTGTAGTGGTGGACCCAAGATTCGTCAACGGCTACCGAAATCTGGTTAGATTTTCCTACTTATTACTAGGATACAGTATGGAAATCTTAATAGATCTTAATATGGATTTTTCTCCATTTGGATAAGATTAGAAGGTCGAACTAGTTCTACTAAGGAAGATCTAGCAAGATCTACTAAAGCAATTCTATTAAAAAAATAATAATAATAATAATTCGATCACATGAAATAAATATTTTTTCCCCTTTAAAAATATATATGTAAAAGTAAAGAAATATTTATCGTTTGAAGTATATGCATCTAAAATTATAAGTGTATATATCAAAGAAGAAAATATTTATTTACTTATAAAAAAATATCTTCAATGAGAAAAAAAAAGAAAATATTTATTTTAATAAACTAAATTAAGAAAAAATAATTACTTAAATAAATTATTTACTTATATTTTATATATTTATTTTACTTTTTAAGAATACATATTAAAAAAAAAGATACTTGAGTAATAATTAAAATAAAAGTTAAAAAAATTAACAAGAAAATAAAAAGAAATAAAAACCGATATATATTTTTTACATTATATATTTTTAAATCTTATGAGATATTCTTCAAACATTTTTTCTTTCGTCATATTATTTCCATTTTAATGTAAACAATATACACCTATCTAGCATAATACAAATGCATCTTTCAATTTTGTATCTTCCTTTAACAAATTATTAAAAGCATACCATCCTAAAAATTGGTAATAGGTAACGCAATAATGGATTAAAATATTTTTCAACAATTCGTTATTAGAACCGGTTATTTGTTTCAACAGCTCCTTAATGTCTCGATTGGTTTCTTCTACTGTAATTTTTATTATCGCAATTGCTTTCAATAAAACTTTCATATCTGAAAAAGAAAAGTATTGAATTGTGTGCGTGTGTGTATGTAACATCATTAAGTGTATATATTATTACTATATAAATTACATAAATGTTATAAATACTTATCTTAAGTACATGTAGATAAATTAGTTCTTGTATCAGGATTATGTTGAGAATGTGACAATGATATTTTTTTATTTAAATTTAATTTAATTTTGAAAGGCATAAGTATTATTACTATCTGTAATATTCAAATTCTCTAATGGATCATTTCCTGGTATTTTAGTAACCGAGGTTAAAGCGTCATCAATACCATCTTAGAACTGAAAAATATATAATTAAAAATTATACATATTATAAAAGTAATAATGTTGTAATATTCTTATAACAAATATGTATGAAATATTACTCGAAAAAGAAATTTGATTATTATCTCGAGAATTATTTATATATGAAACATAATTTTTATATGATAAATTTTCACTACTCTCAAAACTATTTGTTTCCATGTTTAAATATGCGAGAGGGTCTGTTTTTAATATTGATGTAGTTTCATCTACAAAATTTGGAATTAAAAAGTGTTTTTAAACTAGGTATGACTTATTAAATTATAATGCATATTCAAAATAAATATTAAATTGTACTTACATAAAAATGTCTCATCTGATATAGCTTCAAAATTAGAATCAGTTTTTTTGTTCTTATTGAAATCTGTAGAAGTATCTTAAAATTAAAAAAATACATATAGCATGTTGATTAAAAGACATAAATAGCAATATAACTAATAATAAATAAACTTACTTTCTTTTAAACATTTTTAAATTTCTTTATTGTTCTTCTTGGTTGCAAATTCTATTTGTTTTTTACTCTTTGTTTTATTTTTATATGACTTAGCTATTCAGAACTAATATTTATTGAATAAAAACCAATATCATTAATCAAAAATAAATTCAGCAAAGTTATACTTATTGAATATGTAGAATTTATAGATTATAAATATCCCGTGCAGAAATTTACTCGGCGTATCCCTAGTTCAGGATAGATCCTAGTCAGTATTACTGATGTTTTCCTCATGTAGGTAAATCTTGCCAGATCCTAGTTAGATTTTCCTTCGATCATCGAATAATCGTCTTATATTAATTATTACGTTCTCGACTTTATTCGGATTTCCTTATCTTATATTAATGTCAAAAAGAAATACGTGCTTTCTATAGTCAAAATTTTACAAGCAGGAAAATTAAGGAAATGATTAGGCTTTCTGTCTTGGATCTAGTTCGATTTCCTTAACTTTTCCCTATTTTGGAAACAACTATATATTTTCTAGTAGGAATCTTCCAAGTAAAACAATTATGGAACTAACTAGGCTTTCTATCTTGAATCTAGTCAAATTTTCTTGACTTTTTTAATGTTGGAAAGAATGACGTATTGTTATAGATATAATTTAAGGAAATGGTTAGATTTTCTGTCTCAACTCAGATTTTGCTGCAATTTTTCATGTACTCGCATATCATAGGAATGAATATATATATATATATATATATATATATATATATATATATATATGGATTTGTCTGTACTTCTGCTGTGCACATGAATCGGCATTGGCGCCGAACCGTTCTTAAGTCGGCACGGTTTTTCCGTTAGTTATAAACCCTTGCAATATAACTTGTATATAAAAAAAAAACTAATGAAACAAGCGATCTGAACTGGACGCTAAGCTGTGAAAATACGACCTGCAGTATTTTGACAGCTTTTGTAGCGAACATTTCGCCTTCCCAAATCTTGCATAATACATTTTCAATCAAATTTTCTTGTTTTTTATTTATGAAACTCTAAATTTTTAAAATAATTTTCTTTGAAACGTACCATATCCGACTTGCGCGTAGTATAAACTTTCTTTTCTAATTTCACTTGCGCATTTGGATTTTTAATACATTTGTGTTTCCAGTAAGTTTTGATTTGTAAAGTGGTGTCATTCAAGTGAAGAGTTTATACTTCAACAGCAATAAAATATTACCGACTATTGCATGAATTGAAAATATTATGGATATGGAAACTAATACATCCAACAATAATATACACAAGGAACGAGATAGAAAAAGAAACTATAGAAAAATAATAAATGAAGTAAAACATCAATTGAATTGGACTCGAAAATAATCTGAGAGTAAGTTTATTTTAAGATTAGAGTAATAAAACGCGATAATGAGCAAAATTTTTGACGTCTGTTTCGCAGATTTCTCTTATTTTTAAGTTGAAATTCATAAATATAATAAGTATAATATTATATAAAGCAATTATAGGTGAACTGAATTCATTTTATTTATTTAATTTAATTGTAAAACTTAATTTAATCTTCTATTTTTTATTTTTCTCAAAATTCCAATTTGGATTATATAGTAAAATTTAATATATATATATATATATATATATATTAAATTTTATATATATACACAGACATATGTATATCATACTCATACTAATTTATAAAGACAAAGCGTGTTTTTGTTTGTACACGATAACCGAAAAAACTACTGAACCGATTATTCTAAAATTTGACATATAGATTCTATATGTTCTTGGGAAGGACATAGGCCATGTTTTTTATTGAAAATCATTTAACTATCCTCAATCAATTAAGTTAATGGTATTAACAATCAGTTTCACCACCGGCCACTAGGTAGCGTCTTGAATCACGAACATCAATTCAAAGCAGTCCGCTTAAAGTATTAATACCAGACCAGCTCAAGTGAATATTTTTTCATCACCGAATCACCACATCAACATCATATCCACATGCAATTCTCATTTATTTCTTACATAACTTGTAATTTATACTTTATATAATTTATAAATTATAAGTTTGTAAGAAACTCTTAAAACTTTTTAAAACTAAGCTTAAAAATTTTAATTTTAATTTTTAATTTTAATTCTAATTTTAATTCAATTTTAACTTTAAACTCGATTTTAATGTTATCTTAATATGTCATCTATCTTAGATTTTCAACTCAAACTAACCTCTGTTAAATTAAACTTATATAATTTATATTTGACTTACCTCATTTTTAACTAATTCTATAACTAATATATATATATTTATTTAGAATTAAATCATACCTATATTTATATTTATATTTACATATTTAAATATTTCTTCATAGCTAGAATCTCCCACACCCCACCTTTCCCTCTACCTTTAACCCCCCCCCCCAATAACAAACTGGAGGCAATCACCTTCCTCCACTCATTCGTAAGTCCGACTCAATGGACGTGGACACCGGCCTTACCACCGACCTCGACGTTCTACCACCCCAAAAACTGATAGAAATTATCATCAGCCTCCGGGATCAGATTGACCAGCTACAAAATATAATAATCACCACCACAACAGACCCAACCTTCTCTCAATCGGTGGCAATATCACGCCACACCACCGGAATTTCTACATCTTCGTCGTCCGCTACGGATTTCTTTCAGGAGGCAGTAGTTTCCTGCACCCCCGCTATTAAAATATCCGTCTCCGAATCAACTCCGATCTCCGTAGAAGCCGAGTTCATAAAGCAAGGCCGTAAACGCATCCGCGTTGCCAAATCCACACCAACCCTTTCTGATCTGGATTCTGACACTGTAAAAGAATCCCCCATCGCTGTACGACCCCCACCCCCATCATCATCCGCCAAAAAATGGTTTGGGCAAAACTAAAGATTGACATAGAGAAAGCCGGAATCTCCGTTTGCCGGGCCGTCAACACCTCTGACTCGGTCAAGGTGTACGCGGCGACGGTAGACGACTTCAGGCTCCTAACGGCCCGCCTAGAAAATACTAAAATACAATATGCCACCAACCCAAAGAACGGGACTTGGTTGTAGTCATTCGTGGTATTAACGAAGCCATCCAAGACGAACACATCCTGAATGAACTAAATTCGAAAGGTCACACGCCACGACGCATTCACCGAATGCATAGCTGCGAAAAAATCTGGCTGCTGGTGACCGTTCACCTAGACCCCTCCTCACCCGCCGCTAAGTTAATCTCCGACTTAAGCACCATCGGTGGCCTGAACATAAAAGTGGAGGCAAAGAGGAAGTCGAAAGGCACGCCGCAGTGCCTTTCGACAGTGCGTTGCCTCAAATATAATCACACGGCAAACTATTACCACACTGCATGGGCCTGCGCTTTTTGGAGCAAAAATCACGGCACCCCGTCATGTCCTCTAAAAGACAATAAAGACGCGCGCCCCACCTGCGCCAACTGAAAAGGAGAGTACAGGGCAACTTACAGGGGCTGCCCCAAAGCCCCAAAGAAGGACAATCTCCCCCAAAAACAAGTGAAGCCGGTAAATGTCCCCAAGACAGGTAACGCTCCCCACCCCAGCTCATACAGAAAAAGAGCATCACCCCCAATTTTCATAAAAATCGGACAAACCCCACCCACACCACATATGCGAGCATAGTGAGTAACAGAGCAGCATCAGCGGCACCGTTACAAATCCACTCGCCTCCCATTGCGTCCGAACTGCAAAACATCATAATGCAGTTCGTCACGAACATTATCGCCGCTCTCTGCAGACCTAATAATGGCTAATCCCGAGATAACGATCCTTAACTGGAACGCCAACGGCATCCTCTGCAGAAATAGATCTCTGAAACTCTTCCAACTCTTGGAGGAGGAAAACATCGGGATCGCCTGCATCACAGAGACCCTCCTCAACCCATCCCATAAACTTTTCCTTCCAAGCTACATAACGTATGGGAAGTACAGAGAGCATTCTAACGATGGGGGCGTGGCAATCCTCGTCCACAAATCCCACCGCCACCGTGGAATTACAACTATCTCCAACTGCGAGACAATAGGGGTTGAAATTTCCCTCCAAAAAGGTCCCTTGAGGGTAATTGCATGCTATAACTCTCCACAACTCCAAAACAACTTTAAAGATCTTGCCTTGCTTCTCAGCAACAACACTCCCACAATCATCGCCGGGGACCTAAATGCTAAACACCCCTCTTGGGGCTGCGGCTCCAGAAACAGCAACGGTTGCGCCCTCCTCAGAAAAACAATTCGGCATGATTTTACAGTGGAAGCTCCTCCTTCCCCTACCCACTTTCCGGGCTCCCCGCAACACGCACCAGACATTCTCGATATTTTTCTCACCAAAAATATCACACCTCTAAGCGACCCCCGGGTTATCTGTGCACTGAGCTCAGACCACAGACCGGTGATCCTCGCCTTCCATGCATCACCCATCTCTCCCCCGTCACACACAGAACACATCGACTGGCTACATCTCAAATTCAACCTAGAGACGTCAGCCTTTCGATGCAGACCCATATTATCGATCTCTCAAATCGATGAAGAGATCACCTCCCTGTCTAATGCCATCACCCACAGAATCGCTACATACCCACGCCCTCCACAGGGCACTAACAATAACCTCCAGGTCGGTATTTTTAAGCTAATTAAGCAAAAGAATAGAATCCGGAAGAAATGTCAACATCTTAGAACTCTACTTCTCAAAACCCAACTCAACTCCTTACAAAGGGACATCCACTCTCGGATAAACGAGCACAGAAGCAGCCGCTTCAACGATTTCATCACTGAAGCCGAAACTCACTCCAAAAACGTCTGGAAGGTGATAAAATATATACGGGGCAGTCGCCCTTGCCTTCCAACACTCAAGCAAAATGGTCAAACCTTCTCTCTCTTCTTCACATCATCTCTCAGCAATCAGTGCTCACCTATACCCAGTCCACCAGAACTCTTACGCTTTCATGAGCATGTCACCCAGACAGCTAAACACTTCCTTTCTTCAAACAGGGACATCACTCCTACCTCTCCGAAAGAGATACGCGACATCATTCGCAGTCTTCAAAACAAGAAAGCCCCTGGTGCTGACAAAATCAATAACAACACACTAAAAATCCTCCCCCATAAACACATCATGTCCATCTGCAACATCGTAAACGCAATGATGAGACATCAATACTTTCCCAAGGCCTGGAAAACGGCCTTAGTGATCTGTCTACCAAAAGCCGAGAAGTCTCTCAACGACTCCGCAAGCTATCGTCCCATCAGTCTTCTAAACTCCCTAAGCAAAGTGCCCGAAAGCGTTATCCTAAATCGCCTCTCCACCTCGGTCACCAGAAAACACCTCATACCTGACTGTCAAAATGGGTTCCGCACAGGGCACAGCACTTGTTACTAACTTCTCAGAGTTACGGAACTCATTGCTGACAACATGAACAGACGGCTGCACACAACGATGCTGCTGCTAGATGTCCAGCAAGCCTTCGACAGGGTATGGCATGACGGGCTCGTCTTCAAACTCATTGCCAATGACATCCCTGACTATTTGATCGGGATAATAAAGTCGTTCCTATCAGACCGATTTATTCGAGTTAGGGTAAGATCTCCCTTTTCGCTCGAAAGGCCATCTCAGCCGGCGTCCCTCAAGGGTTTAAGCTCTCCCCCCTACTTTTTACTTTTTTCTGCCATAATCTTCCATACACGATACAATTACCACGGCACTCTACGTGGACGATATTGCCCTCATACACGCCACTAAAACAATCTGCCACAGCACCTCAAGGCTAAACAGACCACACCCCATCTACTGGTACTCACGGTGGAGACTCTCTATCAACGAGAGCAATCTTTATCTTCCGAAAAACCGCACCCCTCCAAAAATAACGATCAAAGGCTCCTCGATCCCGTGGAGCCAATCGGTCAAATACCTCGGAGTGGCGTTCGACAGGAACCTATCCTGGAACAAACACCTCCGCCTCACCAGGAGCAAAATGTTAGAAGCCTTCTTAGAGCTCAAACCTTTCTTCCATAGCAAAACCCTGTCACCCAGAACAAAGGCTAAAGCCTTCTCCGCCATCATCAGGAGCATTGCCACATACGCCATCCCCATCTGGGGGTTCATCCCTCTAGAAAGACTTCAGCGACTCCAAGGCACCTACATTAGGCTGCTACGCTCTTCCCTGAACACCCTTTGGTACTTAAGGAACACTCAAGTACTTAAGGAAACTAACCTTCTTGCTCTCAACGACTACGCGAACAAATTCGCCAAAAATCTGAGAAATTCAATTAAACAGCACCCGAACTCAGGAATCCAATCCCTGAGTAGTATCCGTCCTAAATCGACGGATCGCTACAGGAGGCCTTGCCACCTGATCAGTGATCCGTAACCCCATCAGCCACTACCGGCCACTCCGTGCTTCGTTTTCGTAGGTAAGCCTCTGCCTCTAAGAAGGCAGAGCCCCTAAACTCACCAATTCCTCCCCTATCCACATCCCACTTCTACCCCCCCACTCCCTACACCGTTCCGTTTAATAATATTTTATCCCAACAGGTAAAGGGAATGATACCTCCGGGTAGGAATCCCTGCGGGGAGGGGTTTTAGTCGGTAGGCATGCGAGCAAAGGCTCCATGAATCCGACACTACCTCTCTTAGAGAGGTGTCTTTAGAAGATTTCCCCTCCCCGCCTCACAAAAAAAAAAGACGAATGTTCATATCCAACTTTGGGATTCGTATCCTAAAGAAGGTGTGGCGTTAGTCAGTATTACCTTTTTTGTTCTTGAGGTTAATCTGACACTACTCTCACACCTTATGGATATCTTTTGATTTTTGCAAAGTTTATTTTCCCTTACGTGAGAAAATCTGTCTGTCTCTGTCCCCTCTCTCTCTCTCTCTCTCTCTCTCTCTCTCTATATATATATATATATATATATATATATAATCTATATATATAAATTACATATATAAAAACGCACAATTTTTTTATATATATATATATATATATATATAAATATATAATATATAATATTTATATATAAATTATATATATAAAAACACACAACAATAATAATAATAAAAAATATATAAGCAATATATATGATACCAATACTAGACCCCGAAGGAATTAGCATCTATACAGATACTAGATTACAACGCCTAGAACAAAATATTGATGCATTAATCGGCAGCGATCACGACCGTTGGGAATTCGGGAACTATTTAGATAAAAGAATAGACGAATTGGAAAAGGCTCTGAATAAGGAGCAAGCCTAAAATAAACAATTGAACAATACGATATTACAAAGATATTCCCTGCTTGCAGAAGAGCAGGACGATTTAACAAAATCTGAAAGAAGAGAACAACAAATTATAACCTTGCTAAAAGAAAAACAAAGAGATGAGAAAAACTTACAAAGTATTATAGCTATAATTATGAAGGCTATAATAAGCCTACAGAAATCACCTAAAAAGGAGGATACTGAAACTATAGAAAGCCTAGAAAAAGCGTTTGTACAACTTTCCTTAACGGAATAAATCTCAAGAATAGAAGTGGGATTAAATAATCAAAAATTAATAAAAATTTTCAAAAGAAAAACACAAACCATTTAATGATAACAAAAAAGGAGAGAGAGCGTAACAAATGAATATAACAAATCGGGATGCTATAAATTAAACAAATGAATTAACATTATCAAATTAATAACCCAACCTCACCATTCGAAAGAATTTAAAAAGAAAAAAAAACACAAAATAAAATTAATACGGCCAAGTACCAAAGCCTCTGAGCTATAAGCGATAGCCATACGCAACTGCCTCTCGCTCAGAAATTAAAAATTAATACGACCAAGCACCAAAGCCTCTGAGCTACAAACGATAGCCATGCGCAACTGCTTCTCGGTCAGAAATTAACCACTGTTTCATTATAAAATTTATGAAACGATATTACTAATCAATATATATCTCGTAACACGTAATTTACGAACAAATATATATTAAAAAAAAATCATTAAACAGGTGAAGGTTGAGGAAACAATTAAAAACAATTTAAATAAATCAATTGGAAAAATAGAGAGAGAAAATCTAATTAATAAAATATCGAAACAAACGGTAGTCATACGCAACTGCCTCACAACCATATAAATAAAAAGGAGATACATTTATACACATTTACATTAAAAATCGAATGAAGACACGTAGTAAAACTCGATCAGGGAAGGAGTTAGAAATCCCATTAAAAAACGAATCTGAAAATCAACCAAGGGAGGGCGAATTCAGAACTCCTCCGAAAGACATAAAAGAGGTTAAATTTACGCCATTCGGCACATCTACGCCTCGAGAACAATCGAATATCGAACAAAATATAGAAGTCGTCAGTCCCATACACACAGGTTCATCTACCTCTGAAAACTTATCGTTCTCCGGTGACTCTATAGACCTCGACGAACAAAAGACTGTTAGACCACACATATCGCACCTCACAAGTGATTGCTTAATAGCTGAACATCTACCAAGTACTAAAATGGCGAACGATCAAACAACAACCATATCTTTGAAAGAAGCACTAAAATTTGTTGCAGAATTTGACGGGAAAAATATTCCCCTTAGCCATAAGAGAAAACTCTTGCGTGAAGCAAGAGAAATAATATCAAGTTTACCAAGTAGGAGGTGCAAAATATTACTCCGTACTAGACCTTGCATCAGGGTTTCACCAAATTAAGATGGACCCGAGTATTGCACATAAAACAGGTTTTAGTACGCCATTTGGAAACTATCAATTCGTTCGTATGACTTTTGGGCTGAAAAATGCACCCGCCACTTTTCAAAGGTTAATGAATACCTTATTAAGAGGACTACAAGGCAGAGAATTGTTTGTGTACCTGGACGATATTGTGATATATGCAAACACACTGGCAGAACACGATAGAAAATTGAGCCAACTATTAAACAGACTTCGAGCCGCCGGATTGAAGTTATAAACCGACAAGTGCGAATTTCTGAAAAGAGAAGTGAATTATCTAGGACATCGTTTGAGTGAAAAAGGACTTAGTCCCGACGAAAAAAAGATAGAGGCTGTAAAAGATTTCCCACAACCGAAAAACACAAAGAACGTGCGACAGTTTCTTGGTTTAGCCGGATATTACCGCAGATTTATTGAAAGATTCGCTGCAATTGCAAAACCATTAACAAGATTGCTGCAAAAAGACGCATCATTTGAATGGTCGAATAAAACCGAAGAAGCCTTTCAGACTTTAAAAGACATTCTATGCAATGCACCCTTATTACTATTCCCCGACCTTACTCAACAATTTAATATAACAACTGATGCCTCACGATACGCTATAGGAGGTATTCTGTCCCAGGGAGAAATAGGGAAAGATAGACCCATAGCATATACTTCTAGAGTTTTACGCAATGCAGAACCTAAATATGAGGTTTACGAAAAGGAAGCCTTAGTAGTCATACATAACGTACAGGCATTTCGTTCCTACGTATGTGGAAGGAAAATAACAATCATCACTCATCATCAACCCTTAGTTTGGTTTAAATCAGTAGACCTGAATACACGAGTACAAAAATGGCGTTTCAAACTCTCCGAATATGATTGTACCGTCTTGTATAAACCAGGAAAACTAAATTCTAACGCAGACGCATGATCACGAAATCCACCTGAAATAGTCACCGCAAATATCGTGATGAGATCAGGACGAAAACTTAGCAATGCGCCAAGACTCACGGATAAAAATAAATCAAATCCAAAGATAATTAAACAACCAAAGAAGAGAGAGCGACCTAAAAAGATTACGCAAGGGGAATCCGATAAATCTCCTTTATCAATAATCGAAAACAAAAGAACAAAGGATATTACGCAAGGGGAAACTAACCAAAAATGTCCGATAAGAAAAAGCCCGACGCCTGAAGCGGTTCTACAGGCGCCTTGTTATGCCGAAAGCGTGCCGGAATCATACAAAGAGTTTGAAGCTGAACCATCAGCCTTACCCCAACTGATAATCGCTAATCAGCTAGAAGAGACAAAATCAATATCCTCCATCTATTCATCAGTTAGCCTAAATCACGACAAAGAATACGAGGTTGAAAGAGGCAAGGTAATAGAAACCAAAGATTTAATATGCCACCGCAAAGATAACATCGTTTTCTTTGTAAGTAGCGATGGAAAGCCCTGTGACGACGGTGCTAAAAAACTACTGGAAAACAATGACATAAGTATTAATCCAATGGATATTGGAGATGTCCAACAAATAAAAAGGGCGCACTGCAAATACCTCTTCGCATTATGCATACGAGGAGAAATACCCATATTCATGACTATAATAAAAACTAATATATACAAAACGTTGTCGATCTTAAAGGAAATTCTAATCAAAATAGGAGAAAACATTATTAGCATTGCTAAAAGCAAGAACATTGAAAATATAGAATGGCAAGACATTCTTGAAACATTAAAGGTATCCTTTATGAATTCCCAGATGAAAATTATCATTTGCACTGACGCCCTTAAATTCGTTCCAAAAGAAAAGAGGGATGAAATATTTTACGAGTTACATAAGTCACCAATAGGAGGACATAGAGGAGTGTCCAAGACATATAATCGAATCAAACAGAAGTATTATTGGAATAAATTAAAGGAAGACATTCAAAGAAGAATACAACAGTGTGTAGATTGTCAACTTAAAAAACTAATGAGATTAAAGACTAAACAACCAATGGTGATCACCGATGCCCCTGGTACACCCTTTTATAAAATAGCTTTATATGTCGTAGGACCATTAACCCCTATTAAACTTGGAAACGAATACATCTGGACAATGCAAGATCAATTCTCTAAATTCTGCGTAGCAGTACTCTTACCAGATACACTGTCCACTACCATAGCAGATACTTTTATAAAAAAATTTATTTGCACCTTCGGAACACCAAAAATTATTCTAACGGATCAAGGAAAAAATTTCCTTAGTAGCTTAACGAACCGCAAAGCTAAACGGTTTAAAATAAAGAAACTACGGACAACCGCTTTCCACCCGCAATCCAATGGATCGCTAGAACGCTCACATCACGTTTTGGGCAAGTTCTTAAAACAATATACCACCAACGACGAGGAATGGGACCGTTGGTTAGACATAGCCATTATAAATTATAACACTTGTGTCCAAGAAAGCACCAAGCATACACCGTATGAATTAATTTTCGGTAGAATCGCCAGGTTGCCTTCTATCGATCCTTTAAGAGAAGGAGACTCACTACCCACGTACAAGGGATATCTAGTCGACTTAGTGACACGGTTGAATGGAATCCAGAAATTAGCCTACGACAATCTAATATCCTCTGAATTTCGTTCGAAGAAATATTGCGACAGAAAAAATAATCCACAGAATTTTAAAATAGGAGATTATGTATTCCTACTGTCTGGTCCTAAACCAAATAAATTTGGAAACCATTACTCTGGACCTCATAAGATACTAGAAGTGTTGAACAAGAATAATATTAGGATCCAAGTAAATAAAAGCAGTAAAATCGTTCATGCGAATAGGCTTCGCATCTCCTACATAAATAATGAAACAACAGCTCAAAAGAAAAAGGGTAGACAGAAAGAACAGGAGAAACCAGATTAATCAGTGTCAAACTTAGTTAAGAAAATAATTATTTCTATCATTTTAAACATTCGGAAAAACCCTTTTTTTATATAATAAAATTTATATCGCAACAATCGGTGCGAGTAAACTTACAAGACGACAAAATTCATCTACAATCGGAAACATCATGTCTACTATCGGAAGAATTCTGCATAGACGCCAAAGATGGATATACTTTCTGGGAATCGGTCCCTAATAATGATTGACACTTTAATGTATACGACGTATTATTCGAGGGTCATGCAATAAAAATGACTAACCCTCAGATAGATCAAGACGTAATCTATTCTTTTTCAGATCAAAAATTAACATTCGCATTAAGTAAATTATCCGAGGAAATGGTATGCGATTATACAATAATAAGAGCCGAACATCCAAAATTGGTTATCTTCGAAACAAAAGAGGGCATCACGTTTGCCAAAAAGAATGCATTATCTAGTAGTAATCTAGATATTTTCGCTTATGTAAATGCAAAATTCGTATATCTGGAAAAACATGTAAAAAAATAAATGCTTAACTTATACCGCAACATAGTGACAGAGCGATGTCGGGTAGAACAGATCGCGTTAAAAAACGCACTCGCTATTGCTACACAAAGTCCCGACCAATTTGCGTATAATATAATGAAAGGTCCTGGCTAAATGGCTGTACTATCCGGCGAAGTAGTTCACCTGGTAAAATGTATACCGGTGGAAGTTAAGATAGACCACGTCGATAACTGTTACACCGACCTGAGAGTTGTAAGACAAAACACAACCCTCTATCTCACACTAAAAACACACATCCTGAAAACTCGAGGCACTAGAGTTCTCTGTAACCAATGCTACCATCATACTACCGTATTGATAGCGAATGGTAAAAATTGGCACCAAAACCGACCGAGGCAAGAGAACTCACAACCCTAAAACCCATGACTCAGCTGATATGGAAATATATTAATCCAATCAGCCTAGCAACACCTGGAATCTACTCCAGTAAAGATTTAGAAAAACTAAAGGAACGAATTATGTTTCTAGTAGAAACAGCTGCATTGTCGAATAACGCAGCACACGAAATACACGAATCTGGAGTGACGAGCGGCAACACGATATCACACTTCATAAATGAAGACATCATGGATAATTTAGTAAATTCTGCTTGGAAAAAAATATGGAATAAATTTATCACCTTTGGATCCGCAAGCGCGGGGATAATAGCAGTCCTGGTGATCATACACGTGATAAAATCGTTCATAGGGGTTGTCCTCAACGCATACGCCCTTCATCGCGTATACGGTTGGTCCATATACCTATTGTCTGCCATTTGGAGCACAGCCGCACACTTCTTCATATTTCTCAAACAACCAAGGACGAAACAAGAGGCAGGAAACAGTTACGAAATGATCGCTCAACCAGAGCCAGAGCCGGAACCCAAGCCAGAATCAGTATTAGCGTCTACCGACGATACAAAAGAAAAACAAACGTTTTTTTCTGCAAAGCCATAAAAATAAATCCTCAACTCACGCGACTTTTCCAGAATTAGACAAAACAATAAAAGTAAATTTCCTATTTCCATAATTACCAGATATCGAATTTCGCATGAAACTTCTAACATGTATTAATGTAAGTAGAGTAAGTTGCGATACAAAGAATCATGTGAACCCCACGCATCTTCGAACGAGGTTTTCCTATGGAGATTTTTTCCCACTGGGTTTTCTTTCCTTAGGTTTTTCCTCGTTCACAGACACACTGCTCTGGGTAAATGCGAAGATCGAACGGGGAGGAAAAAAAATTATACTTTTTGTCATATGTACACTATTTAACGCCGCATTAGCTTAACAGATGCGAACGATTGTTTTCATACTTCTAACGATCGTCTTACGCAAAGTGTGTAACATCGAGCTAATAATCATAATAAAATATTATTAATTTTATTAAGCAAGAAAAAAAATATTACAGGTAAACATTGAAAGTATATACATTTGTATACACGTATATATATATATATATATATATATATATATATATATATATGTATAAATAAATACATACAATAATAATAATAATATATATGAACATATATATATATCATATATACAAAAAAATATAGTTTTGTAGAATAAAAATCGAAACTAAAATGACCAAATTTCGTCTAGCATGTCATCATCTTATTTGGGCGAGGAAAACAATTTCATAATACCGCCGAAATAAGACGTTGGCCTGCGCAAGATCATACGTCGAGGCGTATGTTTCTCCGACGAAGGTCTCATAGGTAACGCAACATGTACATTAGCGATGCGCTAGTGTACAATTTTTGATGCTTAATTTATAGTAAAATTAATACTTTAAACAATTAAACCACATTTTTAATAAAACAAATACTTAACACAAAAATTATAATGAATGTTTCTGATAAAATTTAATTGTTTATAGTAATATTAAGGCTAAAATTAATCAAAGTAAACAAAGTTATAAAAAAGCTGTAAAAACGAGGAGCAGAGAGAGGGATTGCGGATGATCATGGAAAAATCGGGTATATAAAGCCCCGATTTTTCCACAAAAATTCATTCAGTCAGTCGCAGTCTCAATCCAGTAACCAGTACCAGTCAGTGTCAGAACATCATCAGCCATCTCTCTCTCTCTCTCTCTCCCCAAGTAAGTACAATAAAAATTATTTACAAACTAATTTATTCTAATTGTTTTTCTTCTCTCCTCTGTCTCACATCTTCCGTCATCCGGGGTGGTGACTGGTCCTCCTACATGGTAGGTTTGTATTTGCCCCCTTTTCTTTTTTTTGGATACACATACATTCTCTCTCTCTAATAGGGAACTAGGCTGGTAGGCCGAGGCAGATACCTCTTTCCTTCAAAACGAAGGGAATTCGTATCTAAAAACAGAGCCTTGGACTTTAGTCTATATAAATTAACGTAGCCAACTCTTAAACAAATCTTCATTTTATTCATTCATTAAATAAATCTTCTTTTCCTTTCAATTGTTTAATAATCCCGAGCTAGTGGAGGAAACGCCAGGCTCGAAACCAGTCAAGTTACTTTCGAAGGCACACAGGCCTATATATGAAAAGATATACGTGTGCATTTCGAATTAAGTTAATGTGCTAAAAAGGGCGATAATGCCCAGACATCACAATCAAAAAAATACAAAAAATTTAATTTCAAAACCTTTTACTATTAGCCGCAGTATAAAAAGAAAAAAGCTTGTGTTAGTAAAGCAAGTAAAAATAAAAAACTCTTTTATTTTAACAAATAAACGACCCAAAAATTGTATTGTTACTAATAGTGGAGTTATTGTACTCATTAAAAAAATGGTCTATTAAATTACTGATAACAATATAAAAATATCGGGAAGAATCGTAAAAAAAGTTAATGACGTTTTTAAATATCCTATAAGATCATCTAAATTACATATATGGGAGGTGCAAATGACATGTAAAAATGTAAAAATTTCTATTAAATCTATAAAAAATAAACTATGATTTTATCATTAAATTATGAAATAGGAAATAATTGTAAATATTTTGTTTTTTCTTTTTTGCATTATAAATATAAGATTATGTGAAAAAATATAATTATGTATATATTTCAACTAAAGTGCCATGAGTTATTATATTTAATTTTCAGTTGTAAACTTTATATAATGTAATTTATATTTCGTTTCATTTATTATTTATTATTCTGTATATTACAGCTATAGTTTTAAAAAAAGGAAAATTATGCAAACATTAGGTGGTATTTTAATAAATTTATATCATCTAATTGTTTTTAGTCCTACCTCCCCAATCTTTAGCATTACTAAACACTGAGCTTAATGCACTATGAAAACTCGACTCTGTTATATTATGACCATCCGAAGCACGATGTGATTGAATTATGATATCTAAAAATTAAGCAATATAAATAAATTTGATTAACAGTTTAGAAAATAGTTTATAAATTTAAAAAAAATGATATCTTACCAAATGATAAGATATGAAATAAATATACTTTTTAAAATTTCATAACACTTTGAATCCTTGAAAATCACTTCCTTATTAGATATTTTCTTATGGCCGTAAAATTTAATATCAAATCTTTTGTAAATAACTTTTGTACATTATTTCTAATACTTTTTGTAGGATTATTCTTTAACTTATCCCCATTAAATTTTATATGAAAAATCTAAAATAAAAACTAAATTAAATTTGAATAATCAATTAATAATTATAATAAGAAATAAAATGTCTTATTTTGCTTACAAAGGCATCCCATAGCTTTTCATCTTCTTTTAAAAAACGATTAAATGAAAACCAATATGATAAATTGTTCAAAGGCAATACCAGATTATTATAAGTTCATAAAATGTTTTCAAATGATTCACGTGTTGAATTATTAAACTTATCTTTCAAGTATTTCATATATCTCTGCACATCTTCCATAATTAGCTTCAGCGTTGCAATAGAAGTTAATATTGTTTTATCGACAACAAACGAAAATAATAATGGATGAATTCGGGATTAATCTATCATTTATTATTGAATGCATGTAATTCAATAAATATACATTATTATAAAAATAACTATTTTTTTAATGAATAGAATTTAATAATTTAAAATTTGGTATAATTTTATATATTATATAATATAAATACCTAAAAAAATTTACTATAAAGTATGTCATTAAAGAAAATGTAGAAGAATTACTATTGCTCAAGAATCCAGTTATACATAACCAGCTGATTTCTAGGTATACTTTAGGTTTGCTTATTTAATATTAAAATTTATTTTACTCTTACCCATGGAAAAACTATTGGCCCTAGTTATATTTGTTATGGATGATGAAGCAGTATTAACATCAGCTGTCGATTCTTCTTGCATTTTGCTATCCTGAACATCGCTCTCTAAAAATTTTAATCACAATGATAAAAATATATTTTATTTGATTGAAAATAGTTATGAAAACTTACCTAAATATAGTATCTGTGAGTGTTTATTATGGGGCGGGGGGGAGGAGGAAAAAGCTGGTTCAATTTGCTAGGTATAACTGCAAGGTTTGACCATAATATATATCAATAATATATTTAGTGGAACTAGATGAGCTTCTACATTCATATTGAAAAATGTGTGTATAATGAAGTCTGATTTTTATCTTCAATGTATTATATTTAAAATTGTTAAGTCCAATTTGAAAAATAGAAATAAGTTAATAATAATTTTAAGAATATATTAGATACCCTTTTTGCAAATTTATAATTATACAATAAATCGAACAAAATTGTTTATAAAAACAAATTCACAAAATTTATTTATCAAAATCTATACCACAACTTTTTTCAGTAATATATATATATATCAGTTTTTCATATTTTTACAAATTAATTTTTAATATTTTTTACAGTTTACATCTTTTCTTAACTTTTTTACAATTATTTAAATTGACTAGGGCATTATTAAAATAAATATTATTACAATGTAAAATCAAATGTAGTTTTATTTAAGAAAATGTTTCTCAAGTAGTTTTTACTATATATAAATACACAATATAAAAGGCTTAAATAATTTAATAAATTAAATTAAAAATAATTTCAGCATTTTATATTTTTTTGATCAATAAAAATTCGTACAGGGAAGATAAGAATTCTTTAAAAGCTACATTTATATAAAATGAAGAATACGATTTTATATTTTATACGTTTTTAGTATGAAAAGAAATCTTGGATGTTGGATATATATTTATAACAGTAAGTAAACAGAATAGTAGAAAAGACTGTATATGTTTCCTGTCGAGAATCTTGAATGAATTCCCTTAAATTATCCTATTCAGTGATTTGACTAGAAGAACATTCAGGATTCCGGTCGGGAAATCTAATCAAATCAAAGCTACAAGGATATTCAAGAATCTCCATGAAACCTAATCGGAATCCGGTATAAACGTAGGGATGGTTCTTAAAATTTCTACACGGGTATATATATAATAAATGTGTGTGTGTGTGTGTGTGTGTGTTTTTTTTTTTTTTTATTAGGCGTAGGCAGAGCAAGCTCTGCACTAGTGGCCTCTCGAAACCAGCATCCCGTCGGAACTATCCGGGAAAATTACTTCGGCGGGTCTGTTAGTTAGCCTATACGACTCCTCTACTTATGAAAATAACCTACGTCCCCCATCCACACAGGTGATCAGGAGTTCGGTGTTCGTCCTCTGTATCTTAAAATAGAATCAGTTAGCCTGGTTCATCCTGGGCCATTCGCCTAGTTCTATCGGCATATCTAAGTTTGATCATCACCTCTTTTGCGATACTGGCTACTGCCTTTCAGTTTTCAGAAGATTGCAGCATTATTCATAGGATGCTCTCTGGTCTTATTGGCTTATTGATGATGTTCATCAAGTGCTCACGTTGTGTTCTAAAACGAGGGCAGCTCACTAATAAATGCTCGGCATCCTCGACCAAAGTCGGACAGATGGGGCAGAAATCATTATTATCCAGGCGAAAGCGGTGGAAATAGGACCTAAGACAATCATGTCCAGTCAGCAACTGGGTTAGGTGGAAATCTAATTCCCCGTGTTTCCTGTTGATCCATCTGTGTATGTCTGGAAGGATACGATAAGTCCATCCGCCATTGCTAGAATCGGTCTATCGTTTTTGCCATATTTCTATAGAACGATGATGTTCCACGTTATTAGCACCTTCTAGAGAATCCACTGCGGCCTTACATATGTTGTGCAGCCTAGCCAGTTCATCTGCAGCTAAATCGAAAGGAAGAATTCCGGCAAGTACCTCAGCAGCGTCGGTGGATACTGTCCTGTAACCACTAATAATACGTATACAGGAGCGATGACGGGCCGCAATGGCTAGCTCACAATACGATTTAATTCCACATGCATGATGCCAGATTGGTGCTGCATACATGCTGACAGAAATAAAAACATATGCTAATAGCTTCCTCTGGGGTGGGCGTGGGCCACCAATGTTAGGCATGAGCCGACACAAAAGCAGCTGAAACTCGTTGCGCTTTTTCGCCAGATATCTTTAGATGCTCTTTGAAGTTTAACCTGGCATCAAGCTGTACACCCAAGTCTCGTTAAGATGGCGCAGATCTAATGCGGCAGCTACCAACATTAAGAGTAATACTATCTACCTTCTTAAGACTGCTGACAAGAACTACTTCTGTCTTGGGCTCCGCTAATTGTAGACCAACCATCTACTCTAAGTCTTAATCCATCTACTGATGTTGCTGATTGCCTCATTGGCATTTTCAGTGAGTTTATCAAGGGTCTTAGCCATCACTGCTAGAGCGATATCATCGGCGTACCCTAATGTTATTGTACCAGGCGGTTGTGGAATCCTCAACACACCATCATACATAATATTCCACAATATAGTTCCCATAACTGAGCCCTGGGGGACTCCCGCAGTAACCTTATGCGATACAATGCCTTCATCCGTTCGGTATAATATTATCCTATTCTTAAAGTAGCTGGCCACGACACTCTGTAAATAACCAGGTACTCCGAACTCTTTAAGAGAATTCATAATAGAAGACCAGCGCGCTGAATTAAAGGCATTCTTGACATCTAGAGGGACAATGGCACAATACTGTTTAGTGCCACCTTTCCATCTCTTACGACTGATTGCATTTCTTGCGGTACACACTACCAGTTTAATGGCATCGACTGTTGATTTTGATTTCCGAAACCCAAATTGGCGTGAGGATAAGCCGTGCCATCCTTCAGTGAATGCTTCCAGTCGGCTACATATTATTTTTTCAAATATTTTACCTACCGTTTCGAGCATACACAATGGCCTCTATGATGAAGGACCATCAATTGGCTTATTGCCCTTCGGTAACAGGACTAACCTTTGAGTTTTCCTGCAATCAGGAAAAATACCCTGAAGAATACAAGCATTATATACCTTTAGAAATATAGATGGATTCTTCTGTATCGCCAACTTAACTGCCGCATTAGGGATACCATCAGGGCCAGGGGCAGCATTGTCTCTAGTCTTAGCGTAAGCATTATGTAGCTCCATTTCTGTTATAGGAGGTATATCGTCCGAGTGTTGCGTGCGCAGTACAGTCCCAAGGATGTCATTGGGAAACAGAGCGGAAACAATCTTATCAATCAATACTGTGCTAGTGGGTTGTATTGGTGTCCTACAGAATCGTGCCATGACTGTTTTGTATGGTCGTTTCCATAAGTAATTGTTGGCCTCTGCACACAGTTCCAGCCAACATCGACGCTTGCTTGCCTTAATGGCCTTGACAAGCGCTCTTTGTGCTTCTTTAAATAAAATATTAAACGTATCACGATGGGTGCGGGCTCTTTGGGCAAGTCTACGTGCGCGATGGCATTGTTTACGCAATTCTGCAATTTCATTTGTCCACCAGTAGACAGATTGACGATGTTTAAATCCGCTCTTAGTCCTAGTCATCGATGCATCGCATGCTTCAGAGATATGCTTGATGAGTGCATTTGCCAGATGGCCTGGTGCACCATATTCTAAACGCTCTTCTGATATTATAGTGGCGAACACTTCACAGTCTAGCGATCTGATGTTCCAGTTCCGAGTGGGCATCCACTCATTGCACTTGTTCTTTACTTTCTTGTCTGCATTTCGTTTGGTATCAGAGCGTAGACTCGGCGTAGTCTGAGTCACCACTTCATGAGTACCAGGACGTTGATACTGCAACAGATCATCCTCTGCCATACTGGTGCATTTGTACGAGGCATTAATAGAACGAGCAAGATCCTTAATGGTCTTCTGCATGTTATGCCTATCTTTAACAATATCCAACAATTGGCTGATCTTATCACCAAGTCGCTCCAGATGATTGTTTCTGCGCGTGATGGAGATTTCTCGATTCGTCGTTTCTTGATCCATCATGACATCTCCTTTAGTACCCAATGTACTGTCTATGATAATGTTTGATTTGCCCTCCCCAGAATCCGAAGGGCTACCACCGACCATAGAGGGTTGCACTCTATCGGAATCGGTGAGGAGATTGACCGGTCTTGCCGGAGTAACTCCCTGGGGTATATCTTTATTTATACCAAACATTAATCATACTTGGCCTTAAATTCGGGAGGTCCTCCCTATTAGCTTTTTCTGTCCGCCCTGACTATTTTATTTCCTCAGTGCCCTCTACAAATTGTAGCGAACCGTCCCCTATCCGCAATCTGGGGAGGCGCCAAATGGAAGAAAGCAACAAAACTCCACACTGGTGTCTGTGTGTGTCTGTGTGTGTGTGTGTTAAAAATAAACCAATATATATATATATATATACTTTTTCAACTTTTCTTAGTTTTTTTGTCATTTTCAGATGAATCAGAAGAAAAATTAGTATTAGATTCACTAGCTTCATCCAACTGATTATCCAAAACCGATAATATAGCTTCTAGAGCTTCCTCGCAAAAAATACTATTAAGGTTATTAGGTTTTTCGTCGTCATTGTTATCTATATCTGTAGTAAATCCTATGATGCAGCATTTTTTATTTTCAAAATTCTATCTTCCGTTTTTTTAATATGTGTGACGTCTGGGCATATTCACCCTTTCGAGCACATTAACTTTATTCGAAGTGCACACGTATATCTTTCTATATATACGCCTGTGTGCCTTCGAATGTACCTTGGCTAGCTTCGAGCCTCGAGTTTTCTCCACTAGCTCGGGATTATTAAATAATTGAGTAAAAGGCAAAGAAAATATAGTTATTCTTGTGTTATTTTGAAATGATTCCTATGCTTGTTCATATAGACGGGAGTCCAAGGGGCTTTACTTGAATACGAATTCCGTTTTTTTTCAAAGGAAAGCCGTATTCGCCTTGGCCTACCAATATCTATTTCCCTATACGAGAACCTGTGTGTATTTATTTGTGAATATATATATATATATAAAAGAGAGGGGCATGTATAATCCTACCATGTAGGACGACCAATCACTTCCCCGGATGACTGAAGATGTGAGACAGAAGAGAGAAGAAGAAACAAATGTAGTAATTAATTTGTAAATGATTTTTATTACTTACTTGGAGAGAGAGAGAGAGATGGCTGATGATGTTCCATGACTTGACACTGACTGATACTGCTCACTGGACTGAGACTGAATGCATTTTTGTGGAAAAATCGGGGCTTTATATACCCGATTTTTCCATAATCATCCGCAATCCCTCTCTCTGCTCCTCGTTTTTACAGCTTATTTTATTGCTTTATTTACTTTGCTTACTTCTAGCCTTAATATTAGTATAACTTATAAATTTTATTATAAACATTCATTATAATTTTTGTGTTAAGTATTTGTTTTATTAAAAATGTGGTTTAATCGTTAAAAGTATTAATTTTACTATAAATTAAAGATTAAAAATTGTACACTAGCACATTGCTAATGTACATATTGCGCTACCTAAGAGACCTTCGTCGGAAAAACATACGCTTCTGACGTATGTACTTGCGCAAGCCAATGCCTTGTTTCGGCGGTAATACGAAGTTGTTTTCCTTGCCCAAATAAGATGATGACATGCTAGACGAAATTTGGTCATTTTAGTTTCGATTTTTATTCTCCAACCCTTTTTTTTGTATATATTATTATATATATTTATTTATTTATATATATATATATATATATATATTCACATATATGTATTTGTTTTATTTTTATTCTTATAGCTTTTACTTTTACAACATTTTAATTTATATACATATATATGTGTGTTCGTATGTATATATATATATATGTGTGTACACATATAAATATATATATATATATATATATATATATATATATATATATATAAATATATATATCTTAATGTCTACATCTATGTTATGCTTTTTATTTTACTATATTTTCGTTCGGTTATTAAAAATAATATTTTATTCTAGTTAGTGGCTCGATGTTACATATGTATCTATTTAGTAAAAGCAATTTATAAATAAAAAATTAACTTTAAGAATAGTAACAGATATAAAAAAATGAATGAATTTCTTACCTGCACTTCCCTTAATTGTTACTTTCCATGCAGATCAATGTGTCAGTGGTGGCAAATAAGACTGCACTTTTACATGGAGTTGCTAAAAATCTTTTTTAGTATAGCGTGGATTTGGATATTTGCTTTCACCAACCTTTTTTATGTTATTATATGGAATATACTTAACTTGCAGGTATATTGATCTCCATTTTTCCTCCAGTATAATATATATTCTATCTTTATAACAATAGTCATTAAACTCGCAAATAAGATAACTATATTTATTTTTTATCATACCCATACCCATATTAAAGTGTACTATAAAATATTTATTTAGAATTAATAGTTTTAGGTTATGAAATAATACTATCAGTTCAGCAGACTTATGTATTACATTAATAGTATTCAGTATAATATTTGAGAATAAATAATTTTAATTTTACATACTTATTATAATTCTATGAAATTTAATAGAAAGTCAGGGGAACAAATTGATCTCCAAACTTCACAGTATTTAAATACGTTATAGAAATAAGCGTGTATATTTCATTATAGCGTATATATAATTATATTTCAACAAGAAAGAGAAAACAAAAGAACATTCGTATCACCCTGGTAGAAATGCATTATATTTTTAAGGTATAAACAAGGAATTTTCAAATTCAGATACCTAGTAACAAGGTATTTTCTATTAAAACAACCCGTGTAGAAATTTATTCTCGAATCTAACTAGTATCAGGTGAATTTTCCTTATCAAATGTTCGGACCCAGAAGGACCATCTAGTGTGATCCTAGTTCCGATTTGTCCCACTTATAATAGCATTTTTAATAGGGAACGAGCTGAGATTTTGGTAGGTATACCAAGCTCGAAACTAGACCAAATCTAGTCAGAAAATCTAGAAATTAAGCCAATAATAAATTATTCTAATTTTGTTTCCTCGATTAAGTGAATAATTATTGGACTCATTAATATTTATTTATTTAAAATAAAAAAATATATTTACGTATTTAGGTGAGTCATACCATTAATTAGCATTCATAAATTATTTTCTATATGACTATTACGTATTACGATTTAAATAACAATTAATAATTATTAATATATTTTTTATACACTAATTATTGTAAATTTTAATGTTAAACACCTCTGCTGAACATATAATATTTGATTCGATGAAAAAAATTCCGAACTCCGCTGAGTATCGAGAACCCACGACCCTACGATTCGCAAGCTAACGCATTATTCACTATGCTATAACGCAATATACGATTACTATACTATAGTTTACATATGACTGTAAAGCACTTAAGGTAATATAATAATTTGATAAACACAAGGTAAAACACACATAGGAAATCAATTTTTTAAATTCTTTCCCATGTTGGAAAGATCTGCGGGTGTTTACATACTATATATATACACATACACACACACACACACACACACACACAGTATTAGCGGCTCTGAAAACACACCTCGAGCTAAAGGAGACTAACCTACTAATCGCTCGTTCCTTGCGGCAAGCTTATGGGGGTACTCAGACGGCGGTGGTGTCTGTACCATATAGCCACGCAGCTGAGTTACTACGTGCAGGGCATGTTCGAATCGGATGGGTCAGTTGCAGCGTTCGAAAAAGAACAGAAATAAAGCGCTGCTTCAGGTGTTGGCAAATTGGCCATTTAGCGTCCATGTGCTCGGGCCCTGACAGAACTAAACTTTGCAGGCACTACGGTGGAAAAGACCATCTATCCAAGCGGTGTGTAAACGAGCCCTGCTGTTTACTCTCTAAATGTGAAGGAAAAAAGGAGATTAACCATCTAGCATACAGCTATAAGTGCCCGATTACTGTGGAGTTTTTAAACAGACATAAAACATGAGAATACTCCAACTGAATACCAACCATTGCGTAGCAGCTCATGACCTGCTGAAACAGACAATAAAGGAGCTAAGAATAGACATTGCTGTAATCTCCGAACCATTTTCTGACAAGGTCAGACCACAGCGCTGGATAAGTGACACAAGCAATAGAGCTGCCCTCTGATATTGATATCCTGGGCTAAAATACAAGAAATATACGTCTTTAGTATATATGCTCCTCCAAAATTGACAAACAAGCAATTTAAAATCTTCGTAGCTAAATTAGTTGATGAAGCCACGGACAGGAAACCATTATTAATCGCTGGCGATTTTAACGCGTGGTCCACAGCCTGGGGAAGTGCTTCAACAAATAACAGAGGTAGTATGCTGCTTGATGGCCTGAATTTTCATCAACTCTACGTGGTTAATAAGGGATTTGAATCCACTTTCATTAGGGGTGATAAATAATCAGTCATCGATGTAACATTCGCCAGTGATGACTTGATTCAGCGGATCCTTAATTGGAGAGTAAGCGACCTTTACACCCACAGTGATCACAGGGCGATCTTGTATGTGATTGCAGAGAAGAAAGTAAAGAACAAGTGCAATGAGTGGATGCCCACACGGAAATGGAACATCAGATCGCTAGACTGTGAAGTGTTCGCCACTATAATATCAGAAGAGCGTTTAGAATATGGTGCACCAGGCCATCTCTCAAATGCACTCATGAAGCATATCTATGAAGCATGTGATGCATCGATGACTAGGACTAAGAGCGGATTTAAACATCGTCAATCTGTCTACTGGTGGACAAATGAAATTGCAGAATTGCGCAAACAATGTCATCGCGCACGTAGACTTGCCCAAAGAGCTGGCACCCATCGTGATACGTTTAATAGTTTATTTAAAGAAGCACAGAGAGCGCTTGTCAAGGCCATTAAGGCAAGCAAGCGTCGATGCTGGCTTGAACTGTGTGCAGAGGCCAACGATGACTTATGGGACGACCATACAAAACAGTCATGACACGATTGAGTAGGGCACCAATACAACCCACTAGCACGGTATTGATTTATAAGATTGTTTCCGCTCTCTTTCCCAATGACACCCATGGGACTGTACTGCGCACGCAACACTCGAACGATATACCTCCTATAACAGAAATGGAGCTACATAATGCTTACGGTAAGACTAGATCCTTCATCATAGAGGCCATTGTGTATGCTCGACACGGTAGGTAAAATATTTGAAAAAAATAATATGTAGCCGACTGAAAGCATTCACTGAAGGATTGCACGGCTTATCCTCACGCCAATTTGGATTTCGGAAATCAAAATCAACAGTCGATGCCATTAAACGAGTAGTGTGTACCGTAAGAAATGCAATCAGTGGTAAGAGATGGAAAGGTGGCACTAAACAGTAACAGTTACTGAAAATGCCAATGAGACAGTCAGCAACATCAATAGATAGATTAAGTCGGCTGGTCTACAATTAGCGGAGCACAAGACAGAATTAGTTCTTGTCAGCAGTCGTAAGAAGGTCGATAGTATTACTCTTAAAGTTGGTAGCTGCTGCACTAGTTCTGCGCCATCTTCACGATACTTGGGTGTACAGCATGATGCCAGGTTAAACTTCAAAGAGCATCTAAAGATATCTGGCGAAATAGCGCAACGAGTTTCAGCTGCCTTGTATCGGCTCATGCCTAACATTGGTGGCCCACGCCCACCCCAGAGGAAGCTATTAGCATATGTTTTTATTTCTGTCAGCATGTATGCAGCACCAATCTGGCATCATGCATGTGGAATTAAATCGTATTGTGAGCTAGCCATTGCGACCCGTCATCGCTCCTGTATACATATTATTAGTGGTTACAGGACAGTATCCACCGACGCTGCTGAGGTACTTGCCGGAATTCTTCCTTTCGATTTAGCTGCAGATGAACTGGCTAGGCTGCATAGCATATGTAAGGCCGCAGTGGATTCCCTACAAGGTGCTAAAAATGTGAAACGTCATCGTTCTATAGAAATATGGCAAAAACGATGGACCGATTCTAGCAAAGGCCGATGGACTTATCGTATCCTCCCAGACATACACAGATGGATCAACAGGAAACACGGGGAATTAGATTTCCACCTAACCCAGTTGCTGACTGGACATGATTGTCTTAGGTCCTATTTCCACCGCTTTCACCTGGATAATAATGATCTCTGCCCCATCTGTCCGACTTTGGTCGAGGATGCTGAGCATATATTGGTGAGCTGTCCTCGTTTTAGAACACAACGTGAGCACTTGATGAACATCATCAATAAGCCAATAAGACCAGAGAGCATCCTATCAATAATGCTGGAATCTTCTGAAAACTGGAAGGCAGTAGCCAGTTTCGCAAAAGAGGTGATGACCAAACTTAGATATGCCGATAGAACTAGGCGAATGGCCCAGGATGAACCAGGCTAACTGATTCTATTTTAAGATACAGAGGACGAACACCGAACTCCTGATCACCTGTGTGGATGGGGGACGTAGGATAGTTTCATAAGTAGAGGAGTCGTATAGGCTAACTAACAGCCCCGCCGAAATAATATTCCCGGATAGTTCCGGCGGGATGCTGGTTTCGAGAGGCCACTAGTGCAGAGCTTGCTCTGCCTACGTCTAATAAAAAAAAAAAAAACACATACACACACACACACACACATTTATTATATATATACCCGTGTAGAAATTTTAAGAACCATCCCTACGTTTATACCGGATTCCGATTAGATTTCATGGAGATTTCCCTGTCTACGTAAATCTAGACAGAATCCGACCAACAACCGGCCAGGAAATCTTGAATATCCTTGTAGCTTTGATTTGATTACATTTCCCGACCGGAATCCTGAATGTTCTTCTAGTCAAATCACTGAATAGGATAATTTAAGGGAATTCATTCAAGATTCTCGACAGGAAACATATACAGTCTTTTCTACTATTCTGTTTACTTACTGTTATAAATATATATCCAACATCCAAGATTTCTTTTCATACTAAAAACGTATAAAATATAAAATCGTATTCTTCATTATATATAAATGTAGCTTTTAAAGAATTCTTATCTTCCCTGTACGAATTTTTATTGATCAAGGAAATATAAAATGATTAAATTATTTTTAATTTAAATTATTAAATTATTTAAGCCTTTTATATTGTATACATATATATAGTAAAAACTATTTGAGAAACAAATGGTTATCGTAGCTTTATATCATTAGAATCCATTAAAGTGTTTATTGATGCACGCCTGTTATAAACTATGCGTCCAAATAATTTTATTACCATGCGTCGAAGCTATTTAGAGGGTCCTGCGTGCAAACATATACAATGCGATCACTCGTGCCTTTTAGAAACATCTGCAACCTAGTATATTGGTTTTCGATTATTGACGAATTTTACATTGTCGTTTTTTCGGATGAAGAAATTCTGTATCTGAGATCTTATATTTTTTGAACGTGACCTTGAACGTGAACAATATTTAAGGATTGTTGTCATACCGTGAATTCATAGTCTTATAGATTCCTTAACGTGATGCAGTGTTTAAATCGTCTATATATGTGTACTATAGTTTCAGTCATTATAATCAAAGAATAATGTAACACCATTAGTTTTTATCATTATAATTACAATGAATAATGTGAAAGAAATTTCAAAAAATAGAAAGCGAAAATATCGTGTTATTCGAAATGAAGTATATGATAAACTCATGCTTGCAGAAAAGAAAAAAAATAGTAAGTACAATAATCTAGAATTTAAAAAATTAATTTTTATTTATGATTTATTTTGTTTATTACATGAAAAAAGTGGAGACCGATATTACTTTCCAATATCGAACCAACAATAATAATACTTCTCAGAATATTTCAACAATTCAAGAATTTGATTGCGAGAAAGACGAGAACCATTCTGATACTCGCTATAGAACTTGAGTCACTTTATCCGAAATTTGATCATATAGCAAACGTAGTAAAACTCATGTGGTCAAATGAAGATAATCTTTTGGATCACCTTCAAAAATATAATTTAAACTTACCAATAAAGCACATCAATACATGGACACTGTTTGATTTTCAATTAAAAGAGAATATGGAATTAAAAAAAAGTTTTGTAAATAATATATGAATTTTATATATTATATTTTAATTAAAAATAAATTATTTTATCTTATTGACTGTTTCATTCTAACTAAAAATTTTTTTCAAAGAATCCAACAATCAAACATAATTTAGATAGAAGTGGGAACAATAAAAGATTTAATTTCGAGTTTTACTGCTATGAAGAATGTTCCAAATAAGACAATGATTTTTAAGGAAACAAATTGTTATAAAATGATTCGAGATAAATAAAACTCCATAATAAATTAAGATATTTTAATAATACAATAAATAATTATTGATGATGTTTTACAGATGTAATTGTAAATTATCACCGAGATAGACAGGGAGACCCTATAACAGAGAGCTGCTTCAACTGTGCCTTGAGTTCCACTTTTGAGAATTCGAAAGATTAGGGTGGCCGAATAAAGAATTCAACAGAATAAATATTTTATACTAAATAACTAAGTTTTTAATTAAATCGAAATAAGCTCTTTATATCTTTTATAAATATTAATCAAAAATTAAAATGTAATTATTTTTTTAAATAAATTATTATCTTAGCTAAATAAATCAATAAATTTTCTAATTTGTTTTTTTAAATGATATTAGTTTATTTTATTCTATATATATTATTCATTAATTTATTTTTTAAATAATAAATAAGATTCATTATTTTTGACTTAAAAAGTAATGACAAACCCCGTGTAGAAATTGATTCTCGAATCTAACTAGTATCGGGTGAGTTTTCCTTATCAAATGTTCGAACCCAGAAGGGAAATCTAGTCTGATCCTAGTTCCGATTTGTCCTACTTTTAATAGCATTTTGAATAGGGAACGAGCTTAGATTTTGGTAGGTATACCAAGCTAGAAACTAGACTGATTCTAGTCAGAAAATCTAGAAATTAAGCCAATAATAAATTATTCTAATTTTGTTTCCTCGATTAAGTCAATAATTTTTTGACTCTTTAATATTTATTTATTTAAAATAAAAAAATATATTTACGTATTTAGGTGACGCATACCATTTAATTAGCATTCATAAATTATTTTCTATATGACTATTACGTATTACGATTTACAATAACAATTAATAATTATTAATATATTTTTTATACACTAATTATTGTAAATTTTAATGTTAAACACCTCTGCTGAACACATATAATATTTTATTCGATGAAAAAAATTCCGACCTCCGCTGAGTATCGAACCCACGACCCTACGATTCGCAAGCTAACGCATTATGCACTATGCTAAAACGCAATGTGGGATTACTATACTATAGTTTGCATATGACCGTAAAGCACTTAAGATAATATAATAATTTTATAAACACGAGATAAAACATACATAGGAAAACAATTTTTTAAATTCTTTCCCATGTTGGAAAGATCTGCGGGTGTGTTTATACATAATATATATATATATATATATATATATATATATATATATATATATATATATATATATATAATTTCTGTACACATAAGGCCTTGACTACAAAAAACGTCGTTCATTCCAATATTAGAAAAAGTTCAGGAAATCTAACTAGAATCAAAATAGAAAGCCTAACCACTTCCTGAATTCTCCTACTTGGCAGATTCCACCTAGAAAAACGCCATTCTTTCCAAAGTAGGGAGAAGTTAAGGAATTCTGACTAGATCCAAGATAGAAAGCCTGATCATTTCCTTAAGTTTTCTACTTGTAAAATTTTGACTAGAGGAAACACGTATTTCTTTCTAACGTAAAATTAAGTACTTTTAATTTGATTATGAAAGAATAACAAAGTTTTCTTATCATTCAATTTTTCATGGCGAAATCATCAGTATTAAATGGGTATTATAATTAGTGTTGATTTACCTATAAGTAGATATTACTAATTAATGCTTCAAGTATGTATATTTCCTATGTATATACTGTTTATATATATATATATATATATATATATATATATATATATATATATATATATATATACAGAATTGTAATTAATTAAGAATGCGCTTCCAAAACTCTCCTTTTTTTTAAATACAATTACACAAAATCACGCATGAAACATATATATTTAAATAAATATTACATGTTTTCCTATTTAATATAATAGTGAACAAATATACTTTATTGCTAGCTATATTCGTTTGAAACTTCCTTGAAAATCGAATGGATTACTAATTAATGGATATCAATTTATACTTCTAATAAATGATATCAATTTAGCGGATCAGGTATATACAAATAATAATCAATCTTATTTTTATTTATTATAATTTACTAATTACTTAAAATGCTTTATTGGAAAATTAATAGTAAATCAGATAGGGTACTGTCCAGGATTCCTGATCGGAATCCATTAAAAAAATGAAACATACCCGTGCAGAAATATACTCGGCATATCCCTAGTTCGGGCTAGATCCTAGTCAGTATTACTGATGATTTCCTCATGTAGGTAAATCTCGCCAGATCCGAGATAGATTTCCCTTCGATCATCTAATAATCATCTTATATTAATTATTACTTTCTCGACTTTATTCACATTTCCTTATCTTTTATTGATTCTTGAAAGAAATACGTGTTTTGTATAGTCAAAATTTTACAAGCAGAAAACTTAAAGAAATGATTAGGATTTCTATCTTGGTTTTAGTTAGATTTCCTTATCTTCTCTCTATTTTGGAAAAACTCATGTTTTTCTAGGCGGAATCTGCATAGTAAGAGAAGTAAGGAAATGGTTAGGCTTTCTATTTTGATTGTAGTTAGATTAATATTGGAAAGATCTAATATTGGAAAGAACGATGTTTTCTGTAGTCATGGCCTATATGTGTACAGAAATTATATATATATATATATATATATATATATATATATATATATATATATAAATGTGTGTGTGTGCGTGTGTGTGCGTGTGCATATTCATTTATATATATATATATATATATATATATATATATATATATATATATATTTATCAAGTTCATTTCGAAAATTTTGAAGTGACTTATAAGTACGTTGGTTCTATATACCTTATATATATATATATATATATATATATATATATATATATGCGTTACCTAAATACGTAAATATTTAAAAAGTCAACATTTTATTCAAATTAATAAATATTTTTTTATTGGTCTTACAGTCCAATCAATTCCATCCAAAAATAAAATAAAATAAGAAATAAAAAATAAAAAATAATAAAAATAAAATAAAAAAAAATAAAAAAAAAAAAATAACATTTTAATTAACATTTTATTCATTTGATCGTAGGACACAAAATTAGAATAATATATAAAATTTATTTAACTACACTGACTAGATTCTGTTCAGTTTCTAATTTTTTATACCTAACAAAATTTAAGCTCGTTCCCTATATAAAATGCCAATAAAAGTGTAACAAATCGCAACTAGAATCAGACTAAATTTCCTTTCTGAATCCGAACATTTAATAAGGAAAACTAAGCCAATACTAGTTATATTCGAGAATGAATTGCTACTCAGGTATACGCTGATAGAAATGTATTCTATTTTTAATGTATACACAAGGTATTTTCAAATGAAGATACTTAGTAACAACGTATATTTGTTCGGTAGCAATAGGAAAACATGTAACGTTTTTTACGGTCATTCCGTCCGATTTATAGTTATATTTTTCAAGCTATTTTTTAGGTATTTAATAGCTATAATAGTTTGGAGTAAATATATTTTACGTTTTCAATAAAGTTATCTTGAAACTAGGTATGTTTTACCTATTGAAACTGAAATTATTTTTAAAAATAGAGAATAGGTTATTGTTATTCCTTATTATCTAGTTACTCCCTAGTTAATGGGCAATTAATATTTCGGTTATGGAACATCGTGTGTGTGTGTGCGCGCGGTGTGTGAGCGTGTGTGTGTGTGTGCTTATGACTAACTTTATCTTAAAACAAGGATGAGCGAGGTATAACATATAACCTAGCTAAAAAATTGATATCGTTATCATGCTTTCTTATATAAATTCATTGACTTTTATCATTATTTTAATGAATTAATTATAAACGTTTATCAAGTTCATTTCGAAAATTTTGAACTTATAAGTAAGCTGGCTCTATATACCTTATACATCTAAATACATATACAACGCATTGACAATAGCTTACACATTCATATACATATGTTATACTTATGTGAAGTCATAATCGGGCTTATATACTAACCAAGATAATGTTTTACCACTTCCGGGAATGACAAATCATTAGACATGCCGTATGAACACTCTCCATAAATTCAAGTTACGAATTATATTTATGAACTCAGCATGATATTTAATTTAAAAAATTAATTTTATTTTATAAAATTTCAAAAATTTCAAATGATATTATTTATTTTATAAATACATAGGAAAGAATTGCTCACTACTATTTCCAAAACTAATTTATTACGTATAATTGTTAAGATGACAAAATCGAACGACAACCCGTGTAGAAATTTATTCTCGAATCTAACTAGTATCGGGTGAGTTTTCCTTATTAAATGTTCGGATCCATAAGGGAAATCTAGTCTGATCCTAGTTCCGATTTGTCCCACTTTTAATAGCATTTTTAATAGGGAACGAGCTTAGATTTTGGTAGGTATACCAAGCTGGAAACTAGACAAAATCTAGTCAGAAAATCTAGAAATTAAGCCAATAATAAATTATTCTAATTTTGTTTCCTCGATTAAGTGAATAATTTTTTGACTCTTTAATATTTATTTATTTAAAATAAAAAAATATATTTACGTATTTAGGTGATGCATACCATTAATTAGAATTTATAAATTATTTTCTATATGACTATTACGTATTACGATTTACAATAACAATTTATAATTATTAATATATTTTTTATACACTAATTATTGTAAATTTTAATGTTAAACACCTCTGCTGAACACATATAATATTTTATTCGATGAAAAAAATTCCGACCTCCGCTGAGTATCGAACCCACGACCCTACGATTCGCAAGGTAACGCATTATGCACTATGCTAAAACGCAATGTGGGATTACTATACTATAATTTGCATATGACCGTAAAGCACTTAAGATAATATAATAATTTTATAAACACAAGATAAAACATACATAGGAAATTAATTTTTTAAATTCTTTCCCATGTTGGAAAGATCTGCGGGTGTTTATATACTATATACTATATATATATATATATATATATATATATATATATATATATATATATATATATATATAATATATACACACACATACACGCGCGCGCGCACACGCACACACACATTTATTATATATATATATATATATATATATATATATATATATATATATATATATATATATATAAATAATATCTAATTTTCGTACACATAAGGTCTTGATTAGAAAAGAGGTCGTTCTTTCCAATATTAGAAAAAGTTGAGGAAATCTAACTAGAATCAAAATAGAAAGTCTAACCATTTCCTTACTTCTCTAACTTTGCAGATTCTGCCTAGAAAAACGTGAGTTTTTCCAAAATAGGGAGAAGTTGAGGAAATCTAACTAGAATCAAAATAGAAAGTCTAACCATTTCCTTACTTCTCTAACTTTGCAGATTCTGCCTAGAAAAACGTGAGTTTTTCCAAAATAGGGAGAAGTTAAGAAAATCTGACTAGATCCAAGATAGAAAGCCTGATAATTTCCTTAAGTTTTCTACTTGTAAAATTTTGACTCGTGAAAACACGTATTTCTTTCTAACATCAATAAAAGATAAGGAAATCTGAATCAATTCGAGAAAGTAATAATTAATATATGACGATTATTAGATGATCGAAGGGAAATCTAACTCGGATCTGGCGAGATTTACCTACATGAGGAAATCATCAGTAATACTGACTAGGATCTAGCCTGAATTAGGGATATACCGAGTATATTTCTGCACGGGAAACCGACTTTATTATTACTTTGTAATTTTGTTAAATTATTAGTTTCCATATCTTATGATTTCTCTTTTATTAAATCAACAATATAATGTTATAATATTATATAAATATTAATTGTGAAATAAATTGCTCATTTATTAACCAGAAACAAGATTAAAAACAACCTAGTTTCTACCTTTTTCTTAATTTTATTGACAACGTTCACATTTTGCATTCTAAGATTTACCTTGTTTCTAGCCACAATGATTGATTCTATTTTTACTACCTAGTAACTACTTTCCAGCCTATTAAAAATTAGATTTCTACCGGGGTACTTAGAATCTACACGGGAACCCAGCAAACTGCGAACTCGATGAAAACGAGACCATGCAAGACAGTCGAGTCTCCGTTCTCTATATCTTACTCCCTCACTCCTAGTAACTCACTTTCTCTCTCTCTCTCTCTCCCTCTCTCTCTTACTTTCTCCCTCTGCGCCAACCACCCATTCTTCCGCAGCTCCGAGCTCTGAAGGGGCGTGTCAGGGGGCTCCCCACTGATGCTGCACTTCCCCGCCGTGACCTGCCCCACCACCGTGTATCTCCTACTCTCTATCGGCCTCCCCCACCGGATATGCGCCGTCGTTGCCACCGCTGTCGCAGCGTCGGAGGGGATGGCGGCGCGCGACCCGGGGACTCGGCCCGCATCAGACGTCCCCCATCGACTGTCGCGACGTGCTGTCCTCTGTGTCTTCTTTTCTCTTTCTCTTGCCATGCGGATCCACGCCTCCCACGGGTCCTCATTGGTCCGTACTGTCTCCCAAAGCTCTCTGGTGACACACGCCTCTCGGTGTCGCCCGTTCACCAAGATGTCAGGGCCTTCACGTCACATCTCGTCGTTTCCTCTCACTCTTTCACTTGTGTATCATCTGCGACTTTTTTCATCACTGGCGAAAAACCCTCTCTTCTCACGAATTCCTAAGGGCTAGTATAGAAAAGTAGCAAGGAAGTGTGTGTGTGTGCGCGATGCGTATGTGTAGGATGAGTGCCTGTACGTGACCTCGACGAGTAGAGAGATAGATCAATTTTTTCCGAAAGTGTACTTAATCTCTTCCACCCCCTCTCTCTTCCTCTCCCACTATCTCTCTCTCTCTCTCTCTCTCTCTCTCCCTCTCCTTCTGTCACCTTTGTTTAAGCTCGCGTAGGATGATAGTACGACGGTGGTAAAACGGACCTCTGCTGACAATGATGCACAAATATTACTGACGTACTTCAGCTCCGTCTTGCTCTCGATAGTCTCTTATATCTCTCATGCATTCTACACCCATCATCTTTTCTATTTTGTCATTGATCATAAAATAGTAATTATTATAATAAGTTAATTTAATGAAATTCCTTCATGATTCCAGACAGGAATTATAATCTTTTTTTCAAGTATCTGTTGATATATTATAGCTAAATAATAAGCCGAAAAATAGATAGAAACTAGGTTTGAAGGTCGAACCTTGTTTCTGGCTTTTAAATGAACATTTTAATTCGGGTGTAAGATTCAACTACTTCAATCGAAAAAATTAATATTTATACAATATCATAATATTATATGTTGTTTATAGAATAATACGAATATCATATGATACGTAAATAGTTTGAAAGAATTATAAAAGAATAACAAAGTCTGTTTCGTGAATGAGCCTTTTGAAATCAGAAATTTATTATTTCGCACTAAGTCTTATGAGAGACGCGCCGGAAATGTGATTTATTTTATTAATAACTCTTTAAAAAAATGAAAGATACCATTCATAAACGAGACGCGTATTGATTATTTCTTAAAAATTTTAATGATATCTTGAAAGTTAAGTATCAATGGTAATTTTGAGGAGATATTTCAATAAAAAGCGGTCATATCGTGTGTTTTCGGAATTACAAATGTCTGCCGTCAGGCGAGCTGCCAAACGACGTTCAACAATGCGACGCGCGCGTACCCGTGCAGAAATATACTCGGTAAATCCCTAGTTTGGGCTAGTCAGTATTACTGATGATTTCCTCATGTAAGTAAATCTCGCCAGATCCGAGTTAGATTTCCCTTCGATCATCTAATAATCGTCTTATATTAATTATTACTTTCTCGAATTTATTCAGATTTCCTTATCTTTTATTGATGTTAGAAAGAAATACGTGTTTCTACTAGTCAAAATTTTACAAGTAGGAAACTTAAGGAAATTATCAGGCTTTCTATCTTGGATCTAGTCAGATTTCCTTAACTTCTCCCTATTTTGGAAAGAATGGCGTTTTTCTAGGCGGAATCTGCCAAGTAGGAGAATTCAGGAAAGGGTTAGACTTTCTATTTGGATTCTAGTTAGATTTCCTCAACTTTTTCTAATATTGGAAAGAACGACGTCTTTTCTAATCAAGACCTTATGTGTACGAAAATTAGATATTATTTATATATATACATATATATATATATATATATATATATATATATATATATATATATATATATTATATAATAAATGAGTGCGCGCGCGCGCGTGTGTATATATATATATATATATATATATATATATATATATATATATATATATATATATATATAGTATATAAACACCCGCAGATCTTTCCAGCATGGGAAAGAATTTAAAAAATTGATTTCCTATGTATGTTTTATCTTGTGTTTTTAAAATTATTATATTATCTTAAGTGCTTTACGGTCATATGGAAACTATAGTATAATAATCCCACATTGCGTTTTAGCATAGTGCATAATGCGTTAGCTTGCGAATCGTAGGGTCGTGGGTGTTCGATACTCAGCGGAGGTCGGAATTTTTTTCATCGAATAAAATATTATATGTGTTCAGCAGAGGTGTTTAACATTAAAATTTACAATAATTCGTGTATAAAAAATATATTAATAATTATTAATTGTTATTGTAAATCGTAATACGTATAGAAAATAATTTATGAATGCTAATTAAATGGTATGCGTCACCTAAATACGTAAATATATTTTTTTATTTTAAATAAATAAATATTAAAGATTCAAAAAATTATTCACTTAATCGAGGAAACAAAATTAGAATAATTTATTATTGGCTTAATTTCTAGATTTTCTGACTAGATTTTGTCTAGTTTCTAACTTGGTATACCTACCAAAATCTAAGCTCGTTCCCTATTAAAAATGCTATTAAAAGTGGGACAAATCGGAACTAGGATCAGGCTAGATTTCCCTTCTGGGTCCGAACATTTGATAAGGAAAACTCACCCGATACTAGTTAGATTCGAGAATAAATTTCTACACGGGGTAATTCAAAATAGCATGAGATATATGAAATATTATAGCAAAAATTATTATTATAATAATTTCTTACTATTATTAATATTATAATATCAGGTTTATTGTATATTATACAAAGGTGTTGTAGAAGGATTTTTACAAATGAATAGCTTTGAACATTTTCTTATTTTAACTATGACAAATATCACATAAAAATAATTTAAACGTTAAGAAAGGGAATTGGCTTACAAATCAATATTTATCTTGATTCTAAATATTAGTAAGAAAATTCAAATTTAAAGAATATAAAAGATTTTTATTATTCAGAAAGAAACTCTAGATATTAATCAATATACTTTCTACGATCGATATTCTTTTGGTTTTCATCAACACTGTGTGTTAGATTATTTTAGCCTTCTATAAATAATAAAGCAAAAAATACTTGAAACTAAATATTGGACAGTATCGTAAAAAGTGTGTAAACATATATGTCCACTGGCTCTTATTACGATCTGCGTCTTTGCTGCCCTGCGTGGCAAATGATTTATGAGTTTATTATTTAGATGCTTGATATTTTTCTATAGGTTTTAAGCTTCTCACAAGGGCTTGTAGAGTTTTCTTTATCGAGTACTGTAGTTAGTCTTGCGTCGTCCTTTCGTTGGACCAGACGTCTTTTCTTTCCTCGTTTGAAATAAAGTTCATGTAAAATTTTATGTTAAAATAAAAAAATTTTATTTTAACATTCCACCTATTATATTTAATAAAAATCCAATAAAATTGTTTAACTTTTCTCCAGAAATATATAGTTTCTACTGAAAAATTGTATAGAATAAAAACTATATATTTTAATAGGCTCTATTCCATTCTCTAAACCATGATTTTCATGGAGTTTTCATGGATTTGGGAATAAATATTTAATTTCAGTCTAAAAATATTATGAGATTCGAAATCCGCAATCCAAAAAACATGAGCATAAATTTTTTTAGAAATATAGGATAGCAGCACTAACTCAATACAGCCACATCACTATCGATGCTTCAAGGAGAGACCAAGATGGAATATTCTCAGAGGATAAAATTATCTATAGGAATATAGATTTATAAATAGCGAATTGTTTACATATAGTAGATATTATTTAACTGTTTAAATCAGTTATATTACTGTCTCGAATGAAGCCGAGACGGTGGATGCTAATATATATATATATATATATATATATATATATATATATATATATATATACATATTTAAACTTATAATGGTATAATACATTTCAATGATTTCACGATGAATTTTTTACAATTTTTGAAACAGTGCATGCTTGCAATAAACTTACTGCAATGTAAATATCGCAGATATTTTCTGATCATGTATAGCTTTGCACCAAGGCTGCTGGGACCTTGCGGAAAACTAAATGCACGCTTGCAGCAAATATTTTACAATCAAAATTGCTATGTGAGTACCACAACGGGGTCATTGATGAACTTCGGAAAATCGTACATAACTGGTTTGTCGGTTGCTTTTTGAAAAAGTATCACAGTGGCGTTTGATAGAAATTTAATTTTCATGTGAAAACCTATAAATACATAGTCTTTCGAACATATCTTAGGAAATAGTAAAATTTAAAAACAATACTTTATCGTACATCTGATTAAAATATATATTTTTTTATTCTATTCAATTATTCTCTAGTAGTAGTATTTCTCGATAAAAATGTATACGCCCCACAGAGAAATTTTAGGCACGATCCCTACGTTTGTACCGAATTTGGGTTAGATTTCACGGCATTTACCATGTATACGTAAATCTAGGCAGAATCCAACCAAAAACCGGCCAGGAATTCTTCTAGTCAAATCACTGAATAGGATAATTTAAGTGTTCTGGATTTTCTCGCATGTATAACAGCCGAACGTATATTTAACAAAATAAAGACGTTCGCTGCATGTTTTCGAGCATCCCATTGATTGAGGGTAAACCTGGCACCAATATGATTAAAACACGGCATTTTATATATTTACTGCCAATCCCATCATCAGAGCGTCGGATACTTACTCCCTGTGCGTAACAGACCAGGGGTAATTAAGGATTAGCGCGCTCCAACTCGCGCTACCAAGCGGTATGTGTACGTGGGACTCCTCGAACATCTGCGCCTACCTGAGTAGAGCGCCTCGATCCGCGCGGTCACCAGGAGAGCGTCTGAATGACCTGCGCCGCCCTAAGCGCGAGCGTTCCAGCTCCACCATCTCTACCACTGTTCGCCGCATTACAACGTTTCACCTGGAGACTTCGTTTCGCAAACAGTAACAATGACAACGAGTCTCAGTATGGACACGAACTCGGAAGGTCGACTGACCAAGAATACACCGGTAGTAATATTATAACTGTTTTTTCCTAATATATTATATCAATTAAGAAATATTGTATCGTATTTTCAATAAACTTATTTCCTATTAACAATTTAATACAGCGTCTTGAAATTCCTTTAATTCATGCGGAAACATTAAGGGAATTTATTCATGATTCTGGACAGGAAATATATACATTTTTCTACTGTCTGTTTGCTTAATGTTATATATATATATATATATGTGTGGGTGTGTGTGAGTGTGTGTGTGTGTGTGTGTGTCTGTGTGTGTGTGTTTTTTTTTTTTTTTTTTTTATTAGGCGTAGGCAGAGCAAGCTCTGCACTAGTGGCCTCTCGAAACCAGCATCCCGCCGGAACTATCCGGGAATATTACTTCGGCGGGGCTGTTAATTAGCCTATACGACTCATCTTCTTATGACACTATCCTACGTCCCCCATCCACACAGGTGAGCAGGGATTCGATGTTCGTCCTCTGTATCTTGAAATAGGATCAGTTGGCCTGGTTCATCCTGGGCCATTCGCCTAGCTCTATCGGCATATCTAAGTTTGGTCATCACCTCTTTTGCGAAACTGGCTACTGCCTTCCAGTTTGCAGAAGATTCCAGCATTATTGATAGGATGCTCTCTGGTCTTATTGGCTTATTGATGATGTTCATCAAGTGCTCACGTTGTGTTCTAAAACGAGGACAGCTCACCAATATATGCTCAGCATCCTCGACCAAAGTCGGACAGATGGGGCAGAGATCATTATTATCCAGGTGAAAGCGGTGGAAATAGGACCTAAAACAACCATGTCCAGTCAACAACTGAGTTAGGTAGAAATCTAATTCCCCGTGTTTCCTGTTGATCCATCTGTGTATGTCTGGGAGGATACGATAAGTCCATCGGCCTTTGCTAGAACCGGTCCATCGTTTTTGCCATATTTCTATAGAACGATGACGTTTCACATTTTTAGCACCTTGTAGGGAATCCACTGCGGCCTTACATATGCTATGCAGCCTAGCCAGTTCATCTGCAGCTAAATCGAAAGGAAGAATTCCGGCAAGTACCTCAGCTGCGTCGGTGGATACCGTCCTGTAACCACTAATAATACGTATACAGGAGCGACGACGGGTCGCAATGGCCAACTCACAATACGATTTAATTCCGCATGCATGATGCCAGATTGGTGCTGCATACATGCTGACAGAATTAACAACATAAGCTAATAGTTTCCTCTGGGGTGGACGTGGGCCACCAATGTTAGGCATGAGCCGACACAAGGCAGCTGAAACTCGTTGCGCTTTTTCGCCAGATATCTTTAGATGTTCTTTGAAGTTTAACCTGGCATCAAGCTGGACACCCAAGTATCGTAAAGATGGCGCAGAACTAATGCGGCAGCTACCAACTTTAAGAGTAATACTATCTACCTTCTTACGACTGCTGACAAGAACTACTTCTGTCTTGTGCTCCGCTAATTGTAGACCAGCCGTCTTAATCCATCTACTGATGTTGCTGATTGCCTCATTGGCATTTTCAGTAAGTTCATCAAGGGTCTTAGCCGTCACTACTAGAGCGATATCGTCGGCGTACCCTACTGTTATTGAACCAGGCGGTTGTGGAATTCTCAACACGCCATCATACATAATATTCCACAATATAGGTCCCATAACTGAGCCCTGGGGGACTCCCGCAGTAACCTTATGCGATACAGTGCCTTCATCCGTTCGGTATAATATTATCCTATTCTCAAAGTAGCTGGCCACGACATTCTGTAAATAACCAGGTACTCCGAACTCTTTAAGAGAACTCATAATAGAAGACCAGCGCGCTGAATTAAAGGCATTCTTGACATCTAGAGCGACAATGGCACAATACTGTTTAGTGCCACCTTTCCATCTATTACTACTGATTGCATTTCTTGCGGTACACACTACCAGTTTAATGGCATCGACTGTTGATTTTGATTTCCGAAATCCAAATTGGCGTGAGGATAAGCCGTGCAATCCTTCAGTGAATGCTTCCAGTCGGCTACATATTATTTTTTCAAATATTTTACCTACCGTGTCGAGCATACACAATGGCCTGTATGATGAAGGATCATCAAGTGGCTTATTGCCCTTAGGTAACAGGACTAACCTTTGAGTTTTCCAGCAATCAGGAAAAATACCCTCAAGAAGACAAGCATTATATACTTTTAGAAATATAGCTGGATTCTTCTGAATCGCCAACTTAACTGCCGCATTAGGGATACCATCAGGGCCAGGGGCAGCATTGTCTCTAGTCTTAGCGTAAGCATTATGTAGCTCCATTTCTGTTATAGGAGGTATATTGTCCGAGTGTTGCGTGCGCAGTACAGTCCCATGAATGTCATTGGGAAAGAGAGCGGAAACCATCTTATCAATCAATACCGTGCTAGTGGGTTGTATTGGTGCCCTACTCAATCGTGCCATGACTGTTTTGTATGGTCGTCCCCATAAGTCATTGTTGGCGTCTGCACACAGTTCAAGCCAGCATCGACGCTTGCTTGCCTTAATGGCCTTGACAAGCACTCTCTGTGCTTCTTTAAATAAACTATTAAACGTATCACGATGGGTGCGGGCTCTCTGGGCAAGTCTACGTGCGCGATGACATTGTTTGCGCAATTCTGCAATTTCATTTGTCCACCAGTAGACAGATTGACAATGTTTAAATCCGCTCTTAGTCCTAGTCATCGATGCATCACATGCTTCAGAGATATGCTTCATGAGTGCATTTGCCAGATGGCCTGGTGCACCATATTCTAAACGCTCTTCTGATATTATAGTGGCGAACACTTCACAGTCTAGCGATCTGATGTTCCATTTCCGTGTCGGCATCCACTCATTGCACTTGTTCTTTACTTTCTTCTCTGCAATCTCATACAAGATCGCCCTGTGATCACTGTGGGTGTAAAGGTCGCTTACTCTCCAATTAAGGATCCGCTGAATCAAGTCATCACTGGCGAATGTTACATCAATGACTGATTGTTTATCACCCCTAATGAAAGTGGATTCAGATCCCTTATTAACCACGTGGAGTTGAAGAGAATTAAGGCCATCAAGCAGCATACTACCTCTGTTATTTGTTGAAGCGCTTCCCCAGGCTGTGGACCACGCGTTAAAATCGCCACCGATTAATAATGGTTTCTTGTCCATGGCTTCATCAACTAATTTAGCTACAAGGATTTCAAACTGCTTGTCCGTCAAGCTTGGAGGAGCATATACACTAAAGACGTATATTTCTTGTATTTTAGCCCAAGATATCAATTCGCTCCGATGACTCGACTGCTTTAGTACCTGCCTATTTTGACCAATCCAGAGGGCAGCTCTATTGCTTGTGTCACTTATCCAGCGCTGTGGTCTGACCCTGTCACAATATGGTTCGGAGATTACAGCAATGTCTATTCTTAGCTCCTTTATTGTCTGTTTCAGCAGGTCATGAGCTGCTACGCAATGGTTGGTATTCAGTTGGAGTATTTTCATGTTTTATGTCTGTTTAAAAACTCCACGATAATCGGGCACTTATAGCTGTATGCTGGATGGTTAATCTCCTTTTTTCCTTCAAATTTACAGAGTAAACAACAGGGCCCGTTTACACACAGCTTGGATAGATGGTCTTTTCCACCGCAGTGCCTGCAAAGTTTAGTTCTGTCAGGGCCCGAGCACACGGACGCTAAATGGCCAATCTGCCAACACCTGAAGCAGCGCTTTATTTCTGTTTTTTTTCGAACTCTGCAGCTGACCCATCCGATTCGAACATGCCCTACACGTAGTAGCTCAGCTGTGTGGCTATATGGTACAGACACCACCGCCGTCTGAGTACCCCCATAAGCTTGCCGCAAAGAACGAGCAATTAGTAGGTTAGTCTCCTTTAGCTCGAGGTGTGTTCTCAGAGCCTCTAATACTTCATCCTTTGAAATGACCTCATCTATATCTTTAATCTCCAATGTAATGAGATTACTCAGGACCGAAGTGGATGCGCTATGGCCAACCTTAGATTCAACAATGCGTGCCAACTCATGTGCATCTTTGGCTGTCCATTCCAACTGAAGTACAAGGGCACCGCTTGCATTTCTACGTATCCTGTTAACCTCATTCTTGACATGAGATAACTCCGGGTCATTCTTTATTTGTCGCAGTACCTCCGCGTATGTAACTCCTTCATTGGCCTTAATCAAAATGGAGTTAGGCCTATTTCGTCCACTAAGCGTGCGCGTACTAGGTAATTCTTTACCTTTGGGCTTCTTGCGCTTGATGGTCTGCCATTGATTTTCTTTGGCTTCAGACTTGCCTGTAGGTACTCCGACCGACTCTAGTGGTCTCCTTGAGCCCAAAGGTGGTTCTTTCGTCCTTTTGCCACCTATGGTTTTAGGAGTGGAAACCATCGCTTCTGCTGCGCTTCGTTTGGTGTCAGAGCGTAGACTCGGCGTAGTCTGAGTCACCACTTCATGTGTACCAGGACGTTGATACTGTAATAGATCATCCTCTGCCATACTAATGCATTTATATGAGGCATTAATGGAACGAGCAAGATCCTTAATGGTCTTGTGTATGTTATGTCTATCTTTGACAAAATCCAACAATTGGCTGATCTTCTCACCAAGTCGCTCCAGGTGATTGTTTCTGCGCGTGATGGAGATTTCTCGATCCGTTGTTTCTTGATCCATCATGACATCTCCTTTAGTACCCAGTGTACTATCTATGATTATGTTTGATTTGTCCTCCCCAGAATCCGAGGGGCTACCACCGACCATAGAGGCTTGCACTCTATCGGAATCGGTGAGGAGATTGACCGGTCTTGCCGGAGTTACTCCCTGGGGTATATCCTTGTTTATACCAAACATTAGTCATAATTGGCCTTACGTTCGGGAGGCCCTCCCTATTAGCTTTTTCTGTCCGCCCTGAGTATTTTATTTCCTCAGTGCCCTCTACAAATTGTAGCTAGCCATCCCCTATCCGCAACCTGGGGAGGCGCCAGATGGGAGAAAGCAACAAATCTCCACACTGGTGTGTGTGTGTGTGTATGTGTGTGTGTGTGTGTGTGTACATGTATATCCAAAGTCCAACATTTTTTTCGTACTAGAAATACATAAAATATAAAATCTTATTCTTTAATACATATAAAAATAGCTTTTAAAGTATTCTTATCTTCCCTGTACGAATTTTTGTTGGTCAAAAAAATTTTAAATTATTAAATTCTTTAAGCCTTGTGGGCATATATATAGTAAAAACTATTTGAGAAACAAATGGTTATAGTAGCTATATATTCTTAGAATCCAGTCAAGTGTTTATTGATCCACGCCTGTTATAAACTATGCGTCCAAATAATTTTACTACAATGCGTAACTAATAAGTACTAACAAGTCTAATAAATCTATAATAGAAATAGATAATTGCAATCAGTCAGAATTTCGAAATGATAAATATAATACAAAGAAAGTAATTACAAATCTAAGAAGGAGTGATAGAGTCAAAAATAGACCAAGAATTTCTTATGAAGAAATAAATTATGTTTTGTGTGTACAATCAGTAAATTGTGAAATTCCCTAATCATTTCAATGATTTTCAAAATAATATCCATGAAGAAACATGGGAACAAGTAATTAAAGATGAATTTAATTCACATTTTGCGAATAAAACTTGGACACTACTATCAAAGCCACAAAAAAAAAATATTATAGATTGCAAATGAGTATTCGCTATTAAAAATTTTGAACATGAAAATCCATTAAAATATAAAGCGCGTCTTGTTGCTCGTGGTTTCAATCAAAAATATTTAATTGATTATAATGAGACTTTTTCTCCTGTAACAAGAATTACAAGTTTTAGATTAATTATAGTGTTTGCAAATCAATATAATTTGCTTATTCACCATATGGATGTAAAAACTGCATTTTTAAATGGTTCATTACAGGAAGAAATTTACATGAAAATTTCCGAAGGAATTAAATACAAAACAAATCAAGTTTGTAAATTAAATAAAGCTATAAATGGATTGAAACAAACAGTAAGATGTTTGTGCGAAACTTTTGACGAAACATTAGTAGAAAATGGTTTTAAAAATGCATTAGTTGATCGTTGCATATATATTTTAAATAAAGGCGAAATATGTAAGAATATATATGTTGTACTCTACGTAGATGACTTAGTAGATGACAGATTTAAAAGAAATTAAACTATTTCTTAGAATAAAAATTGAAAGAAATAATGATGTAATTACTGTTGATCCGAGTTCATATATCAAAACGATTTTAAATAAATTTAATTTGAGTGATTGTAATGCTGTAAGCACACTAATTGAAAGTAATATAAATTATATTGATTTAAATTCAGACAACAAGTACGACGCCCCTTGCAAAAATCTTATCGGATGCTTAATGTATGTAAGGGTTTGTACGTGGCCAGATTTGAGTACAGCAATAAATATTCTAAGTAGATTTTCAAATAAAAATAAAACAGAACTATAGAAATACCTAAAAAGAGTTTTAAGATATTTAAAAGGTTCGACGAATTTAAAATTAATTTATAAAAAAGGCAACAGTGAAAATATTTTAGGCCATCAAGGTACTGATAGAAAAAGTACTACAGGCTACTAATTTAAGTTATTTGAAAAATGCACGATTTGCTAGAATATTAAAAGACAAGCATCTGTAGCAGCTTCTTCAACAGAGGCAGAATATATGGCTTTATTTGAAGGTGTTAAAGAAGCATTATGGCTAAAGTCTTTAATAAATAGTATAGAAATTAAAATCATGAAACCGATTGTAATTTATGAAGACAATAACGGTTGTATAAGTATAGCTAATAACCCAAGTAATCATAAGCAATCAAAACATATAGATATTAAATATCATTTCTCGAGAGAGCAAATAGAGAAAAATGTAATAATATTGCAACATATTTCCACAGGGGAGCAGATTGCTGATGCACTAACAAAACCATTTCCAGCTGTGAAATTCTTTGAACTCCGAAAAGGAATGAGTATGGAGAAATGATAAAATATATTTCATATTGTCTTGATAAATATATTTTATACTAATAACAGAGACGGTTTGAATAGGTTTTACTGGGTTTCGCTATTCCTTGCAACAAATGTTGGACCGTGTGTAATTTCCCAGAACAAACGAGGAAAGAATATAGACTGAAAGAAACTATCGTATATCTAATATTAAGTTTTATTTTATTATATATTATTGTATTTACTCAAGTAATTTTTGAGGGGACGTGTTAGATTTATCTTGTTTCTAGCTACAATGGTTGATTCTATTTTTACTACCTAGTTACTAATTTCTAGCCTATTAAGAATTGTTAGATTTCTACCAGGGAATTTATATTATTTGCAAGTGGTGTGCTTACAGCATCACAATCACTCGTGTTAAATTCATTTAAAATCGTATTTATCCATGAACTCTACCCTGGAAGGAATGCATTCTATTTTTAAGACATAAACAAGGAATTTTCAAATGATGATACCTAGTAACAGGGTATCTTTCTTCGGTAGTAAATAGAAAAACATGTAACGTTTTTTACGGTGATTCTAGCCGATTTATAATTACAGTTTTTCAAGCTATATTTTCGGTATTTAAAGCCTATAATAGTTAGTTTCGTATCAGTGTATTTTCGGTTATGACTAAACTTTCTATTAAAAGAATGTGAAGCATGGTACAACATATAATCTAGCTGAAAAATTGATATCGTTATTATGCTTTCTTAAATAAATTCATTGACTTTAATCATTATTTTAATTAATTAATTATAAATGTTTATCAAGTTCATTTCGAAAATTTTGAAGTAACTTCCAAGTACGTTGGTTCTATATATCTTATACATCTAAATACATATATAACTCATTGACAATAGCTTACACATTCGTATACAATATATGTTATACTTATGTGAAGTCATAATCGTGCTTATATACAAATCAAGATAATGTTTTACCACTTGCCCGAATAGCAAATCATCAGATATGCCGTATGAACACTCTCCATAAATTCAAGTTACGAATTATAGTTATGAGCTCAGCATGATTTTTAATTTAAAAAATTAATTTTATTTTATAAAATTTCAAAATTTTCAAATGATATTATTTATTTTTAAATAAATAGAATAGAATTATTAAGTAAAAACCAATCATTGAAGCCGGTATAAAATAAATAATAATAATAATAATCTATAAATTTTAGATATTAAATAATAAAAGGTAAATATTTCCAAAACTAATTTATTACATATAATTTTTAAGATGACAAAATCAAAAAGAGCAGACTTCATTATTACTTTGTAATTTTTTTAAACTATTAGTTTCCATATTCTTTAATTTTTGTTTTTTTTAATTATCAACATAATGCTATAATATTATATAAATATTAATTGTTAACTAAATTGCTTATTTATTAACCAGAAACATGGTTCAAAACAACCTAGTTTCTACCTTTTTCTTAATTTTATTCACAACGTTCACATTTTGCATTCTAAGATTTAAATTGTTTCTAGCCACAATGATTGATTCTATTTTTACCACCTAGTAACTACTTTCTAGCCTATTAAAAATTGTTAGATTTCTACCAGGGTAATTAAGAATAAGTACATCATTATTTCATTATTTCATTATATTCATCGTATTTACATCATATTATAATTTTTATTCCAAGAAATAGTTTAATTTATTTTAAATCTGTCATTCTGAATTTATTCTTTAAATAATTTTTAAAATTATTCATTGTGTAACTATAGGCTGTAACGATTGCTAGGTCATCTATGTAAAGTACAGCATATATATTCTTACATATTTCTTCTTTATTTAAAATATATATGCATCGATCAACTAATGAATTTTTAAAACAATTTTCTACTAATGTTTTGTCAACAGTTTCGCACAAACATTTTACTGCTTGTTTCAATCCATATATAGCTTTATTTAATTTACAAACTTGATTGGTTTTATATTTAATTTCTTCAAGAATTTTCATGTAAATTTCCTCCTGCAGTGAACCATTTAAAAATGCAGTTTTCACATGCATATGGTGAATAAGCAAATTATATTGATTTGCAAACGTTATAATTAATCTAAAACTTGTAATTTCTTGCTACAGGAGCAAAAGTCTCATTATATTCAATTAAATATTTTTAATTGAAACAATGAGCAACAAGACGCGCTTTATATTTAGATCGATTTCCATGTTCATCAACGTGCAATAGATCAAGTTTAGATTGAAGAAAGCGGATTCTAAACTTCCACACACAAGATTTATCACCGTTAAAGAAGTTTAATATTCCTTTTTGTTTTAACGGATTCCATTTTTCACTTAATAGAATATTTTCAAAATAAAAATTTTTTTTTATTTATGTATATATATTTTTTTTTCAAAATAAATAATTTTTTTTGTTGTGTATTTGATACAGTTTTATTTTATTACTAGATTACACTACCCACAAAATCACGGAAAAATTACTCGCGAAATCTGGGTCGATAACCTATTGAATTTTTATTAAATATAGTAGGTGGAATGATAAATAAAGATACACGAAATAATCTTTTAACATGAACTTTATTTCAAACCAGGAAAGAAAAGACGCCTATTCAAATGAAAGAACGACGCAAGACTGACTGCAGTACTCGAAATTGAAAACTCTGTAAGCCTTTGGGAGAAGCTTAAAACCTATAGAAAAATATCAGATATCTAAACAATAAACTCGCCACGCAGGGTAGCAAAGACGTAGATCGTAATAAAACCTAGTGGACTCATATGTTTACATCCTTTTACGATACGGTCCAATATTTAGTTTCAAGTATTTTTTGCTTTATTATTTATAGAAGACTAAAATAATGGAGCATTAAGGATAAATATAAAAGAGAAACTCTTCATATGTTGAAAAATCCCAATAATGTAAATTTAATGTTAGAGTCGAGTAAATTGGACAACATTTCTCGTGTAGAAATATCCCCAAGATAGCCTTAAATTTAAGATGGATTCTAATTAGTATTTCTAATGATTTCTGAACTAGAGATTGTCTTACTGGTTCATATTGAGATTTCCGTAAAGTTGACTACTGTTTAGAAAAAAGCGTATATTTCATGTTTTGCTTACTTATACCTAGTTTTCTTTCCTCTAATTTTCCTTATTGTTTTGAGAAATATGTTCATGTAGGTTTTCCATGTTGGAATTCAATATGAGGATATCAAGGTCCGCGCTTTGCCTATTAGTTAAGTTTCCTTACTTGGGATCTTGTTTGATATTCGATATATTTATCACTGTTTTAATCATACGTCTTACAGATGTGCATATTATTTATATACATGGGTATGGGTATAGTAAAATATAAATATAGATATCTTATTTGCGTGTTTAATGACTATCGTAATAAATGTGGAATATTCATTATACTGGAGAAAAAATGGAGATCGATGTACCTGCAAGTTAGATTCCATATAATAACATAAAAAAGGTTTGTGAAATCAAATATCTAAATCCATGCTATACGAAAAAAGATTTTTAGCAACTCCATGTGAAAGTGCAGTCTTATTTGCCACCATTGACGCATTGGTCTGCATGGACAGTAACAATTAAGGGAGGTACCGGTAAGAAATTCGTTTATTTTTGTATATCTTGTTACTATTCTTAAAGTTAATTTTTTATTTATAAATTGCTTTTACTAAATAGATACAGATAAAAAAGCGGAAGATAGAATTGTGAAAATAAAAAATGCTGCATCATATGTATTTACTACAGATATAGACAACTATGACGACGAAAAACCTAATAAACTCAATAGTATTTTTTGCGAGGAACCTCTAGAAGTTATATTATCGGTTTTGGATAATCAGTTGGATGAAGCTAGTGAATCTAATACTAATTCTTCTTCTGATTCATCTGAAAATGACAAAAAAACTAAGAAAAATTTAAACAGTATATATATTGGTTTGTTTTTAACAGACACACACACACACACACATACACGCAAAGAAACACATGCACACACATACACTCTCTCACGGGTATGCACACGTACAACATTTTCTTAACATAAACTACATTTGATTTTAGATGGTAATTTTTTATTTTTTATTTTAATAATGCCCCAGTTGATTTAAATAATTGTAAAACAGTTAAGAAAAGATTTAAATTGTAAAGAATATTAAAAAATAATTTGTAAAATTATTAAAAACTGTATAATAATTAATAATTATATAATAAAAAAATATATAAAAAAATATATATAAAGGTGAAAAAGGGGTATCTAATATATTTTTAAACTTATAATTAACTTATTTCTATTTTTCAAATTGGACTTAACAATTTTAAATATAATACATTGAACATGAACATGAGACTTCCTTACAAATACATTTTTCAATATCAATATAGAAGCTCATCTCGTTCCACTAAATATATTATTGATGCATATTATGGTCAAACCTTGCAGTTATACCTAGCAAATTCAACCAGCTTTTTTCTCCTCTCTTCCCCAATACACACTCATACGCACTATATCTATAATCTATAAATTCTACATATTCAATAAGTATAACTTTGCTGAATTTATTTTTAATTAATTATATTGGTTTTTATTCGATAAATATTAGTTCTGAATAGCTAAGTCATATAAAAATAAAAGAAAGAGTAAAAAACAAATAGAATTTGCAACCAAGAAGAACTATAAAGAAATTTAAAAAAGTCTAAAAGAAAGTAAGTTTATTTATTATTAGTTATATTGCTATTTATGTCTTTTAATCAACATGCTATATGTATTTTTTGCAACCAAGAAGAACTATAAAGAAATTTAAAAAAGTGTAAAAGAAAGTAAGTTTATTTATTATTAGTTATATTGCTATTTATGTCTTTTAATCAACATGCTATATGTATTTTTTAATTTTAAGATACTTCTACAGATTTTAATAAGAACAAAAAAACTGATTCTAATTTTGAAGCTATGTCAGATGAGACATTTTTAAGTAAGTACAATTTAATATTTATTTTGAATACGCATTATAAATTAATAAGTAATACCTAGTTTAAAAACACTTTTTAATTCCAGATTTTGTAGATGAAACTACATTAATATTAAAAAAAGACCCTCTCGCATATTTAAACATGGAAACAAATAGTTTTGGGAGTAGTGAAAATTTATCAGATAAAAATTATGTTTCATATATAAATAATTCTCGAGATAATAATCAAATTTCTTTTTCGAGTAATATTTCATAAATATTTGTTATAAGAATATTACAACATTATTACTTTTATAATATGTATAATTTTTAATTATATATTTTTCAGTTCTAAGATGGTATTGATGACGCTTTAACCTCGGTTACTAAAATACCAGGAAATGATCCATAAGAGAATTTAAATATTACAGACAGTAAAAATACTTATGCCTTTCAAAATTAAATTAAATTTAAATAAAAAAATATCATTGTCACATTCTCAACATAATGCTGATACAAGAACTAATTTATCTACATGTATTTAAGATAAGTATTTATAACATTTATGTAATTTAAATAGTAGTAATATGTACACTTAATGATGTTACATACACACACGCACACAATTCAATACTTTTCTTTTTCAGATATGAAAGTTTTATTGAAAGCAATTGCGATAATAAAAATTACAGTAGAAGAAACCAATCGAGACATTAAGGAGCTGTTGAAACCAATAACCGGTTCTAATAACGAATCGTTGAAAAATATTTTAATCCATTATTGCGATACCAATTACCAATTTTTAGGATGGTATGCTTTTAATAATCTGTTAAAGGAAGATACAAAATTAAAAGATACATTTGTATATGACGAAATATAAAATATGATGAAAGATAAAATGTTTGAAGAATATCTCATAAGATGTAAAAATATATAATGTAAGAAATATATATCGGCTTTTATTTCTTTTTATTTTCTTTTTATTTTTTTTAACTTTTATTTTAATTATTACTTAAGTATTATTTTTTTAATATTTATTCTTAAAAAGTAAAATAAATATATAAAATATAAGTAAATAATTTATTTAAGTAATTATTTTTTTTTAATTTAGTTGATTGAAATAAATATTTTGTTTATTTTCTCATTGAAGATATTCTTTATAAGTAAATAAATATTTTTTTGTTTGATATATACATTTATAATTTTAAATGTATATACTTCAAATGATGAATATTTCTTTACTTTTACATAAATATTTTTAAAGGGGAAAAATATTTATTTCATACGATCGAATTATTATTATTTTTTTTTATTAGAATTGCTTTAGTGGATCATGCTAGATCTTCCTTAGTAGAACTAGTTCGACTTTCTAATCTTATCCAAATGGGGAAAAATCCATATTAAGATCTATTAAGATTTCCATACTGTATCCTAGTAAGAAGTAGGAAAATCTAACCAGATTTCGGTAGCCGTTGACGAATCTTGGGTCCACCACTACACTCCTGAAACCTATAAATATTATACTAATAAATTTAAAGTGGTTCTATAAATATTATACTAATAAATTTAAAGTGGGGAAAGGATATATAAAGTAGTGTGCTGGGTTTTTCAATTTAGTTTAGTTCCTGAGGATGAATCGTAGCGGTTCGAAACGTCGAATAAGAAGGTGATCCTAAATTTAAAGTTGAGGGAGCAGTCAGGTTGTTCTTTACTAACATAGAATAGTACTTTTATTATTTTTATTTTACTTATTATTGAATTTTTTTTATTTTTATTTTATTATTAATTTTTAAAATTTTTTATTATATTTTTAGTTTTAATAATAATAAGTCTAATTTATTATAATAATAAGTTTTATTTCATATTCTACGTGGGTGATCATCAACAAGGACAGCCTGACTTATTATTTTAGCTAATATATGACATTATAAAGACTGTAAGACAGATGAAAATATTTATGAATTTAAACCTATAGTTACTTGTGATGGTTCAAATATTTTTTCTTTGTATTTAATATTATTATTATTAGGATGCCAATGATCTTAATCACTTAAAAATTTTGAATAACTAACCCGGCATCGATGTTATACCTATGATATCTATACATAAAGACAACAGAAATTTAAAACAATGGGACGGTGAATAGTTGCCGCGCAGGCGGTTATAAAAACAATGCAAGCGCATTACTTCTTATCTTACGGATTGGCTAATGGATGTGGCGCATTAATTTAAACGACGGGGAACTCAGATTGTGATTTCTGAAGAATGGTATACATTTATACTAAATAATTACACAATTATAATGGTAATTTATTTCGTTATTTTTCATGAAGAAAAGGTATAACAAAATGTTTTAAATTAATATTTACTGAAAACTTAAGAAATAAAGTAATAATTTGTTTTTTATAGATTGAGCAGGAATTGTTATTTTTTTTTGTTTTTACTATTTCACATATATTTAAAATGGGAGATCTTATTGGATAATTAAATGCATTACCTTTTTTTAAACTATGCCCCATATTTTTAAATTAGTCTTATCATCTTTTCTGTGAAATATATTTTTAATTAATAATATTTCTTCAGTATTTATAATAATACAGTTATTAGAGCATCAGTTGGTTAATGTAAAGAACTTTATATTTATTTTCATTATTAAAACAATGTACTGTATTGTAACATGTATATTATTTATTTTAAGAAAATTACTAAAATTTAAATTAATTTAAAATTGTCAACTAAATGTTTTTTCCACCATTTTTACCGTGCTGATAAAAATAATATAATTTTATATAAAATAATAAGAATTTATGCTACAATACTGTATGTTACATTTAAATATATATATATATATATATATATATGTGTGTGTGTGTGTGTGTGTGTGTGTGTGGGTGGGTGTGTGGATATTCATTTATATATATATATATATATATATATACATAAACACCCGCAGATCTTTCCAACATGAGAAAGAATTTAAAAAATTGATTTACTATGTATGTATTATCTTGTGTTTATAAAATATTATTATATGGTCTTAAGTGCTGTCCGGTCATATGCAAAATATAGTATAGTAATCCCATATTCCGTTTTAGCGTAGTGCATAATGCATTAGCTTGCGAATCGTAGGGACGTGGGTTCGATACTCAGCGGAGGTCGGAATTTTTTTCATTGAGATAAAATAATTTATACGTTCAACAGAGGTGCTTAACATTAAAATTTAGAATAATTAGTGTAAAAAAAATATATTAATAATTTTTAATTATTAACTGTAAATCGTAATACGTAGTAATGCATATAGAAAATAATTTATAAATTCTAATTAAATGGTATGTGTTACCTAAATACGTAAATATATTTTTTATTTTAAAAAAATAAATATTACAGAGTCAAACAATTATTCACTTGATCGAAGAAACAAAATTAGGATAATTTATAAATTGTCTTATTTTCTAAATTTTCTGACTAGATTCTGTCTAGTTTCTAACTTGGTATACCTACCAAAATCTGTGGTTGTTCCCTATATCAAAAGCTATTAAAAGTGGGACAAATCGGAACTAGGATCAGATTAGATTTCCCTTCTGGATCCGAACATTTAATAAGGAAAACTTACCCGATACTAGATAGATTCAAGAATGAATTTCCACACGGGTAACTTGTGGATATTTCTCTACGGGAATGTTAATCATAATCAAAAATACATTGACACGAAACTAACTGTTATGGGTCTTAAATACCTAAAAAATAGATTTACAAAACGTATCTAGAAATCGGCCGGAATGTCCGGAAAAAAAGTTTCATATATTTCTAAAACAAATGAATTGTACTTCTGTCGACTGCCCATATACAAATTAATAAATTTTTTTTTTTTTTTTTATATTGGTCTTACAGTCCAATCAATTCCATCCAAAAATAAAATAAAATAAAAATAAAAATAAAATAAAAATAAAAAATAAAAATAATAATAAAAAATAAAAAATAAGAAATAAAAAAATAAAAAATAATAAAAATAAAATAAAAAAATTAAAATTAAAAATAAAAATTAAATTTACAAGATGTTAAATTTACGAGTTGTTTACAAGATTCATTGCATGGATTGTGATAAATACTATATTGGACAAACAGGTAGATATTTAAAAAGGAGAATTTATGAGCATAAATGTAATTTACGTAGCTCACATATTACTTCTGGTTTAAAAGAGCGTTGTTTAAAGTTTTTACATTCTTTTGATTTTGTGAATGTGGATATTTTGGAACATGGTATTAATAATAAGTATAAACGGGAGAGTCTTGAAAGTATTCACATTTCCAAGAATCGTAATAATGTGAATTTAATGTTAGAGTCTGGTAGATTGGACAGTTTTTATCATTCCTTATTAAATTGATTGGTTTTGGACAATTTGTGTAGAGAGGGAATTTATATTTAATTTACGAAATTTGGTGGTGGGGATGGGTATATATAGATTAGAATATAAGGTTTAGATTAGTCCCTGATGAGGAGCCGTAGCGAGCTCGAAACGTTGGACAAGTCTTCATTTAGGTAAGGGTGTTGGGGACAGTCAGACTGCACTTTACTAACAAAGAATTTTTTCAGCTAATATTTTATTTTCAGATTAGTCTACGGGGGTGAATGTAAACAAGGACAGTCTGACTGTCATTATAATTTTAATTTAATTTTTAATTTAATTTTTATTTTTAATTTTTATATTTGTTTATTTTATTTTTATTATTTTTTATTTTTTTATTTCTTATTTTTTATTTTTTATTATTATTTTTATTTTTTATTTTTATTTTATTTTTATTTTTATTTTATTTTATTTTTGGATGGAATTGATTGGACTGTAAGACCAATAAAAAAAAAAAAAAAAATATTTATTAATTTGTATATGGGCAGTCGACAGAAGTACAATTCATTTGTTTTAAAATAGAAGGTCAATTTAACTTAAATTAAGGGGGTATGTCATGATTTATTTTAGAGAAATTTATTGTAAATATGGTAGTACTATTAAAGATTATTGTTCAAAATGGATTAAAATGAATTTAAAAGTTGTAATTCTTAAAGAAAAACTTACATTCCTTATTAGATGCAAGAAATCAAATATATTTCCGGTACACATTAATAGTAGATTTCATGATGAATATTTTTTGCAGGTTTATAGTAATAATGTTTGTTATGATCTAAAGAAGAATATTTTCTTTTTCAAAAATAAATTACTTAATTTAGAAATTAGAGATTTACATATTCAGATTCATTCCTTAAATTGATATTTATTAAAGATTAAACATTATTTATATCAAAATATAGAAAGAAATGAATTACATGAATTTTTTCTTGGTCAAAGCAAACATTTTATTAAGACAAAATATATTAATAGACAAACATTAAAAAGGAAATTTGAATGTTTAAGAAATAAAAAGCAATTTCAAAGCTATCAATTTAACAATGCAAACAATAAAAATTGGTTTAAGAATCTAACTGACAAGGAGATACCAAATGAAGTAATAAACATCATGTCTAAAGGTGCCAAACATGGAATATTATATTGTAAAAATAATCTCCCGATCAAAGAAATCATCGCGGAGGTTGAAAGTAATCTTTTTAGTTTAAATGATGAAGTAAAAAAGGAATGTAGGGCATCTTTGGTTAATGTCATTAGTAATTTTAAAAGAGAAAATAAATTTGATAATTTTTTAAATAGTAATTTTATACATGATTTAATTACCGCGAAGAATTTTTTGAAAAATAACGCTAATATAATCTTCCAAAAGGCCGACGAAAGTAATGTAACTGTAGCTTCCAATAAAATTGATTACATAAATTGTATAAATAATATATTAAATGATGATAGTACTTATTTGAAGATTGGTAATCCACATATCATTAAGCTACAAAATAATTTGAAAGAGTTATTAAATAATTGGAAAAGAAATGAATATATAAATGCTACTACATATAAGTATTTAAAATGTGAAAATGGAACTGTGGCAAAATGTTATGGGCTTCCCAAGATTCATAAAGAAAATCTGACATTTAGAATAATAATATCTTCCATAGGTTTCCCAACTTATAATATTGCTAGATTTTTGTCTAATATATTGGTTAAGATAGTTGGAAGAACTAGTTCTTACATTAAGGATAGTTGGTGTTTTTACAATGAAATGAAAGATATTGTTATTCCGAAAAACTACAAGATGATTTCATTGGATGTAGTATCTTTGTTTACAAATGTACCTTTAGAGTTGTTAAATGATATTATACAGGAAAAGTGGAATGAAATTAATTTGCATACAAAATTGACAATGAATGAATTTATTAAAGCAATTAATTTGGTTTTTAATAACACAATTTTTTCATTTGATAATAAATTTTATGAACTGAAATACGGATGTCCAATGGGGTCGCCTTTGTCACCGGTTATAGCTAATTTAGTTATGGAAAAGTTGGAAAGTATAGCCTTGTCAAAATTGCTTTTTGAACCAATGATATTTAAGAGATATGTTGATGATATCTTTACAATTGTTCCAGAAGTTTGTGTGGATGAAATGGTGGATGTTTTCAATTCTGTACATGACAGAATTAAATTTACAAGGGAGGTTGAAGTAAATAGTCAGTTAAGTTTTTTGGACAGTAATGTAATTAGATGTAGTAATAATAAGGTAAAACTTAATTGGTACAGAAAGCCTACTTGGTCAGGTAGGTTTTTAGATTTTAATTCACACCACCAATTCGGAAACAAAATTGGAGCATTGAGAGGTGTCATAGACAGAGCAATTAAATTGTCGCATAAAGATTTTAGACAAAATAATTTACAGATAGTAAGAGAGACTTTTATTAATAATGGCTATCCAATTCAATTTATTAATAGATTGATTGCTGAGAGATTGTTTGACATTTATAATACCGAAAATAGACATAGTGCAGGAATTGATTTTAACGGAGGCAAAATTATTGTCTTACCATATGTTCGAGGATTATCTGAAAGAATAAAAAGAAATTTTCGGAAATATAACATTCAAATTTTCTTTAAAAATCGCAATAATTTAAGTAGATTGTTTAATAATTGCAAAGATAAGGATGATTTATGCTTAAAGTCAGGAGTTGTTTACAAGATTAATTGCATGGATTGTGATAAATACTATATTGGACAAACAGGTAGATATTTAAAAAAGAGAATTTATGAGCATAAATATAGTTTACGTAGCACATATTACTTCTGGTTTGAAAGAGCGTTGTTTAAAGTTTTTACATTCTTTTGATTTTGTGAATGTGGATATTTTGGAACATGGTATTAATAATAAGTATAAACGGGAGAGTCTTGAAAGTATTCACATTTCCAAGAATCGAAATAATGTGAATTTAATGTTAGAGTCTGGTAGATTGGACAGTTTTTATCATTCCTTATTAAATTGATTGGTTTTGGACAATTTGTGTAGAGGGGGAATTTATATTTAATTTGCGAAATTTGGTGGTGGGGATGGGTATATATAGATTAGAATATAAGGTTTAGATTAGTCCCTGATGAGGAGCCGTAGCGAGCTCGAAACGTTGGACAAGTCTTCAATTAGGAAAGGGTGTTGGGGACAGTCAGACTGCACTTTACTAACAAAGAATTTTTTCAGCTAATATTTTGTTTTCAGATTAGTCTACGGGGGTGAATGTAAACAAAGACAGTCTGACTATCATTATAATTTTAATTTAATTTTAATTTAATTTTTATTTTTAATTTTTATTTTGTTATTTTATTTTTATTATTTTTTATTTTTTTATTTCTTATTTTTTATTTTTTATTATTATTTTTATTTTTTATTATTATTTTTATTTTTTATTTTTATTTTATTTTTATTTTTATTTTATTTTATTTTTGGATGGAATTGATTGGACTGTAAGACCAATATAAAAAAAAAAATATTTATTAATTCATATATTTCTAGTTCTGCCGAATATTAAGACCTTATTTCTAGGATTCTCCATATCGGTATTGATTAATTATGGCTTAAAAATGTTTAGCATTTATACAAGAGTAATTTAAATTTAAATTTAATAAATAAATTAAATTTAGAATATGAACAGCTGCGACATCAGGCTACTCTTTGTAAACAAAACATACATCTGACTTGAATGCTATTAAATGTGTAACGCAATAGTATATAGATTTATCTACAAACCATAGAAAATAATTTTCGCCATCTATTGTTAAAGGAGTGATTGGTACTTAAACATCTGAATGAATAATAAAAAGTGGTCTTTTTATATGATTTTTGTTTGCTTTTCTGAAAAGTTCAACTGGTTTGTTTGCCAAAAATACAAGCTTCACAAATATAATCATTTAGTAGAATATTATTATTTAATTTAATACCATCGACCATCTTATAATTTTTCATTTCAATAAGTTTCGATTTGCCCATATGTCGAAGACTTTGATGCTATAAACCATAATTACTGTTTATCGCACTATAGGTTCTTTTATTATATAATTTATTAATAATGAATTCTATATAAATCAAATTATTTATGGTTTTATCGATAACAATTATTTTATGATTTTTAGTAACTGCAACCCCTTTTGAGTTGAAGTAAATATTCATCTTGCTTTCTGCATCTTGCTGACAGATAGTAAATGTTGCGGCACCTCCGGAAAACATAAGACGTGCACCAGAACACCTTTAATCCTTTCCCTACTGTTAATATTCAGGATACCTATTTTATTTTACTATACTCCTGAAACCAAACAACAGTCTAAACAGTGGATTGGACTAGGGCAACCAACTCCAAAGAAGACAAAAACAATTTTTTCGGCGAACAAGGTTATGGATACTGTTTTTTGGGAAGCAAGAGGTATTATATACATTGATTATCTTGAAAAGGGTAAAACTATCACTGATAAATACTACGCAGACTTATTGTAATGTTTGAGCCACGAAGTGAGAATTAATCGACCTCATCTGGCGAAGAAAAAAATCTTGTTTCATCACGATAACGCACCAGTGCACACGTCAATCGTTGCTAAAATCAACGATCTGATGTTTGAATTGATGCCGCACCCTCTCTACTCTTCAGACCTATCCCCGAGTGACTATTATCTGTTTCCTAACCTCAAAAAATGGCTTGGCCGTAAGAGATTTGTGGACAATGAAGAAGAAATCGAAGCTGTAAATGGATATTTTGAGGAGCTTTACGAACCAGTCTATAGAGATGGCATTACGAGACTAGAACACCGTTATGAGAAATGTATCAGTCCACCCTCGTATATTTAAACTTTTTAATATATTAACCATGTAATATAATAATACACTTCTGTACTGAAGAAAAAGATTAATTACTTCTATGAGTTATTTAGTTAAAGGAATTAGTAAAATATATTTAGTTAAATGAACTAAATATTACATTGAAACAAATAAAGAAAGAATAAAATAAACTGATTTCTTTAATAAAAATTAATATTTAGTAGATCTCTGGTGGAAATACTAAACATTTTTAAGCTATAAACTAGATATTTCGATATGGTGAAAGCTAGAAACAAGGTGTTAAAATTCGGTAGTATCTAAAATATATGAAAAGTTTTTTCCGGTCATTTCGTTCGATTTATAGATACATTTTCTAAATCTATTTTTTAGCTGTTTAAGAAACATAACAGTTAGTTTCGTGTCAATACATTTTTAATTATGATTAACATTTACCTTCAAATAAGACTGAAACTCGGTATAATATATATCATTGTTAAAAAATTAATATGATTGTTATATAAATTTATTAACGCGGATAGTTACTTTAATTAATAAATTGTAAATTTATATTGAGTTCCTAATTATGAATATTGAATTCATTTATACGCAAGCTATAACTTACCACATATAATACATATTAAACGCATCGAAATAGTTTACACATTCGCATACAATGTTATACATATATGTATACGAAGTCTTAATCGAGCTTTTATACTAACGAAGGTAATTTTTTGTCACTTGCGAGTATCTTCAGTCACCAGAAATGCCGTGTGTGTACTCTGCATAAATTATATTTCCGATATAAACTTAAATTCATACGAATTTGAAAATAATTTAAAAAAACAATAAAATGATATAATTTATTAAATTATTTATTTTATAAATAAAAGAAAAATATCTTTAATTAATTACCAATAATCAAAACAGGTAAAAATTCTTCTGGACAGAATCAACGCCTGCGATGTGCTGCTGAAACAGAACGAACTCGACCCATTTTTGAAGCGGATGGTGACTGGCGACAAAAAATGGATCACGTACAACAATATCAAGCGAAAACAGTCATGGTCCAAGGTCGGTGGACCGTCTTAAACAGTGGCCAAACCGGGATTGACGGTCAGGAAGATTTTGCTGTGTGTTTGGTGGGATTGGAAGGGAATCATCCATTATGAGCTGCTCCCATATAGCCAGACGCTTAATTGTACCATTTACTGTGAACAACTGGACCATATGAAGCAGCTTATCGACCAGAATCGTTCATAATTTGCAAACAGGAAGGTTGTAGTGTTCCACCATCAGAACAACGCCAGACTACACACTTCATTGATGATTCGTCAGAAGCTACGAGAGTTCGGATGGGCTGTTTTACCGCATCCACCATACAGCCCTAACATACAGCCAAGTGATTACCACTTGTTCATGCCCATGTCGAACGCCCTTGGTGGTGTAAAGTTGGACTCAAAAGAGGCTTATAAAAAGTTGCTGTCCGAGTTTTGCGCAAATTTCGCAAATTCGGGTTTCTACGAGAAAGGTATTATGAAGTTGCCGTCTAGATGGAAACAGATTATCGATCAAAATGGCGCATATTTGAAATGAATCCGACCACTGTAACACTTTTTATAAACCATTGAATGAAGAGCAAAAAAGCGGAAGGCAGATATTTGACAACTTAATATTTATCTTCTAAATTTAATTTATTTATCAAATTGTATATAAATCTATTTTATTGCTATTGAAAAATGCTGAGTCACAATGTTGATGAAAATCGAAAGAATAGTGATCAAAGAAGGTATATTGAATAATATTTTCAGTTTCTTTCTTAATAATAAAAATCTTTTATATTATTTCAATATGAATTTTCTAACTAATATTTAGAATCAAAGTAATTATTTATTTAAAAGTCAATTCCCTTTCTTAACGTTTGAAATATTTTTATGTGTTGTTTGTCATAGTTAAAATAAGAAAATGTTCAAAGCTATTCATTTGTAAAAATCCTTCTACAACACCTTTGTATAATATACAATAACACTGAACTTATAATATTAATAATAATAAGAAATTATTATAATAATAATTTTTGTTATAATACTTCATATATCTCATGCGATTTTGAATTACGCCCGCGTCGCATTGTCGAAAGTCGTCTGTCAGCTCGTCTGTACGACAGAGATTGTACTTCCGGCAACACATGATATTACCGCCTTTTTATTTAAATATTTCCTTAAAATTACCATTGACATTTAACTTTCAAAATATAATTAAAATCTTTAGGAAATAATCAATTGGCCTCTCATTTAAGAATAGGATCTTTCATTTTTTTTAAGAGTTATTCATAAAATAAATCTCATTTCCGGCGGTTCTCTCATAAGAGTTGGTGCGAAATCAGGATCAATTTCAGATATTCAAAAGGCTCATTCTCGAAACAGACTTTATTATTCTTTTATAATTCTTTCAAACTATTTACGTACCATATGATGTTCCTCTTATTTTATAAACAACATATAATATTATGATATTTTATAAATATTAATTTTTTCGATTGTAGTAGTTGAATCTTACATCCGAATTAAAATGTTCATTTAAAAGCCAGAAAGTTAAGTATTATACGTAAACTATATAACTATCAGGTATGTGAATAAGTCTTTCCCGTTTTTCTTCAAATTTTGAGCCTTTATTGTGAAAAAATGGTTACAAATGAATTATTGAAAGTATTGGCCATCGCTAGCTCACTTTTTCCCATCTTTCTGGCAACATACGAATCGCGTTGCGAAAAAATTCGACCGGTTTGGCCTCTATCCAGTCATCTACCCATTTTTTGGCTTCCTCGTAGGAATGGAAGTGCTGGTCAGCCAGGCCATGCGTCATCGATCTGAAGAGATGGTAATCAGACGGAGCAACGTCTGGACTATACGGCGGGTGGGGTAGGACTTCCCATTTGAGCGTTTCTAAGTATGTTTTCACCGGCGGTGCAACATGTGGGCGAGCATTGTCATGTTGCAAAATAACTTTGTCGTGCCTGTCGGAGTATTGTGGCCGTTTTTCTCGCAGTGCGCGGCTCAAACGCATCAATTGTCGTCGAAAGACCTCGCCTGTGATCCTTCATTCGGTTTCAGAAGCTCATAGTAAACCACACCTAGCTGGTCCCACCATATACAGAGCATGAGCTTGGCGCCATGAATATTTGGCTTGGCCGTCGATGATGATGCATGGCCGGGTAGTCCCCATGATTTTCTTCGCTTCGGATTATCGTAACGTATCCACTTTTCATCGCCAGTCACTTCGGATTATCGTAACGTATCCACTGTTCATCGCCGTTCGACGTCTCTCAGCTTCAGTTCGTACGGCACCCAATTTCCTTGCTTTTGGATCATTCCCATGGCTTTCAAACGCTTGGAAATGGTTGTTCGGTCAACTCCCAATGCTTCAGCAAGTTCTTCTTGCGTTTGACAAGAATCTTCATCAAGCAAAGTCGCCAATTCTCGATCTTCAAAGATTTGCGGCCGCCCGGAACGCTCCTTGTCTTCCACGTCGAAATCACCGCTTTTGAAGCGTCGAGACCATCCGCGAACACTTGAATCATCGACACAACCTTCTCCATAAGCCTCCTGAAGCAATCGATGCGTCTCGGCAGCAGATTTCTTCAAATTGAACCAATAAAGTGAAACTTCCCGCAAATGACGTCGACTCGGCTCAAATTTCGACATTTTCACGATATCAAAAATTTATGATGCGAAAAAATTTTAACTAATGTGTTAGTATGGAATTGTTGACATATGAATAAGCTTTGATTATGACATATGTAACCATTGAATACTCGGACAGTATTGGTGGCGCCATCTCTTACAAAAAACGGGAAAGACTTATTTACACTCCTAATATAATAGATCTTACCATATTTTAATTCTATGTAAATAGTTAAGTTATTTACTATAAATAATGTTGCACTAACTAAATATTTATTTGAATGAAGAAAGTATTTAATATCACTAAAAAAATATTTAGTAATTTCAACAAAAATCAATTATTTCGTCGAGTCAAGTAGTTCTTTTATCCAGTGAACCGTTTAGTCAATTTTACAAAATCTTTATTTACTCGAAAGAAATATTTAGTAATTGCAACAAAATATTTTAATAAATACAACTAAATATTCCATTCCTTATAAGAATGATTTAGTTTCTTCTATAAATTATTTATTAAATTATACAAAATATTTCTTTGTATTGACATAATAATGTTTCATTTTTGTTATATATTATTTAATCTAACTAAATATTTTGTGAAACTTATCAAATTTAATTAGTTAACCCAATAAAATATTTGGTAAAAATTTTTACTGAACTTATTTTTTTGATTTGACAAATTATTTCTTTGAAATAACTCATTTTTTTTAGTGTACTATAAGCAAGGCATAAAATTTCTGATATTCGTCTTCGATTTTTAGTCTGTATATATACATACATTTTCTACACTATTAGAAGTTCTCGGCTTTTGTAGTTATAAAGTCGAACAAATATATGCACTCTCGAACACCCACCCACCCAGATACGCGCGCGCGTGCGCATGCATACATATAATTTTTAATATAATATATATTGTATACCATAATATATATTTGGTTTATGCAGTAATATATGAAGTATTACAATTTTTCGTTAATGTATTTAAAATGTAAATGATTCAAACAAATATTTAATTAATCCAAAAAATAAAATTCCATAAAAGTCATTATGTATCAATGAATGTGATCTTTATTTCCTTCTTCTATTATTTAATCGATTCCTTATGTTAATTTTAGTAAATGCTATTATCATCAGTAATTAACCTTGAGAGTGCCGGGATTTGAAAATATCAAAAGTTCCGTTTATATAAAAAAGTGAGTTTAGACCATGCACAAAAGACTAAACTCAGGCCAAGCCTTTGGCAGATCGGAGCTTGACATCTCCAGGAGTCATCTCGATCCGGCATTTCCTAAGCCTTAAAAATCTTTCCCTAGAGGTTTTTGAGGTTGCAGAATACGATTCTCCAACCAAACATTCAAAATGAAAAATCGCGAATTAAAGATGACAAACAACTAAAATTATTTTTTTTTTTGTAAATAACCTTAAGGACCCACTTAGTTGTGCTTGATTGAAAAAACGTATGACACCTGTAGGCGTCATCCCGGCCCTTTAAAGGTTAAGAGTATGAATATAGCAATGTTAAATAACATTTTAAAAAATCCAATAAACATTAATATGTTTTAAATATGAATAATTATTAATAACTTAAGTGTATGCCATATTTTACAGTTAATATAAGACTTATCTAAAATTAAAATTTTATATCATACAATCGGTAAGTAGCGCAGTTGTTAGAGCGTTAGCTTTTTAATCCTGGGATAAAGTGGGATCGAGTTCGATCCCACCTTTGGTCTTGAAAATGTTTCTGCGTTTTTTATTTGAAATAATATGTAAACGTGAGTGATATCTGATAATATAAATTATTAGTAAGTATAATAATTATTTAATAATTAATTACTTAAAATTGAAAATGAGCTATATAATGATATTCTATAACTACACCTCAACGATACAAGTTTACAGGACGAATCATCAAATCACATCAAGTAGCACTTCAAAAAAATGCTTTGAGAGGAAGCAAATCTTTTGTATTTTAATTTATAAAAAAATAATTTTTTAAAAAATATATTTATCAAAATATATTGTTAATTTAATGAACCAGTTTGTTGATTCCACAAATCATTTAGTTCTTTTATTAAAATATTTCTATAGTACCATTAACTGTTTAGTGATTTTTATCACATGTAAAATGTATCAATAAATGTTTACATAAACTAATTCCTTCTTGAGAATAAATTATAAAATATAAATTATAAATTTTTAAAATATTTTAAAATATTTATAATAAAAATATTTATAATATATTATAAAATATTTGGTTATGTTACAGAAATATTTAGTAATTCCAAGAAAATATTTCTTTATATTAACTTAAAGAATCTTTATTTTCATTATACAATTAGTTAATTGAATAAATATTTTGTGAAATTTATCAAATGCAATTAGTTAATTGAATAAAAAATTTTGTAAGATCTCCTTAATGAAATAATTTTGTTGATTATATAAAATGTTTTGTTAAAATGACTATTTTTTTACAGTGTATTAATTGTACAAATATGATTTAAAAAAATTTTTAATCGATGAAAAATGTTTATATTTAAGGAGGCCCTATACATGTTACTTGTTCAAAAATTTAATACTACCCTGATGATTAACATATGATTAATATATTATGTTATGTCTAGCAACTACACCGTATATATACGTATACATAGATAAAGAGCAGGCAATTGTCATAGCGTGCCGATCCGTTTAATGCCTGACAATTCATCGAGCCTGGGAAAGTGCGTAAAAATCGAATAAAGAGGAGAGAGTCCAGAAAATATAAATAGAGAAAGAGAGAGGAGGTTCTCATAATAAATATATATATATATATATAATATATATATATATATATATATAATATATATATATATATTTATATATATATATATATATATATATATATATATATATATATATATATATATATTAGATGTAAAGTTTCTCGAATTGAAAACTCAATCGACGTAGCTAAATACTAATTCTTACCGAATATACGCTTAGATTTTCTAGAATCTTTATAGTCTATTCTCAATATTATTAATATAATGAAAAATGTATATTTTCTTTGTAGTCTAAGTTCATTATTTATCTATTATTGTTCAGTACTATTATCATTATTATTAGTCTTTTAATATATATATATAAATATATATATATATATATATATATATATATATAGATATATACGTTCATATAATTATTAAACATGGTTGGTTATTATTGTATCGTCGAGAATCCGCTCTTCTTCGTTCGGAATCCCGAATTTGACGTGGATGAGGTTATTAAATAAAACACCAAAATTTTTGACAGTGTGGGAAATTCCCTTTATTAGCCCTAGGGAAAAGCCTTACGGCATAAAAACCCTAGATGTAAATGAATTGTGTATTTATATGAAGTGTCTGTTGTTAATACGTATATAAAAATGTTTTATATATGGTCTATGTGAATTGGACCGGTGTGTAGTTACACGTCAGAGTAGTATGCGGCTCGACCTGCACAAACGTGCGGAGAGCGCTTAACAGCTCGACCAACACAGAAGTGTCGGGAGTTAGTCTTGTCGACCGACACCAATGTGACGGGAACACTAAGCTATCGACCGACACGTTATGTAGGGAATACTTAGTGTGTATTGATAAATTGATTTGATAAAATATTAAATTATAATACTTAAACTTGAAATAAAGAAATTCAATCGAAAAGCGTGCGCTTCTAAAGGCTAATCGTTTATAACTAACAAAAAAGGCAACTATAGCAACGCGTATTTTATTTTTTATTTTTCGCATCAAACAAAATGCATGACCAGCGCGCGCTTCAAGGCATACGACGGACCGATGTGAATTAAGCTCTCGAATAATTTTTGTTCCTTTGCATAGAATAAACAATTATTATTACGATTTTTTCTATTATTATTATTGTTATTATTATTATTATTATTAATATTATTAAGGCGACGGTTGAGCGTCGCCCAGCCAGATGGATCGCCGCGAGGATGGAACAAGAGAAGTTTTTCCAAGAACTAGAACGCGGACAGCGACTCCTGGTTGATTTATCAACGAGTGGAACGCTTTGCGGGCGGGTGACAGCGGTGACAGAAGCTACAATGCACTTGATCCGCCAAACTTGCAAGCAAGAGATACTGAGAATTAACGCGAGCTATCCTCGCCCCGGCTTATTGGTGGACGAACAAAATCGCCGACCTGAAGCGGCAATGCCTGCGATTGCGCCGCGTAGCTCAAAGGACACAAAGGTGCGATGGCGATGGCGATATTAGAATTATTTAATATCTAATGACGATGAAGGCTTTGAAGCGAGCCAACAAAGCCAGTAAATACAGATGCTGGGAAAAGCTGGGAAAAGGTCTGAACAACGATGGGGATTGGGGTAGAAAATCATCACCCGCAAACTAGGCGTGTTCCGCAAGAACATGCCTATGAGCGAGGAAGTGATGGACGTTATCGTTCATACCCTATTTCCCACTCATCGCATACGACGAAGAACCCTATTTCCCACTCATCATGAAGAAGCGCACTCTTAGAGTACAGCCGTTAACTATTGGAGAGGTGTCGGTCCCAATCTAATGATGGCCTCCCTATGTAGGGTCATGTTCAACGTAGGAGGACCATGCCCCTGTATCAGGCGGCAGTTACTGTGAGCTGCTGACTCTGTCATGCTTTACGGCGTAGTGAGATGGAAAGGATAGGCCAGAGTTATATTTCAGAAGTGGAGTCCTGGTTTCGTCTCAATAAAATGAGGCTGGCCTCTCTAAAATGTGAAATGTTGTTACTGAGAGGCCATCTTCACCCGAATGTCCTGCCTCTTATAAAGATCGATGATACAAGGGTGTAGAGAGTAAAAAGCGTGAGATACCTTGGAATCTCCTTCGACAAACATCTAAAAATCGATTACCATTTGATAGCAGTACAATCCAAGTGTGTGGATTGGTTTAATAGGATCGGATGCCTGGCTAGATGGGAATGGGGCCTCAAATTTAAGGCGTTTAGTACTATCTATACCGGACTGTTCACACGCTTGACATAATTTGATGTGTCTTGAATAGCAAAGAAAGTTGGCAAGTACTCAAAAACATGCGCTCATTAGAGGTCCGTACAGAACCACCTCGACAGACGCTCTAGCAGTGATAGCGGGAAAACTTTCCATCGTGTTAGAATGCAGACGAAGAGCGGAACTGTATACCAACTGTAAAAATGCAGCAACACTTGAGGACCAACGGTGTACCGCGCGAGAAATATTAGAAAAATATCTTAATGACTGGCAAACAATCTGAAATAACTCGACGAGATCTAGGCTGACACGTTGTTACCTATCTAGTATCAGAAATAGGATTGGGGCAGACTGGATCAGGCCGTCGCGATGGTTGATCTAATTTCTCAAGGGGCATGGAGACTTCGGGTCTTATCTCTCTCGAATCCATCTGAGAGAAAGCAATACATGCTCATGTGGGAAGACCGATACACCAGAGCACGTACTGGGGATCTGTCTTAAATACAAAGAAATTAGGATCAGGTTCCAATGGGAAAAGAACACCTCTATTAAGGTAAGAGCTCTTTTGAGTCAAGTGACCTATAGAGCGCTTGAAGCATTAGCAAATGAACTTCTACAGACCAAGAAGTCGATAGAAGCAATTGAAAATCTGCTGGAAGCAGAAATAACAGAGGAACCTGAATCGGTAGATAGGAAACGACTAACAGTTTGGAATTGATGGAGTAATACAATCTAATCTAATCAAATGGCAATTTATTAAGTAATATATATTTATCAATCTATTTATTTATTTACTTTCCTCAATAAGTAGACCGGCACTATCAATAAGTACACTAGTCTATAATACATTAAATATTGCAATGATCGGACTGTATTCCCGATGCAGCCTAATACTAAATTTTAACTTGAATTAATAAAGTTTGCGAAATTAAAATAATCAGGCAATGCTCCCGATTAGCGGTCAAACGCTCAATCTTAAAAACAAGACGATTGAGCGTATTAAATATACCTGTCTCGCGAATGTAGGACAAGGGAGAGCGAAGGGGAACTCACGCGCGTCGCGAGAGAGAGCCGCAGCCGCGCAGCAGACAGCGTCCACAAGATGTCCCGCGCCAACGAACTCGGGAGGCAGTAAATATATATATCTCCGCATTTCTAAATACCTCATTTTAGTATTATATTATGAGAATACGCAAATAATTAAACATATGCGAACATCCTAAAGGACAAAAGATATAATTAATTGTTTATAAAATAATCGTAATTACTATGCGCAATTATAATATTTAATTATTATAAGTTTTAGAATTAAATATTCAGAGTCGGCAAATACTAAATTAATTATTATATGATATTAAAATAACTATTATTGTTTATTATCAGCATAATTATTAGTATTATAACTATTATTATTTTCTAATAATAATTATTATTATCACTGATTAATATTAAATATTAGGAGTGTGAATAAGTCTTTCCCGTTTTTTGTAAGAGATGGCGCCACCAATACTGTGCGAGTATTCAATGGTTACATATGTCATAATCAAAGCTTATTCATATGTCAACAATTCCATACTAACACATTAGTTAAAATTTTTTCGCATCATAAATTTTTGATATCGTGAAAATGTCGAAATTTGAGCCGAGTCGACGTCATTTGCGGGAAGTTTCACTTTATTGGTTCAATTTGAAGAAATCTGCTGCCGAGACGCATCGACTGCTTCAGGAGGCTTATGGAGAAGGTTGTGTCGATGATTCGAGTGTTCGCGGATGGTTTCGACGCTTCAAAAGCGGTGACTTCGACGTGGAAGACAAGGAGCTTTCCGGGCGGCCGCAAATCTTTGAAGATCGAGAATTGGCGACTTTGCTTGATGAAGATTCTTGTCAAACGCAAGAAGAACTTGCTGAAGCATTGGGAGTTGACCGAACAACCATTTCCAAGCATTTGAAAGCCATGGGAATGATCCAAAAGCAAGGAAATTGGGTGCCGTACGAACTGAAGCTGAGAGACGTCGAACGGCGTTTTTTCACTTGCGAACAGCTGCTTCAGCGACATAAAAGAAAGGGTTTTCTGCATCGTATCGTGACTGGCGATGAAAAGTGGATACGTTACGATAATGCGAAGCGAAGAAAATCATGGGGACTACCCGGCCATGCATCATCATCGACGGCCAAGCCAAATATTCATGGCGCCAAGCTCATGCTCTGTATATGGTGGGACCAGCTAGGTGTGGTTTACTCTGAGCTTCTGAAACCGAATGAAAGGATCACAGGCGAGGTCTATCGACGACAATTGATGCGTTTGAGCCGCGCACTGCGAGAAAAACGGCCACAATACTCCGACAGGCACGACAAAGTTATTTTGCAACATGACAATGCTCGCCCACATGTTGCACCGCCGGTGAAAACATACTTAGAAACGCTCAAATGGGAAGTCCTACCCCACCCGCCGTATAGTCCAGACGTTGCTCCGTCTGATTACCATTTCTTCAGATCGATGACGCATGGCCTGGCTGACCAGCACTTCCATTCCTACGAGGAAGCCAAAAAATGGGTGGATGACTGGATAGAGGCCAAACCTGTCGAATTTTTTCGCAACGCGATTCGTATGTTGCCAGAAAGATGGGAAAACGTGAGCTAGCGATGGCCAATACTTTCAATAATTCATTTGTAACCATTTCTTCACAATAAAGGCTCAAAATTTGAAAAAAAAACGGGAAAGACTTATTCACATACCTGATAGATTAATTTGTGATAATAATAATCATTATCAAAGGTATTATAATATCTAGATATTATTTAAACGAGCTAATTAAATTAAGAAAACAGAGTCAGAATTATCAATAATATAATTTATACTCAAAGGCCGCAAATATTAACTCAATTATTATTCTATCAATTATTATTATCATAATTTGCTATAACAATAATTATTCTTATTATTATTGTAATAAACAGATACCCGAGAGAAGTAAATTACGCCGAAATTATTATAACAATACGAGCACTCTCAAGGGTAAAGTCGCAAATTAGCCGTTTAATTAATATAATTTTAATGTGATTATTATTATTTTATTATTGTAAAATTATTATTATTATTATTTTTCGGCGGCTCGATACGAAATTAGTCGAACGGTGACTTTATCGACTAATTTTTTGTGTATAAAAGGGCGAGTTTTCTGCCCCAAAACCAGTTCTCTCGGCGATATCCTGACTCCAGAGCTCTAGTAATCCTGCCTGTCTGAAAATCCTGTATAGTAGAGTCGCGATCCTGGTTGCGCGGCGCTCCATTAAAGACCAGCAGGCTCTACTATCCCATCGGAATCCTAGTGAAGCTTGATCCTGGTTGCGCGGCGCTCCGTTAAAGACCAGCGGCCTGACCAAAAATCCCTCCTGCACCATAGTAAGGCTTGATCCTGGTTGCGTGGCGCTCCGTTAAAGACTAACGGCCTTACTATTCCTCAAAGAGACTTGATCCTGGATGCGCGGCGCTCCGTTAAAGCCCAGCGGATTCACTCCTATCCCCGAACAAAGCTCTGATCCTGGGTGTAATAGACCATCAGGCTACGTTCTTCCCCCAAACTCCCCCAGTCCCACTAAAATTTTGTATAAATAGAGTGTACGACGTTAGTAAATTAAGTCCCTTTAAAGTTAAAATTGTAAATACCGTTTAAAAATAAGCAGCGTGCGACAAATAGTGTCAAAATGTATAGTATAAGGTTTTAACATAAAATTCTGTCTTGTCTGTTACAGATTGGAGGGTTCGAAGCCAGAAAAGAATATTACTATTTACTTATATATATTTTATTCTTCGTATGTTCTTTTACTGTAATATATTTTGTTATTCTTATATTTATTATTTATTATATTTATTATATATTATATACTTATTTATTCTTATATTTGAACACAATTGAATAAACGTGATTTTTTCCGATGTGGTTTAAATTCCCTTTCCTTTCAAAACGAACCTGGCGCTACCGTGTAAGCTATCCCGAAAGGGAAAGGGAAACGTTACAATATAAAACCGCAATAAGTAAATAACCAGCCTATACACTGGTTAACAAATGTAGTCTGGATCAAGAATGTACAATAAGCAGAGGTTCAGAGCCCACTATAAACTGGAAGTCCAACAGAAGTCGAAATGATGTACAGATCTGCAACTAAATGAAAAGTTAAGCTACAAATCAAATTTTTTAGCACAACCGGTCGATAAAGCTAAAGCTAGGTGCAGCCGGAAATGTTTATGTGTAACAAAGCATAACTGAGGGACCTTTGTTTTTTTTTGTCATGATTTACGGCGCTAAAGTTTGGACAAATGCGCTGTCCAGAGGAAATGGGCTGTTCGTGTAGCATGTTCCTATCGTATGGTTTTGGAGTCATTTCTTTTTTTTTAGAACTTTTTTTAATATTCATTGATAATTGATTATATTGTTTAAAATTGTCTAACCTAACCTCGACACCCATCTTTGTCATACTGCTGCATCACGTGATCATAGCAGAATAGATCCCGTGGAACTCTAGCGCCATGAAGGTCAGTATGAGAACCACCAGCATGGCACGACCGCTATATTATTTACTTCTAAATTGAAATTTTGAATTTTCAATTAATGAAAAAAATTATTTATCGCTTCTTTATCGATAATTTTCCAAAACATATCCACTGTTTATGACCTAAATAATCGTTTCTTGTCGGTATTTTTGGCTAAAAACAGTTTTTATTATAAAACTCCGTGTATGACTATAGGAAATGGTCAGAAACATTTCTTTTAAATATATATATATATATAGTAATAATAAATACATAGCAAAAACTTTAGAGTAAGACGCTTCAAACTGTAGCAAAAGTTCAGCCAAGTTTTTTAAAGACGCTTTATGTATAATAAGCCGCTATATTTATAGTAAATAAATTTAATATATAGTAAACGCTTTAATATAATAATATCCTCTGATAACATACAGTACAATCAGGTGCAATCGTAGCAGTATGCTTCTCTTTATTTAGAAGTATGTAAAAGAATTTTTAAATAAAGAACATAAAGAGGCCTACGATGGCTTGATCGATAGAGAGAAGAACTAGTAACTTGGTGATCCGAGTTTAACTCCCGGTCTCGGCCGATTGACACAAGCACCAATGTAATAATTTACATTTGTTTTGTTTACAAATACATCGTAGACCTCCGTCACTGATTAGCACCGATATATGGAAGCATAAATAGAGCGACGTTAAATAACATAAAAAAAACATAAATTAACTATTGGTTTGCACGAAAACGTTTAAGTTCAGCAAAAATACGTCTGGCACAAATAAACTCGACTTGCCACACAAAGCCCTGGAATGAAGAATGTTATCAGCCTTATAAATTATCTTGTGTATTACTTTAAAATTACTTTATACAAAATTATAATATAAGAGAAGCATTGTTTATATTATACTTCCTAATCATTTAAAAGCTCTTCTCTGTAATGAATTATATTGATAAAATGAAAATTGTTTTCTAATTATATTTTATAGTCAATACACATAAATATTGAATTCTTCAAAAGAAGTGAAATCTCTTTAAAATTATTAAAGGCAAAAGTATAAAATAAGGTAATTGTGGTATATTAATGATTCTAATCAGTTGAAAGCTCTTCTCTATAATGCACTGTATGTATATAAATTATATTTTTGCCTAATTAGATTTCTTTTTTTCACTTTAGTCACACATAAATATTCTTGATTTTTAAAAACAAATTATAGCCTAAGCTAGTAATAAAATCGCATTTCAGGATTATATTCAATTTTTCAAATTTAAACCAAAGAAAGTATTGAAACCAATTTTTGCAAGTTTCGAAAATATTATTATTATTCAATAAAAAAGTTACCTATTATAAATGTGCCCATGCACTCACTGAATATAACGTTGAAATACAGTACTATTAAAACATAATTCAAAAATTGTTTGGACATGTACTTGCGGGCCCGTTTTTGTAAAATTTTTTGATAAACAAGCGAATTGTAAATACTAAATTATTTCATTTTTTTTATTTCCAAAATACCGACCCATATAAAATTACAGCCATGACCAGTTCACTCTGTGAAATCATTCGTCTCTTTTACACGAGTCATTTGAAAATCGTTTAAAATCAGTTTATATCTATTGCAATAATCGAAATCGTTTATGAAGAAAATTATTAAATTTGAAATCATTTTGAAATCAGTTGAAAACCAGTTTTCATTTTCAATCAATTATACTTTCCATCAAATCACTAATAACAATATGCTGTGGAAATACTGAAAATGCATCTGACTAAGTAATTCTAATATGATGAAAATGTAGTTGCGGATCTGAGTAATGATGATTTTCTCAATCGTTAATGTTCTTGGATCTTAAGCAAAGATCATAGTGATCTTAGAAGTGATAGATTACATCAGTAAAAGATAGTGAAATACGAAAATTTAAGAAAAATAATATACATTGTTCTACTGACAATAAATTAATCTATATTTAAAAATCTTCATGACAACAAACATTACTGACTTGATCTTCTTTGTTACGTAATTTAACTGGACTTACCGATATAAGTTTGAAATATTTAAGGAATTATGAATTGATATAGGTAGTAGATTTTAACATATGTTGTAGTAGATTTAAGTTTCTTTCAAAAATGAAGCATGTACGTTCATAAATATATATTAAATTATTCAATGTCTTTTCCCAAGCATTAGTAAATGTTCATTCTACAATTAATTAATTTGAATTAATTTGATGAGCTGGGAACTATAGTTTATTTTGCGTACTGCTCTGTAAAAGATATTATTCCTCAATATATTTTAACCATTTAAATTATCATAAACTTTTCAAAGATGAGCCGCAAGAACATGTCAAAATATTTTTTAATTTTTATTTTCATAGTACTGTATTTTCCCGTTATATTTTATTGAATAATAATAAGTATTAATTTCGAAACTTACACTTTTTCTACCGCTTCAACTCGAAAGTACAATTTTCTTCATTTAATATGCACATATATATTGTATAAAATGGTCAAAAAAATATCAGTTTCTTGATGTGGATACTACACTGAAGCAGCTTTTTATACAGAAGCGACGATAGGTAAATGACGGTCAATTATTTATAGAAATATAGATTTGTTTATATAGAGTAATTTTTACTTAGATATTATTGATTTGTTTACGAAATCGGTTAAATTGCTATCTCGGGTGAAGCCGAGACGGGGGATGCTAGTATATTTATAATTTACATAGAGGGCTATGGGTCTATAATCTTCGCAACTAAGGACTTTACTATGTGTCTATTTTGAGTCCAGCCAAATATGGTGTACATATGTTATTGTGACTTGTACTAAGGTTTATTACTCTTCAGGTAAAGCACGATACTCATTATATTCAGTCTCGTAGGTAAGATTGAATCGGATGTTCAGTAGGGATGTATTGGGAAGATTTTCCCTCGAATATATTTACGATCGGATCGGGAGGTAGTCTGAAGCTGACCTCCGTCGCGAACAATGTTCGAATTTCTGCAGTGATATTTTAAAAATTTTAAACAATTTTATATTTTGTAATATTATTAATTATATATATTATTTTATTCATCTTAAAAGAAAGTATTCGTAAATGACTTTTTCGCAGTGGTCTTAAAAAGTTCCTTCTTAGCGAATAGTTTTGATATTTTAACTGCCAAATACATGTATATTTAATTCAGGAAATTTTGTCATTTCAAGTTAATTATGAATAAATAAATAAATAATAACACCGCGGCGAAAATATCGTCTTCAAAAACTCTATATGGGCAATTATTTTATAGTAATCGCACAAATTTCGTAAAAATAATTCGATACTTTGAAATCGTCTAAAATTTTTTACAGCTTTCCGATAGAAAATGAAGGAAGGCCTACTTTACGATTTTGATGAAAATGTTTTTTTTCGAACATAACCACACATAAATTTTGCAAAACTTAATAGGTTTACTCTAAAACCTTTATACTTGAAATTGATTGTCTGAAACTGTCTTAATCGTATCTATCGTGAACTTTGTTCGTTTATGTATGTTGTTATGTAATCTTTGAGAACGAAATTTCAAAATATGTTCGTTGTTAAAAACTTAAAAGTATAAGCAATTAAATTGTTAAATAACATGCCTGCACCAAATTGAAATCGATTGTCATATATATTGTTCATGACTAGTATATCTACTATATATTTTTCCGTACATATGTGGGGTTACAATACAATGATAAATGTAAGCAGGTAAAATATCTTCTACATACTTAGGACAAAAGGTGAAAATTTATAAATATACTACTAGGTTATTAGTTTTTTGGGTATTCCGGCAATTAAGGCTTTTGGAGTTAAGTTTCGAATGTGTACCTGTAGTTAATCCCTTTATGTCGGAACCTTCCTATAAATGTAAATTCCTCTTTGTCATAAACATTCCAGAATCTTACTATAGTATACTATATATGAGTTGATCTTGTAACTGTATGGAGAAATGAAACTCAGAAAATATCGAGACTCTCTCGAACAACTGGGACTACCTAAGTGATATCATTTGAGCAGCTTCGGTTATTGGAGTGTAAATAAACAAAAATTGTGCGAGAATTTATGCGATTTTGTCAAGAAATAAGTATATAAGTATATGAGAAATTCATATCAGAAAACTAAATTTGTACAAGTAAAATCAGCTTATATATACTGGCATTTCTCAAATAACCAGAATTCGAGGAAATCAAAGTTGAAATACCGTTTACTAGACAAGTCAAGATATGAAGCCAAGCAGCAGTGACATTGTAGTAACAAAAACTTCAGCGTAAGAATCTATACAAGGAAGACAGCTAGGAACCATTACCGGTATTCTTCCATCGCGTAATATACAGGACTAATTTAACTATTTCAAAATCATTAGCTTTAGTGGATCCAGAGATTGACAAGCCCACAAAAATAGACACTCTTTTAGGAACGAACGTATTTTACAAGTGACTTAGTAACGGTCGATTTAAATTGAAAGAGTATCCTTAGGTCATTTGTCAGAAAACATTGTTAGGCTGGATTATTGCACATGAACTAGAAAATTCTTCACGAAATCACCAAAGTGCACAATACTGCCATCTTATAATAAATTTGGAGAAACAGATATCACGTTTTTGGGAGATTGAAGAAATTCAATCTAAGGGATACCGTGCAAGCGAGGACGACGAATGCGAGAAGGTATATGAAGAAACCACCAAACGAAATGAATAGGAACGTTATGTTGTTAATCTGGTATTTAATAAAAGGCCGGAGAAAATTGATGAATTATATCCAATAGTCTTTAAGCGATTTTATTCTTTTGAAAATAAATTACAGAAGAATCAAGCATTAAAGACCGAGTAGATGCAGTTTTTACGAGATTATTTAAAATTTCACTACATGAAAGATAATACACAAAACAATTAATGGAATGAGGGGTAATCTATACCACACCATGCGATTATCAAGGAGCAAAGTCTAATGACAAGATTACATGTGGTTTTTGACGCGTCGGCGAAATCTGTAACGAACGCATTCCCTTAATGATGTAGTCTTGACGGGCCCAATTATACGAGATAATTTAATTAATATTGTAATCCGTTTTTGTTTGTACTATATTTTATTTAATGTAGATATTCAAAAAATGTTTAGGCAAATTATTGTCGCACACAAGCATGTGAAATATCAAAAGATTTTTGGCGCGAAAATTAAAATGAAACAATTAGGGTGTATAGTTTAAAAACAGTTATATAAGGTACTGCTTGTGTGCCTTATTTAGCTACAAGAACACTGCAACTAGCAAGTACAATCGCGGAGGCGTTGGAAATAAAGAAGCAACTAACAGACCTTTATGAGCAGGCGAATTTGGCCTTTATAAATGGACTTCCAATAATTCAGCCTTAACCAAATTACGCTAGTTACGCTAATAAATATAAGCAAGTCATCAATAACTGGTACAATTCAGCGCTTTCGATGAGGCAGGCATTATACGAGTAGGGGGATGAATTCCTAATATGAGTATCGCATTCTCTAAAAAATATTCGATACTACTTCCCCGGCGGGAACGAGCAACTAATTTAATCATACGCGATAAATACGAATGTTACTGGCATGCTGGTATTCAAGCCACACTTAATGCGATTCATAATGAATATTGACCAATAGATAAAAAAACAGCACTAGATGCATAATCGGTAAATGCGTTGGACGTAGAAAATGAAGTCGAATTATTCCTAGAAACAAAATGGACGATTTACCCATAAGTCGAGTCACAGAAGCGCATCCATTTAAAACAACTGGAATGGATTATTGTGGCCCCTTCTTAATCAAGGAGAAGAAATTCAGAAATAAGCAGAAATTAAACAATTTCTATTATCAGAATAATATAACAATCACATAAATAAGTATTTTAAAAGTGTGGGCATCGAGTGGCGTTTTATACCGCGAAGATCGCGACATTTCGGTGGATTATAGGACACCGTAGTGAAGTTGTTAAAACGTCATTTATATCGAACTCTATCCTCAATTCATGCTCTTTGATTTCACTGTCCTCTGACCCTAACGACCTTTTAGCCCTCACTCCTTCTCATATTCTGATCGGAGATGTCTCGAGAGCATTACCTGTTTATGATTACCAACAGATACCAAGCAATATATTATCCTTATGGCAACGTGCTCAATCCATAACGGAATATTTTTGGACACGTTGGCACAAGGAATGTCTGAACGAGTTACGTATATGCAGTAAGTGGCACACAGGCGATGCTACCGGTATTAAGGAAGGTACGCTCGTCACAATAAAGGAAGAAAACATGCCACCATTGCACTGGAATTTTCGGCGTATTATAGAATTGCATCAAGGGGCAGACATAATCGTCAGAGTAGCAACTGTAAAAATTCAACATGGTATCTTTAAAACATGCGTTAAGAAACTTGCTCCGCTTCCCATTGAAGCTTCACAGGATGATTAGATATTAAGATAATACAGTGATTTAAAGATAATGTAATATGATTTATAAACGACTTATGTAATAATAATATTTGTTTACTTCATTCAGTTATGACTATGTAAAATGTTAGATAATAAAGAACATTATTGTGATACCAGCTCAAGATTTGTTGAACAGCGAAGCGTTCAAGGTGGGAAGTGTGTTCATGACTAGTATATCTGCTATCTGTATTTCTGTATATATGTGAGGTTATAATACAATGGTAAACGTGCGCAGATAAAATATTTTCTACTTACTTAGGACAATAAGTGAAAATTTATAAATATACTGCTATGTCATTAGGCCTTTGGGTATTCCCGCAATTAAGGCTTTTAGTTTTAAGGATCTAAGAGTATACTTGTATTTAATCCCTTTATGTCGGAACTCGCCTATAAATATAAATTCCCCCTTTGTCATGAACCAATTAGAGCTTTTCCTATTCATTATTAACCAATCCAGAATATTTCTATAGTATACTATATATGAGTTAATGTTGTAACTGTATGGAGAAATAAAACTAAAGAATATATCGAAAGAAAGACTAACACCCATAAATTCCAAGTCATTTTTGTTCGTGTTGAAGTGTATTTAATAAATATATTATTATATCAATTGACTTCCAGTTATTCAATTAGTTATTCAATGCAGCGTGCCAATTCGAGAATCATGCTATATAGTTCTCAATCTCCCAGTAAGAGAAAAATCTACTTTGCTGCGATTATAAGTAATAGGCTCAACCCATTTTGAGAATTCAAAATCCATTTAATCATCCTACTCATAAATCTAATAAATAAATATATCGAAGCCGTCATATAATATAATGGATATTACAATTGGAAAATATATATGAGCATCTGAAAAATTTTAACATACGTTGAACGTGCTGCGTCTTACATATTTAATAACTGTCGATCTAACAGACATACAAAAATTTAATAAAATAAATTTTCGAGATAATCGAATGACGAACAACAGCGATACACTAAAAATTAAATATCTGTAATTTTTTTTTAATTTGCTCTACCAATCACTTCTAAAATTAATTTGTCTACTGTGCGAGAATCGTAAGTTCAGCGCAGTCCGCGCGTTAAAAACGTACATATTTTGTAAATATTTGATAACTTCGTATCTAATAGTCACATGATTTTTAAAAGTAGATTTTGTAGATGAGAATATCAAATTAAAATAGTTTTTTCAAAATCGATTTAAGTTGAAAGACGAGCAGTTTATAATTATTTCAATAATTAAATTACGAATGTTTAAAAATTTCAGTAATGCATATTTATTTTAATTCACTTTCAAATTAGATTACAAATTAATGTGTAAACTAAATAAAGTCGAAATAGATGCGATCAATATACTCTGAGTAAATCAATTTAAAGTATGAGATTTTAGAGTAAATCTACGAAAGTTTTAAAAATTTCGGTTATATATGCGAAAAAAATATTTTCAAGCTAAATCCTGAAATATGTATCCATTATGTCTACGTATAAAAGCTGTACCAAATTACATACTATTGTGAAATGGCGAGATCAAATTGATTTGTGATTTCTTAAAAAATGTTTTTATATAAATATATTTCTAGTTTAATTACTTAATACAGACTCCACGCATTATGAACCTGCTTGTGCCGAAGATTGCAAAATCAGACCATATTCCACTGCTAAAAATTATGAAAGTATAAAATGATATCTGGAAATATTCAAAATTTGTAAATAATTTTGTAAATAATATCATAATATTAATTAAATGTAGTTTCTTTGTATTCTAAAATCTGTTTCGGGGTCCCTCCAGAGAAGCACTGGTTTCAGAGTAAGCATTACCGATATATTTGATACAGTGTTATTCTGGAAGGTACTGGGCAAGTTGAGTAGAACGTTATTATTGCGATATAACAGGATCTGGTGCATCGAAACATCGCGACTCCGCGTGCTTTTCGCTACCATTCATGGTATATTGGGTTAATGCTTTTAGCGGTACCCCATTACATGCTTGTGTGGAAAGCCCCCGTAACTGAGAAGGCACCCTGAGCGATCTGTCAGTTCAGCGCTGTGATACTTCGCATTTCTAATATACTAAACATCGGGCTGAGCGCTCTCAGCGGTACAGGAAGCGAAAACTGACCTAGCCATCGTCGTTAGGCCAGTGATACGCTGTGACCCTTCGCATTTGAGTTTCTTATAAACACGCCCTCGCTATATGAGGAGCTGTTTATGATCGTTGTTTTCCTTTGCTAACGCCAGCCACGTCGCCTTACTGCATGCTAAGGACGTCGACTGCCGCCAGTTCGGTCCACACTTTATAATACTACACTCGCTTGTCATTTTCATGTTTTCCGGAAAGCGCATTACTCGAAATCAAGCGAAAGGGAGTAAAGAACTAAAAAACGAAATTACGGCCTTTTTGCCAGGCAAATTAAGATGGAACATAGAGCGAGAATTAGACGAAATCTCCATCGCGAGCTTGTCGACTAGTTTTGACTCTGAATCGACGATAAGATTCCATAAAACATCACCGGATATTTCCCTCGAGATCAGTAACTTGTTAATGGAAGAAATGGCAGTAGAAACCGTATCTATAAAGGACGCCTTAAGGGTCGTACCGGAATTTGACGGGAAGGGAGTTACTATTGTCGAGTTTTTTGAAGGACGCGACGAGGCAATGGAAATAGAGGGATAAGCTAAGAAATCTATGCAAGGACAAATATTCGAAAACATATACGTTCCTACTAAAACGTTGAATCAATTACAGAGCGAACTCGGGTCTCAGTATCAGCAGGATTCTGAAAATGTTATCACCTTTGTTAATCGCGTTCGCGATTTAGAAGTGATTAAATCTTAGAAGTGAAAAGGGTTACCACATGAATGGTAACTGACACTTTAAAAGGGAAACCGAAGCTACCGTTGTAGAATGTTTTAAGCGCGATCTGAAGCCAGAAATCGAAGATAAATTAGAAGGTGCCGATGATATATTAAACATAGTGAGAAACGCTATAAAAATGGAAAGAATTTTAGAGGCTATATATGCATTAAGTAATCCAAAAGGGAATCCCGATCATAATAACAAAATAAACAAACGCGCATTACTATGTCAAGCAGAAGGAGTTTTTTGCTATGTGATCAGCTCGGTCATAAGGCCCAAGAATGCCGCAAAAAATACGATTTTGCAATTGTGTCACAAAATTGGTCATGTTGCTAAAAATTGTTACTTGCAAGAAAAAAGGTGTCAACTATGTCAAAAAACGGGACAGTCTGCCAACACTTGTAGGTGTCAGATAATTTGTCCGATTTGCAACATAGTTGGCTACCAAGCAAATGATTGTTACCGCTTGAAAAATTCACAAGCTTATACTCGGAAGAACGATAATAAATTCGTTCATTATTTCCGGTTATGCAAGAGAAATGGGCATACGGCAGATAATTGTAATAACAAAAAAAGTTGTAGTTATTGCAAGAACAGAGCACACACGATCCTAGAAAGCCGAAAGTGAGAAGATCAGATCCAAACTATCAGATCGGAAAATGGTCAAGAGAATTCCCGGTTGAGCATACAGCAGGAAACTCCCAGATCTACAGTGTGCCTGACAAACACAGCAATAATAGAGGAAGAAATGGAGGAATTGCTACCGCTATAAATAGAAATTTACCTTATATAATTTGCAGTTAGGGTGATAAGATTACGAAATTTATGATTGACTCGGGTTCTCATGGAAATATCATAAGAAATAGCACGTTACCTGGGAGAACCAATATACATACTACACAAATGACAACCTTAAGGGGGATAGTCCCCAGGTTAATAAGCTCACTAGGTACAGTTCGATTAAAAATCCTGCCATACTATTCTTCATGTAGTAGAGGACAAGTTTGCGTACGATAGAATTTTAGGTGCAAATGTCCTGTTCCAAATGCGAGCTATAATAGATTTTATTAAACAAATATTAATCATAGATGAAAAAAAAATAGATCTGAAACAGCACAACCCCATATACTGGACCGTTACCCTTACCAATACCGACGTCTCGATAAAGAGTCGCGCATTATTGACCTTAATGAATTCAAAAAACGTATTTATAATAGACACCGGATCCAAAGAATATATTATAAAGGAATCTTTCATCCCAAATAATATCAATATAATTCGAAACAAACTAGTTTATTTAGAGGGCCTTACAGGTGACGCTGCCCCTAGCTGAGGCAAGGTAGTAATTTAGATATTCGGGAAACCAACAGAATTTCAAGTTGTGTCAAACAACCATGATATACCGGGCGCTGGTATTTTAGGTTTAGGATTTTTAAAACAAAATCAAGTAATTATTGATTTCGATTATCCAATCATTGAAATTGACAACGAGGTCGCATCACTCGTACCAGTAACTGTAACAGCTAGGGTAGCGGAAAATGACGACGAGGAGGAGCTCGATGGGTATGATTTAAACTTCGAAAATTTTAAATATATTGATGAAGCAGAATATTTATCAGACGATCTCAGTTATGAAAGCTATAATGTTAAAAAATTATTCTATAATACCGATAGAGAATTTTTGAAGTATTTCGCTCTAACTAATGTAAACCCAATTGAAAGGGAGCAGGCCGAGAGATTAATAAAGGAAAATTCAGATAGAAGGAGACGAAGTAAGTATTACTAATATGGTAGAACACAGCAATATTACTTTGGATGATATTCCTGTAAGCACTAAGCAATATCGTCTTCCCCACGCATTGAAAGAAGTTGATAGGCAAGTTGCCGATTTATTACAGAAGGATATTATAGAACATTCTAAATCTCCGTATAATACGAGTCTGTGGGTAGTACCGAAGAAATCTGAGGAGAATATGCCTAAATGGCGTATTGTATTAAATTTTACGCCCCTCAATCAAAAAACTGTATCCATGGCGTACCCGTTACTCAATATTGTAGAGATTTTAGATACAGTCGGTTTAGCCAAATACTATACGGTAATGGACTGCGTTTCAGGATTCGATCAAATTCCAATGTGTCCCAAGGACATGCACAAAACAGTCTTTGTAATTGAACAATACACTGGGGGGTTTAATTATTAAAATAAGAAAATAACAATACGAAGTATATTTAAATTAAAAATTAAATTTAATAAAACAAAATATGATTAATACAATAACTTACTAAGCAGAGATCAGAAAAAGAATGTATCTCCGAGCGCTCATACTGCGCTTTTATAAACTGTACTCCCCTCTAAATGGGGTCTAATTTCGAGCGATAAGCCTCACTCGCCGAACGCAGCCCAAACTCTCGCGTAGCCGAACGGTCGGAGAGCCCAAGGTGGTAAACCAAACACGTCACCTGATTTCGAACTTCCCAAAATTTTCTCAAAGCTAGAATACGACCTATCTCAATATAAGTCTGTAGAATAGCTTTTTAACGAAAATATTGGGAAGCTCTCGTCACAGCATGGATCATTGCTTTTAGGAAGCATAACCTGTTTACCTCTTTTGAAAACCTCAAGATTTTCCCATAGCAAGTATTCGTTCACCTTATGTGTGATTCCGTATAAAAGCTATTTTTTAAGGCAAAATCTTTGGTTTTCCCGTCACGGCATGGATCAAACATGTACCTTATGTGCACATATAGTTGGGCTGATAGTGAGAGTTCGCTCGCGATCGTTTCTATAAACTATAATATTAGTAACTATGATTCTTATTTCTTACATAATAAAAAATTACGAAGTAATTTTTCATGAACTGACTATTTTAAAACGAATATCTGTAAATTTCCAATCTCTGCTGTACAATAGTTTAACATTATAATTCGCTGAATTGCTGACGCACACGAAGCCACTTTGTCCGAAGTTTAAGAGTCCGAGAGATCACGTTACATTTCCCTTTTTTATATGGGACTCGATATGACGATACAGAGAACGTATTTTGTTTATTCAAAATATATACTACATCGAGTCTATATATTATTATGTGAGAAACGTTATCTAAAGATTTTATTTTTATCGTATTAGTTCCCGATTACAATTATACTTTAAACTATTAAATTTATCTCTACATAAATACTTAACAGAATTACGATAAATCTTACAAACTACAAGGTATAAATACATATATTGAATTCACAATAATTTTAAATTAAATACTATAAACGTTTCTTAATATATATATATATATATATATATATATATATATATATAATTACAAACTAAAACATTTAAGAATATATTTAAACTTAGGAACTAAACCATTTAAAAAATAGATATAAAATTATCAAATAATATATTTAAAATATCTCTACAATTACAAATTAAATATTTAAGTAGATATTACATTACACGCCAAAAATTTTACTTTTTTAAAATAAAGCTCTTGTGAGTCCGTAACAGTCTTTTTCACATTAAATGGGTACTATGAATTCATAACAATGGGTTTTTGTCTTAGGAATGTTGGCGTACAATATCAAAGAGCCATGAACTTTACGTTAGAGTGTTTAATTAGTAAAGGAGTATTTGTCTACATGGACGATATTGTCATTTACTCTAAAACATTAGAAGAATATGAAAAAATATTCGGTGCAGTAATGGAGAGGCTCAGGAAGGCTAACTGGAAACTAGAACCCAATAAATGTAAAATATTATAGCGGAAGGTTTCGTATCTAGGTCGCGTATTATACGAGAAAGTATTACAACCCGGCCCAAAGAAAATTGAAGCCATAGAAAGATTTCCAACGCCTAAAAATTTCAAAAATATTAGACAAGTTTTTGGTTTAGCGGGCTATTACCGAAAATTCATTAAAAATTTTACAAAATCACTAAATCGTTAACTAAACTTTTACAAAACAATGAATTATTTAATTGAACAGAAGAAGTAGAAAAACCCTTTCAGAAGCTTAGACAAGCCTTGTATACCGCTCACGTACTACATTTTCAAGATATGGATAAATCGTTTGTAATCACGACCGATGCCTCGGGGTAGGCGATAGGCGGAATCGTATCACAAGGTAAAATAGGACAAGATCGGCCTGTTGCGTATACCTTTCGAATACTAATGGGCCAGAGCTTCGTTATGATGTTTACGGGAAGGAAACTTTAGCCATAATACATGTAGTACGTGCATTCAGATCATATATGTTTGGAAAGAAATTTACAGTTATTATGGATCATCAACCACTAGTTGGGCTTAAAAGGGCTGACTTGAATGCACCTATTTCGAAATGGCGGTTTAAACTGTCCGAAAACTATTTCGACATAATATATATACAATTGGGAAAACAAATGTTAACGTCAAATATATTATCTAGGAACCCTGTTAATGTGGAAAATGTTAATCTTTTTGTTTTTTATGTTAATTAACGTCGCTCTATTTATGCTTCTATATATCGGTGCTAATCAGCGACGGAGGTCTACGATGTGTTTGTAAACCAAGCACATGTAAATTATTACAGCGGTGCTTGTGTCAATCGGCCGAGACCGGGATTTAAATTCGGATCACCAAGTTACTAGTCCTTCGCTCTAGCGATCGAGCCATCGTAGGCCTCTAAAATGTTAATGCTGTCAAACGCTTACAAATTAAACTGCAAGACGAACAACAGGAGGATCAAGAGATTGCTCCATCAGAGCACAAAATTATCGAACAAGTAGAGGTACCTGTAACGATAACAACAAAAGATACTAAAGAAACAATTATTCTGTGGTAAAAAAACAATATCGAAATAATAATGCATCGATTACCGGTTCTGATGAAGAAATCTCACCTGTATACGACAGTACCCCAAGTTTTTCCGAAGTTGAATCAGGAATCGGAGAACCTGACCTTTCAAATCCTATTTCCGATAAGAAAAGTACAGAATTAATTTATCCCAAGTACGGTAATATTATCGAAATTAAAAATATTATTCAATACCGTCACGACAATATAGCATATTTTGTAGACATAAACGGGAAGTCCTGCGATGTCGGGGCCGAAAACTTACTTCAGGCTAACAGATACGGGAGCAACAATTATTTGAACTAAATAATATATACGAAGTAAAATTAACTGATAAAAAATGTCTAATCGTCTTATGTATGAGAACACAAACAGCGAAATCGCAGTTCACTATAAAGCAGAACATAACTAATGGTTTCGAGAAATTATGGAATTTTGTATACGATACAAAGAAATAAATAAATAAACCGAATTAAAAAAAGAAATAAGTATAGCCAAGAATGATTATATAGAAAACTTACCTTGGACTGAAGTCCTAGCACTTGTAACGTTCCTATCCCCCTCGGGATAGCCTACGCGGTATCTTCCCAGGGTAGTTTTGAGAGGGGAGGAAGTTTTTTCAGGATTGGACGGCGGTTTCAGGAAAATAATATTACACGAACACAGTATATAATTTTTTTATAACAAAAAATATAAATTTATTTACGAAAAAATAAATCAGCTCCTCTATCTACAGGATTCTGAAACAAATCAATATAAACACAAAAAATAATTAATAAAGGTAAACTATAGCTAGATCTATATATTTATTTGTATAAATTTTGCGCTATTTTCCGCAATGCCTCTAATATTCGGCGCTAGTTTCCGCACGAATACCCGGTGTTATTTTCCACGCGGGGATTTAATGAATCGAGACAGGTTGATTTGAAAGGGAAAAAAATAAGGAACAAACTTAACTCCGCTGGTCTTTTGAGGAGCGCCTCGCAACCAGGATCAAGAGTTAAGGGGAGAATTTCTGGTCTGGATAAGTAAACTGCTGGTCTTTTGAGGAGCGCCTCGCAACCAGGATCACGTTTACTTAAGGATAGGTAAAGTTATTAGCCGTCTGTCTTTTGAGGAGCGCCTCGCAACAGAGATCAAGCTAATAACTTCGGAGAAATTGGTAAATGTAAGGATAAGTAAACTGCTGGTCTTTTGAGGAGCGCCTCGCAACCAGGATCACGTTTACTTCGGAAAGGTAAATTATTAACCGTCTGTCTTTTGAGGAGCGCCTCGCAACAGAGATCAAGTTAATAATTTCGGAAATGAAAAAAGTCAGGATTAAATCGAGCTCTGGAAAAGGTATTAGCTCCGGGAGGAGTTCGTGCGAAACAACTTCGGGGCAGTTGGTTCACCGGGCGAACTGCCGATTTTGCCTTTTGCGGGCCTTTTTATAGCAAAATAATCGGATAATTCCGTCGCCGCTCGTTTAATTTCGGACGAGGCGCCGAATTATAATAATTATATTAATAATAACAATAATTATAATAATAACAATAGTAATCAATAATAATTATAATATTCAATAATAATTATAACAATTATTATTTTGTATTTCGTTATTATTAGCAGCCTGTGTGCTGCGCACAATAATAATACACATATACACAAGTTTAAATATTTATATACATATATTTATACATTATGTGTACATTAAATTATTTGCTTTATTTAATTTAATTAAATACAGCGGGTGCATTCGTTTTTGGACACCCGTTGTATATGCTGGTATTCGCGCGTTCGCTACATTGGTTGCGGCTCAGGCTGCTCAGTGAGAGCGTGTAATAGTGTGCGTGCGGCATGTATTAGAGGGGATAGCGGCCGCCGGTCTAATACATTGAACGCGCGTTCTCTTGCCGCGCGCAGTGTATCCCCTCTACGGCATACGCTGTACTTAACTTAGTGGTAGAGAGAGAGACTAGATATCGCGTTCTCTCTCTACTTGTTCGAGTTTCGGCAGTTGCGACGACTACCTTCTTCAGTAGTCGTCGCGACCTTTGCCCGGTTTTCGGTGTTTATTTGGTATATACGCGAGTCTTAATTTAATCATTATAGAAATAATATGTTTAATATATTATTTCTAATAATATTCGATATTCTTTCTTGTAAATTTATACATCTAATTCCGTGTATGTATTGTAAAATACATCCACCAAATTAGATGTAATACTATCTCAAATTTTAACGTGTAAAATGAGTCCTTTGTTCGAAGTAAATTTGCGCGGCCATGTTTTTGGCCGTCGCATCTCCCTCTTTTTTCGGGAGCGCGGCGCGTGTGCATAGTGTATAATTTTTCATCTTGTAAAATATAGAAGAGCAGGATCTCTTTACAACAAGAAAAAATATTATTACAGTTTCGCAAATACACGGTGTGCGAATTTCCTCGATAGTGTTACAATGTAATATATATACATATACATACATACATATATATATATATATAGTGAAGTGCGGGATATCGAACTAATTTTATTTCGTACATATTATTATACAAAATTTATAAGTTTGTACTGTTCGTAATCATGGTATGTGTGTATGAAAAATGTGTCTAAAAAAAATTAAAAAAAATGTGTTTTTTTTTTTTTTTTTTTTTTTTTTTTTTTTTAAATAAAAGTGTAAAACATACAAATCTTTTTCTCGGAGCATGTGACACATCTCACATGCCCCGTTTTTGCGGGCAAATTTAATCCTTTATATTAAGTGCCCCACACCTAGCACCAAATCATTTTTGAACATTAAAATTTAAACTTAAATGATATAATCTATAAATTTAAGAAAATATTTATATATTTATTTCCTTACAGTTTTACTCGCTGTCGATGCTAGGATTTTCGGAGTCGGTGGCGGTGTAGATTCCTTCGTCTTCCAATCTAGCGGCGACTCTTCTGGCTGCTCTACGATGCAGTCGCCTGTTTTCTCGGCGACGTTCCTGGGCTGCTGGACTTCTTTGGTTCCATAGAACGCGAAATCCGATCTTGTTGATTTCCGCCATACCAAAAATGATGTCCACGTGCTGGTCTGGGACTATGGCGAAATTACTCATTCTGGTTTTCTCTTTGCAGGTGTATTCCACCTCCAGCGTATATGTGGACACAATGTTGACGGGATTAATGGTGTATAACGGGTCCCGGTTAAGATGGAGAACCGCTTCCCCGTATACACGCCGAGCACCACGTCGCTCAAGTATCCTGCCGATTTCTGCTGACGCCGTGGTCATCAGTGTCCCAGTGTTAATTAGTGCATAGAATGGCAGTCCATAACACTTGATAGGAACACTGAGTTCCAGGAATTGACGGCAGAGTTCTTGTTCGACGGGGTGCTGCATTTTGACTATACTCTTGGGTCTCTGGTCGGCCCTTATATAGTGAGTTCACGGTGGTATCTTATCTAGATTGTTATATCTTTTACGAAGATCGAATATATGAATATGTTTAATAATTTGACCTTTATTATCTTTCAGGTCGTATATAACTGGCGATACCTTCCTAAAAATAGTATACGGACCCAGATATTTTGGAGCTAATTTTGCGTTAAACGCGTCTAATTTATTAGATAATTCGTGTGAACGTTTATATACATAATCGCCGATTTCCGGGTTCCATTTTCGCCGGTTTTGATCATAGTAATGTTTTTGTTTTTGGAAGCTCCGAGCTAATTGACTTTGTACAAGTTCTATTGTCTCTTGTATTTTTTTTATCCGATTCTCGGCTGTAATATTACAAGTTTGACCAAATTTTTGGACAAGAGACCCGGGTGCTCTTAATTCTCTTCCAAAGTTTATGTAAGCGGGTGTAAATCCCGTTGTTTCGGATGTAGCGGTATTATATGCGAATTGTAGCTCGAGTAAGTAGCAATCCCATGTTCGATGATTTTTCTCTATGTATTGAGAAATCATGGTTTTTATTACTTTATTTGCTCGCTCTACTGGATTACACTGCGGCGTATACGGTGGTGTTTTTCTGTGATTTATTCCAGATTTTGATAGCATTTCAGTAAATTCTTTTGACACGAATTGTCGTCCATTATCGGAAATTATAATTTTCGGGCATCCAAAACGTAGAATGACTTGCTGTTTAACTGCCAGCGTTATAGCTTCGGCAGTCGCTTTTCGTAAGGGTTTTAATTCTACCCACTTTGTTAATTTATCCTGCATGACTAACAGCCAGGTGTTCAATCTTGACGATCTTGGGAGTGGTCCTATAAGATCAACGGCCACGATATCCCAAGGCTGTTCGACTAACGTCGCATGCAATTTTCCAGCCGGTGATCGTTGTTGAGATTTAAATTGATGACAATTCTCGCAGTTTCTTACATAGTTTGTAGTCATCCGGAGCATTCCAGGCCAGTAATAACTTTTGGATATCTTCACCAGAGTTTTCGAAATTCCTAGATGACCGGCAGTAGGATCGTTATGTACTTCGTTTAGTACTCTATGTTGCTCGGATTTCGGTACACAGATCTTCCATTGCAAATTTTCACTCGTATCATTGAAGTCTAATGTGTGTAAAATATGCTTATATAATCTGCCATTAATGATACAAAAATCGGGGTAGTTTTCAGGATCACTCTCCACATTTTTGTATATTTTTTCGTACCAATCTGCTATTTTAATTGTAGTTGCTTCGACGGCTAGCGGCTGTCGAGATAAAGTATCGGCTAATAAATTATCTTTACCAGGAGGATATTTAATTTCGAAATCGTACTGGCTTAATTCAAGTGCCCAGCGGGCTAATCGACCGGAAGGATTCTCTATGTTATTAAGCCATTTCAGCGATTGATGGTCGGTGAGTACAATAAAATGATATCCTTCAAGATAATCTCGAAATTTCCACACACCCCATTTAATTGCTAGACATTCTAGCTCAGTGGCGGAATAGTTTTTTTCGGCTGAGGAGAGTGTTCGACTTGCAAAGGCGATGACTCGTTCGTTGTTCTCATATGCTTGAGTAAGCGCAGCTCCCAATCCTTCTTTACTGGCATCCGTTTGCAGGATAAACGGACGGCGCCAGTCTGGACAGGAAAGGATGGGTGCGTTTGTGAGAAGCTGCTTGATTTTGTCAAATGCATCTTGCTCGGTTTCTCCCCAGGTCCACTTAGCTTTTTTTCTAGTAAGTCGATGTAGTGGTGCGGCAACATTCGAGATATCTTTAAAAAATCGTCTGTACCATGATATTAGACCCATAAATCGCTGAATTTCTTTCATGTTTTTCGGTGGTGCTAAATTTAGTACAGCAGCCACCTTTTCCGGATCGGTTTGTAGACCGTTTTTGTCTACAATATGTCCTAAATATTTTAGACTTGAGCGGGCGAAATGGCATTTATCCGGATTAGGTTTTAATTTCGCTATTCTTAACCGGTTGAAAACTTCTTTTAATTTTTGTAGATGTTCCTCAAACGTAGACGAGACTACTACGATGTCGTCTAGATATGCGAAAGCATACGGAGCCATTTCTGGAGTAATCACTCTGTCTAAGAGTCGTTGGAAGGTAGCCGGTGCTGAGTGTAAGCCAAACGGCATTACATTGAATTCATATAGGCCTTTTCCGGCGACGGTGAAGGCAGTGACAGGACGGCTTTCCGGTGTTAGAGCTACTTGCCAATATCCATTTTTCAAATCTAATGTGGATAGATATCGGGCTCCTCTTAGCTTGTCTAGTGTCGCATTAATTTGTGGAAGAGGATAAGCGTCTTTCTTTGTAACTTTATTTACTTTTCTGAAGTCCACACAGAATCGTGCTTTTCCGTCCTTCTTTTTTACAATAACGACTGGTGAACTCCACGGACTGTTTGACGGTTGAATTACGTTTTCGTTTAGCATTTTATCAACTTCCTGATTGATGATTTCTTGCATGGCCGGATTTCTTGGCCGATATTTCTGTTTAATAGGTGTTTTTTCTTCCACGACGATTTTGTGTTGCAGGAGCGGAGTAGGACCTTTGATAAAGTTAAATTTATCCATCTCTGTTTTTTAAAAATTTTTCTAATCTCTGACGTTCGGTGGGATTTAAATTCTGTAGTCCGTACGGTGTATCAATTGTACATACCTGATGTATTTGATTGTTTACTGATTTATTTATTTCACAGTTGTTTAATATTATACGGATTTCAAGTTTTTTTAGAGTATCCATACCTAAGAGCATAGGATGGCTCAATCCATTCATTACTAAAAATTTTTGTTGGAATCTTTTTCCTTGTACATATATTGGTCCATAAATATTTCTTCCAAGGCTTATTTCTGAGCCATTTGCCAAGACTGCAATTCGATTACTTGGCTCAGTATGCCATCCGAATTTCATACAGATTTCACTCAATTGTTCACTCACATAGGAACTTACAGATCCCGTATCCAAAAGGGCTGACACTTCGTAATCGCCGATCATTACTCTTACAAAATGTCTGTTGTCAGTTTCTATTTCTAATTGTTGTTGTTGGGCCGAGCTAGGTTCGGTGTGGGCTCGGCCCTCCTGGCGTTTCCCGACGGGTGGCACTTGCAATCACGAGTGTATACATTATCACGACCACAATATGAACAAAAGATCTTTTGCTGGTTTGTGCACTTAAAACGATCGTGGCCCGTTTGTTTGCACTTCCAGCAACACTTAGTTCGGTCGTATACTGAAGCAATTTTATTGTTAAAATTATTTACTCGGATCTCCGGTTTTCTTGTTTTATATTCTGGTGTGGAGGTGTGATTTTTCGTAATTTTCTGTCTTTCACACTGTTTTTTGGTTTCCAGATACTCTTCTACTTGTTGAACGATATCTGACGTTGTTTTGACGTCATCACGACGAATATGTAATCTATATTCGGCGAGCATATTGTAGTACATTGTTTCGGTTTTCTGTTCCTCCGAAAAACCTCCTCGACGTCTCATTAGTGTAATTAATGAATTATCGAATGCACGGATGTCTTCATTAGGTTCTTGTACACGATTATGGATCTGTCGATCAAGATTTCGACGTTCGCTAGGTGACAAGTAGAATTTTCTCAACCCTTCTTCTAATTCCGAGAACGTTTTAAAATTTGAGGCATAATTTCTATGCCATAATTGTGCATCACCTCGCAATAGTTCCGGGAATCCATTCAAAATTTGTTGTTCGGATAAATTATATGCTCTTTTCAACTCATGGATCCTTTCGAGGAAAGAGTGTAGGTTTTTGCCATCAAAGTGACAATTCCACTTTCTCATTTGGTCCATCACTTTGGCGTTTTCTTGTGCAGCCGACGGTTGTTGCACGTATACAGTAGCAGGCGGAGTGCTAAAAGGTGTGTTCGCAGCTTGGTGTGCCACGACTGGACTGGACGTTGATGCAGCTGCTTGTTGGTTTAATAGTTGTATACGTAATTGGCGAAATTCTTCCTCAATTTCTTCAAGATCTTGAGTTCGATTTACATCTTCGTTGAAGTCTTTTTCGTCTTCTGGTTTGTCGAAAAAGAGCTCCGGGTGAGCTCGTACATATGAAATTAAATTTTGTCGCAAATATGCTTTTGTACCTTCTATTGATAAATTGTTTTTAACGAGTTATCTTTCAATTTGCTCTTTCGTTAGTTTATAGATCTAGCTTACGCGTGGTTTTGCCATTTTAGCAAGATTTGAAATTTATATATTTGTAAAAAAAAATATACTGTGTAATATTTTAATTTTTTCTGAGATGGAAAAAATAATTCCTTTTTATTTTATTTATAAGAAAACTATTATCTTAGTTTTCTATTTTCAAAACGATAAAATTTTTAAATAAATTTCGATTTGTATTACTTCGTGCTTCGGCTCAACCCGCCTTAGCACCTAGTCGCTCAGCCCGCCACTAGGCTCTTTTCACACAAATCGAAATACGGTTTTTTATAAACAATTAAAAAATTTCCGCTTAAAGAAATTATTCTGTAATTTCAGAAATAATAAACTTTATTCAAATTAAATTTTTTTCGGATTTATACTAGTCCCTGTTCGGGCGCCATGTAACGTTCCTATCCCCCTCGGGATAGCCTACGCGGTATCTTCCCAGGGTAGTTTTGAGAGGGGAGGAAGTTTTTTCAGGATTGGACGGCGGTTTCAGGAAAATAATATTACACGAACACAGTATATAATTTTTTTATAACAAAAAATATAAATTTATTTACGAAAAAATAAATCAGCTCCTCTATCTACAGGATTCTGAAACAAATCAATATAAACACAAAAAATAATTAATAAAGGTAAACTATAGCTAGATCTATATATTTATTTGTATAAATTTTGCGCTATTTTCCGCAATGCCTCTAATATTCGGCGCTAGTTTCCGCACGAATACCCGGTGTTATTTTCCACGCGGGGATTTAATGAATCGAGACAGGTTGATTTGAAAGGGAAAAAAATAAGGAACAAACTTAACTCCGCTGGTCTTTTGAGGAGCGCCTCGCAACCAGGATCAAGAGTTAAGGGGAGAATTTCTGGTCTGGATAAGTAAACTGCTGGTCTTTTGAGGAGCGCCTCGCAACCAGGATCACGTTTACTTAAGGATAGGTAAAGTTATTAGCCGTCTGTCTTTTGAGGAGCGCCTCGCAACAGAGATCAAGCTAATAACTTCGGAGAAATTGGTAAATGTAAGGATAAGTAAACTGCTGGTCTTTTGAGGAGCGCCTCGCAACCAGGATCACGTTTACTTCGGAAAGGTAAATTATTAACCGTCTGTCTTTTGAGGAGCGCCTCGCAACAGAGATCAAGTTAATAATTTCGGAAATGAAAAAAGTCAGGATTAAATCGAGCTCTGGAAAAGGTATTAGCTCCGGGAGGAGTTCGTGTGAAACAACTTCGGGGCAGTTGGTTCACCGGGCGAACTGCCGATTTTGCCTTTTGCGGGCCTTTTTATAGCAAAATAATCGGATAATTCCGTCGCCGCTCGTTTAATTTCGGACGAGGCGCCGAATTATAATAATTATATTAATAATAACAATAATTATAATAATAACAATAGTAATCAATAATAATTATAATATTCAATAATAATTATAACAATTATTATTTTGTATTTCGTTATTATTAGCAGCCTGTGTGCTGCGCACAATAATAATACACATATACACAAGTTTAAATATTTATATACATATATTTATACATTATGTGTACATTAAATTATTTGCTTTATTTAATTTAATTAAATACAGCGGGTGCATTCGTTTTTGGACACCCGTTGTATATGCTGGTATTCGCGCGTTCGCTACATTGGTTGCGGCTCAGGCTGCTCAGTGAGAGCGTGTAATAGTGTGCGTGCGGCATGTATTAGAGGGGATAGCGGCCGCCGGTCTAATACATTGAACGCGCGTTCTCTTGCCGCGCGCAGTGTATCCCCTCTACGGCATACGCTGTACTTAACTTAGTGGTAGAGAGAGAGACTAGATATCGCGTTCTCTCTCTACTTGTTCGAGTTTCGGCAGTTGCGACGACTACCTTCTTCAGTAGTCGTCGCGACCTTTGCCCGGTTTTCGGTGTTTATTTGGTATATACGCGAGTCTTAATTTAATCATTATAGAAATAATATGTTTAATATATTATTTCTAATAATATTCGATATTCTTTCTTGTAAATTTATACATCTAATTCCGTGTATGTATTGTAAAATACATCCACCAAATTAGATGTAATACTATCTCAAATTTTAACGTGTAAAATGAGTCCTTGTTCGAAGTAAATTTGCGCGGCCATGTTTTTGGCCGTCGCACACTGATTAAGAAAGTAACCAAAGGTAGTTACATTAAGATTATAATTTGTAAATGTACTCTAAAATACGTTCCAGAAAACGAAGGTAACACAAATTTTATGAAAACCATGACTCTCTCGTAGGAGGGCACCGCGAAGTCTCTAAGACATAAAATAGAATTAAGCAAAACTACATTTGGGATGATTTAAAACAAGACGTCCCGAGATGAATACAGCAGTGCATAAATTGCCAATTAAAAATGTTAGTGCGGTTGCACAGGAAACAACTGCGGGAAACACACTCGAAAAACTAGCTCTGGATATTGTAGGACCATTAGGAAGACATCGTTCGGTAATGAATCTTCCAAATGCACAAGCATCAACTATCGCCGTTCCTTTTATTAAACGCTGCATTTGCGTAATCGGTACACCGAAAGTTATTCTAATTGACCAAGATCGAAATGTTTTAAATAATTTAATGCAACGCGTTGCTAAATAATTTAAAATAAAAAGAATTAATACTACTGCTTTCTACCCATAATCTAATGGATCACCTAAAAGATCTCTTCACGCATTAAGCAAATACTTAAAACAGTATACCAGTAATGATTCCGCCTAGGACGAATGGATGGATCTAGCTACGTTAAATTATAATACGTGAATCCAAGAAAGTACCAAACATACCCCTTACGAAGCAGCATTTGGAAGATTAACTTGAGTCCCATGAAGCCAAATTTTAAAAGAAGCCGATTTAATCCCAAACTACCAAGATTATGTTACAGATTTAGTTATCCATTTGACCGGCATAAAAAAATTAGCGTATGATAATCTCGTCAGTTCAAAGCATAAATCCAAAAGATACTACGATAAAAATACTAATGAAAAATACTTCAAAGTAGACGATTATGTATTTTTTATAAACGGTGTAGAAAATGGGAAATTCGGAGATTTATATTCCCGTCCACATAAAATACTGGAGAATATCGGAAAACATAATGCAAAGATTCGAGTAAAAGGGAACACTAAAATCGTCAATTTGAACTAGTTAGGTATTTCGTATATTGATTGTGAACCACGAAATTTAGTAAAGAACCAAGAATTCAAATGGTCGTTACCGTTTTCAGATAAAGATATTTTCAACTTCGACATTGATATTAGCTATACCCGCGGTTCTGGAAATCATAGGATATGATTGCACATCCAGGGTTATGAATGTAACTACACTATCATTGTTAGATATTGTATGACTACGAACCGCCGCAAAACGATCCTCGTACCTCTTCCACTTATCTGCAATTACTGCAAATTGAAGACTTTTGTGATAATCTAGTACACCAATGTAAAATTGAAATTCATAAAACCGTTTATTATTGTCGAATGTATTCCCACATCTCAATCATAATCAATGACACAACTGAATATTCATATGAAATAAGTGGGTAATGTTGTATAACACTGCACCAAATAGGGATAATATAACTGGGAAATAATCATGTTATTAACGAATCAAAAGAAACCAAACGTCGGTACCAATCACAACCCTACTCCAGTATACATCTGTGCGGAAAGCCCCAGTACCTGACAAGGCGCCCTGAGCGGTCTGTCAGTTCGGCGCTGCGATCGTTCGCATTTCTAGTATACTAAACATCGGGCTGAGCGCTCTCAGCGGTAAGCCGATGTATATACTACAGGAAGCAAAAATTGATCTAGCCATCGGTATTAGGCCAGTGGTACGCAGTGACCATTCGCATTTGAGTTGCTTATTAACACGCCTTTGCTATATGAGGAGCCGTTTATGATCGTTGTTTTCCCTTCCTAATGCCAGCCACGTCGCCTCACTGCGTGCCAAGGACGTCGACTGCCGCCAGTTCAGTCCACGCTTTATAATAGTAAAGTACACTCGCTGTAAAGGAAGACTTGAATAAAATTAAAAAAGTGAGTATATTATTTATATTAGTGGTAATTAATTACCTTCTTGAGTGTTCAGATGTGTGCGTGGTATGATTTAATTCTGGCTAAGTTTCTGACGAGTATCTCAGCGTTTATGCGGTAACATGCGAGTATCACTCTTGACAGGTTTACCCAACCCTAACCCTATACAAAAAATTAAAATAAAACTTGAATATTTTAAAGACAGTCAGACTGTCCTTATGTAAAATATCTCCCGAAGACTAATACTAAACTATCTAAACTAACATTTTCAGATTAGTCTACGGGGGTGATTTTACACAAGGACAGTCGGACTGTCATTATAATTTTTAATTTTTATTTTTAAGATTTTTGTATATTGATGTATTATTATTAATATAAATATGATATATATCGATATTATTACGTATTATTTTCGATTGATTTAATTGGACTGTAAGACCAATGAAAATATTTATTAATTTGTACTGCTCTGATGATTAACATACTATAAGTAATTCATAAGTATCAAAAAATACCAATGTTTCGACCTGTTAATGTATTTTCTACTTTTTATACACTTTACATAATTTAGTTATTTCAATTTTAGTTAGATATAATTTAGCTAATTACCTCCGCAAATCTCGTACGTATTCACGCATTGACAAAATAACTGGAAAGACTTTGAAAACGGAGTAACAAACATTCATTGCGTAATATCATTAATATAGTAAAAGATTTTTACATCAAATATTTTTTAAAACATAGTCTAATAGAATATCTTTATGTTAAGCATAATTAGGAGTAAGATAATGGTTTTATATTGACGCAATATTTTTTTAAAAGTCTCGCAACCCAATGTCAAAGTACGAGGTCTATTCAAATAATAATGTGAAATTGGTTAGCCCATGCCATGCTATTTTTCGGATGTTTTGGGCATGAAACGGATATCAGCGAAATTTGTTCCCAAACTGCTTAATTTTGATCGACAGAGTCGTCGTATGACCATAGCTCAGGAGGTGTTGATGGAAGTAAATAATGGTGCTGATTTTATCCAAAGAGTTATGACTGGTGATAAATCGTGGGTATATGTTTATGACGTCGAAACTAAAGTCCAATTGTTATAATGGAAGAGCCCAGAAGAAAGAAGACCGAAGAAAGCGCGTTAAATTCGATCAAATTTCCAGGTTTTGCTCACGGTCTTCTTTGAGTACCGTGACGTAGTGCATCAGGAATGCTTACGACAAAGTCGTTCAGTCAATAAGGGATACTACCTTGAAGTTTTACGCCGTTTACGAGAGGCAATATAGACAAAACGTCCGGAACTTTGAAAAAGAAATTGAAGAAATCTATTGAGGAATTAAAAACTGCATCGTTTAAAGAACTCAAGGCTGTACCAACCAATGATTATCAGAAGTATTTCGATGATTGTAAAAAGTGTTGGCATAAATATATTTTATTTAAGGAGAAATATGTTGAAGGGGCCAACATAAGTATTGATCATATGTATGTGTTATATATTCATTAAAACAAAATTCTGAACGAATATATAGAAAGTAAAATATCTATTGTGAGCTTATAAAATTTTAGTGAAAATCTATAGTCTTATATAATCTTATAAAATTTTAGTGAATATCTATATGACAGTAAAAAAACTCATGTTTCTTATTCGTCCATTGCTACTGGGAAATACAAGTGTCATAAAAAAATTTGCAGAACATAACGTATGTTTATTAATAAAATTTACAGTATTTATTGAAATATTGTTTTTAAAAGACACAATATGAATTTTTATGGCTTTCATCGTTAAATTCTTCGTCCCGCAAGCTTTTTTTACAGCATTTCTAACGATCTATATTATTATTCTGTATTATTATTGTTGGAATTATAATGATATAATAATATTCAATAAGATTATTAAAAAACGCATTCGTTAATACATTCGTTCAAAAAAGTTCAGTTGCAAATATAAAAATTAAATCTCGTTTCAAATCTTATCTATTCATAATATGTATATAAAAGTACTAAAAAAATGTTTATAAATGTGTATATATATATATACATACATATATATATATATATATATATATATATATATATATATATATATACATACATATATATATATATATATATATATATATATATATATATATATTATACATATTAATTGAGTCAACAATACTCTTCTCGCAATTGTATATCCATCTCGCCTTTCTTAACAACTGTATATATAAAGTTCAGCGCCAGCAAATGAATATTGCAACAATTAAAAATTATTATTACTGCGCATCAGGAGTAATTTTATCTGCATATGTATGATTACATGCGAGTTATTTGAAGTATCGTATATCGGAAGCAATAATTTTCTCCCATCTCTCTGGCAACTTATAAATTTCGGATCAAGAACATTGCTCGCCCTTCGAGTCCAAGAACGTAACGAGTCAATTTTTATTCCCTTTACGTAACCGAAGCGTATGTTCGTAAGAGCATTCTGCATTGATTTAAACAAATGGTAGTCAGATCGTACCAAGTTTGTATTGTAAGACGGATAAGACAGGATTTCCCATCCACTATTCTCCAAATAGTTTTTAACTGATGTCCGAGTCGTAATATGTGGCTGGTCGTTATTGTGATAACAAATTATGGACTCATGCCTGGTTGCATATTCTGGCCGGTTTTACTGTAATGTTCGCTTCAAGCGAACAGGTCGGGTTCGATATAATGGTCTTTTGATTGTTTTCAGACGAGGAAGCAGTTTATAGTCTATATCAGCTGTTTTATCTCAATATGTACAGAAAATTCCTATATATTCGTAAATATTTTCTTTTGACGTCCATTGCGCGAGGCTTTTTATACGGGTTTTGCGCTTAGGATTCTTATAATAAATCAATTTTTTATCATCAGTGACAATACGATGCAAAAATGATTTATTTTTATACCGCTGCAGCAACATTTCCGGTATGCAAATCGCCGTTCGACGTTTCCCGGCTTCATTTCATACGGTACCCAGTTTGCAATCTTTTCAATCAATCCCAATGATTTCAGGTGTGTGGAAATGACTTATTGAGTGACGCACAATGATGCAGCAATTTTCTTTTGAATCTCACTCGGATCCTCATCCAACAAAGCATCTAATTCCCCGTCATCAAAAGTTTTCTGATTTCTGTAACGATCCTTGCCTTTTACTTCCAAATCATCACTTTTGAATCACTTGAACTATTCAGCGCACGTCGATTTACAAATATAATTCCTCCCATAAGTTTCCGAAAGCAAATGATAGGCCTCATTCGTACTTTTCCTTATTGTGCTCAATAAAATAAACGACACCGAAAGAATTGCTCAAATATAATGCAGGACAGTTTTTGAGAGGTTCACAACCTACAAATATAATACATGAGGTCTGACATTCCTACCCGGGATCCACTGGTGCTGCCATATTTTGATAATTGCTGAAAAATTGCTTGTACACTCAATATATACTAGGAACTCTTGTTCCGGCTTCGCCCGAGATAATAATTAACCGATTTCTTAAACAGCTCAAAAATATCTATGGAAAAACTACTCTTAGTATAATCTATATTACTATAGGTAGTTTACCTATCGTCACTTCCATATAAAACTGCTTCAAAACATCATCCGCTTCAAAAAGGTAATTATTTGCAGCTATTTATATTATTTGTATACAATATATATATATATATATATATATATATATATATATATATATATATATCTATATATATATATATATATATATATATATATATATATATATATATATATATATATATATACCTTCTATATATATATATATATATATATATATATATATATATATATATATATATATATATATACCTTCTCTAGGGGCTGCATGACCGTAACGGGGTGAGAAGGCTTAAGCCGGGGGAGCAAGAAGGAGCGCTTGTCGGATGTACTAGATCCTTTTTTTACGGGCTCTCCGAACTACCCGATGAGAGGATCTCTATAAACGGGCTATCCTGAGAATGGTTGGACAATACTGAGAGTGTGTGGATGTGTTTTGGCAAAGTACCTCCGGGGCGAAGGGAGAAACTTCTACGGAAAACGTTGCTATGAAATAGCATCTTCAATGGCTATTTCGGGGATACATTATACCCAAATAAATTTGCACCATTTCAAAAGCGCCTCGGCGATTTTAACGAGAAGCCTGGGAAATGTGCATACACACATAGCCCTAATACAGGAACCTTAGATTTGGAGGGAACGTATTAAGGGCATTAATGCGAAAGGGGAACTTTTTGTGGGGTCCAGAGATGGAAATACGAGAGCTTGCATTTTTATCAAGGGAATTAATAGTATTTTGTTGCAGGAGCTGGGCTGCAGAGATTGTACCTTCATTAGGATAGAAATCAAGAACAAAGATCGACATGTGCGAAGCATCATAGTTTGCTCAGTCTACCTTGCAGACGATAAGGATATACCTATCTCCAGTAAGAGAAAGGCGGTTGAGTTCAGCAGACGGTCGAATCTGGACTTGATCATTGGCTGTGACACTAATGTACATCATGTGACATGGTGTAGCACCGACATCAACGCCAGAGGAGAAGCCTTGTTGAAGTATTTAATCGGGAGTCATTTAGATAAAGTCAATCGAGAAAATGAACCTACCTTTATAACAGCTAGCAGAAATGAGGTCCTCGACCTGACTGTAGCATCTGTTAAAGCGAGGAGTATTATACATGGGTGGAAGGTGGAAAAAGAACCATCCATGTCGGACCATAGGACCATAACATTTCACTTGGTATGTCTTAATACAAGAATGGAACCGAGGAGAAAACCAACAGATACAGATTGGAAACTATTTAAGGATGAACTTTGTGAAAGCATTGATCATCTTAAAGCAGAATATGGCACTAAGTTTCAGCTAGACTGGACATTATGTCAAGTTCAAAGAGCAATTATCAGAGCCTACGAAAATAAGTGTCCATTGAATCCTGCTAGAAACCCTAACAGCGCATACTGGTGGAATGGAAAACTAGAGGCGCTGAGAAAAAGGTCACGCAAGGCCTTCAACAGGGCAAAGAAGAGGAAAAACTCTGAGGAATGGTTCATGTATAAGAAAACAATGGGCCATTTAAAAAAAGAACTAAACATTGCTAAAAGAGAAGCATGGAGGAATTTCTGCTCAGGTACCGAGAACGTGTCTGATGTAGCCAAGTTGGCTAAAATCCTAACAAAGAGTAATAACTATCGACTGCAGAATTTACGAGACGCAGCAGGTAGTTATGTAAATAGAAAAGAGGACACGCTTGAACTTCTTCTGAAGGCTAACTTTCCTGACTTCATCAGGAACTACAAAAATGAAACATATCACACCATGACGGAACGGTTGGTGGGTACGGATTGGAAAACGGCTGTTCAAATTGTGACTCCGGAGAAGATAAAATGGGCGATTCATTCCTTTGAATGAATATAAGACATAGGACACCAGGTATAAGACACCAGGACCCGATTGCATTTTCCCTCAGATGTTACAGGTCGGGTGTGAGAGTATTTTAAAACTCATTATGGGAATTTTTAGAGGCAGTATCGCAACTGGATATATACCAGAGACATGGAAGACATCTCGTGTTTCTTTCATTTCCAAACCTGGGAGAGGTAGTTACTCGTCGGTGAAGGACTTTAGACCGATTTGTCTGACGTCGTTCATGTTAGAAACGATGAAGAGGTTAGTAGACATACATATAAGGCAAAGAGTGTTGATCAATAGCCCAATCTCAAGTAGGTAACATGCCTACACGACGAGCAAATCAGCTGAGACAGCTCTTGACTCAGTGGTCAAATACATTGAGAAGGCTTGCAGCTCGAAGGAAACTGTAATAGGTGCCTTCGTAGATATAGAAGGTGCTTTCAATAGCATCACTAGGATTGCCATTGACAATGCTCTATATGCTAAGGGAATAACACCCTCTATCAGAAGGTGGATAATGAGTTCCTTGAATAATAGAGAGGTGTATAGTGAATCGAAGGGTAAACTCATAAGAGGTAAAGTCAACGAATAATGTCATAAGGAGGGTTACTTTCATCTCTCCTGTGGTATCTTGTAGCTGATGGTTTACTGCTTATGCTTGAAGAGGAAAGAATCTTCATAGTTGCATACACAGATGAGTTTACAATACTTGTAAGGGGCAATTATGAGGAGATATTACCTGAATTTCTTCAGGAGGCTTTGGTAAAGGTCAGTAACTGGTGTCAAGAGAGATCCCTGGCGATCAATACAAGGAAGATCGAAGTTGTAGTGTTTACTAAGAAATACAAAAGCAAAATAAAATCTTGCGTCAACTTCCGCGGGCAAGATATACCGTATATGTAAAAAGTTAAACATCTATGTTTATACCTAGATAAGAAATTATCGTGGGGACAACACCTGCGAATGTAGAGTAAAAAGATAAATTATCCTTCAAACCATTAACTTTATCGTGCATATTATGTATATTGCCGACTCAATGCCAACAGCATAAATTTAGATCACGCTGAAATAATGTCGAAAAAAGTTATGAAACTGACAACAAACATGGTTACGCGAGAGTGAGCGAAGAACAGAAAAAGATAACTTACACAGTAAAGCATCGTGTGCTGAAACTCTCGGTATTGTCTGCTGAAATTAGGTAAGGTAGAAGTCCACCTTTCCCTATTTCCTCCATTTCCAGGGGCCGATTTCGGGCATTAGTCTTTTCGTCTACCGTCCTCTTTCGACCGTCGTCAACCGTCTCTGCCATGTCTCGATGGTCTTCGTCCGTTCTTTCGTCACAGTGTCTTCCCTTCCAACGTTCGGGCTCCGCTCGTAAATTCGCTTCTGTTCGGGCGCGAGCAGATCGATGGGAATGACCCTAGCAATCTCTAAAACGGCGCTCTCAGACACGGTACGATACGCACACGCGATTCTTAACGCGCCCACCCTTTGTACGCTTTTCATGGCGTTCGCGCATTTCCTGATATTCATGGAGTCGGCCCAAACCTCCGCCCCGTAAAGCAAAATCGAGTGGGTAACGCTCATCAGTAGTTAAGGAACGTTCTGTTTCGGTGTGTTCGTATTGGCCATCAGTCTACTTAGAGCATTGGTCTTTTCTGCTGCCTTTGTCGCCGCGTTTCATAGGTGGGGCCAGAAACTCAGCTTCGTATCCAAGGTATCGCCAAGGTACTTGACTTCGCTTCTGGTTTCCCGTCTTTCCGTCCCCAACGTCATCGGAACCACCGTTTGTATACATCTGCGAGTCAGCAGCAACAACTCAGTCTTTTGCAGCGCGAGCTGCAGTCCATGATCTGTCATGCATTCGTTCACGCGTCTCATCACCTGACTCAGCTTTAACTGAATCAAGTGATAGTCTCATGCGACTATCACGGCTGCCACATCGTTGGCATAGGCAATGAGACGCGCGTCCGAGGACATGTCTAGTCTCAAGAAACCGGCGTATTGTACGTTCCAGAAGTCGGAGCCTAAAATGGAACCCTACGCCACCCCCGCTGTCACGCGCTTCGATTTCTTTCCGTCCAAAGTATCATACGTCAGTCCTCGGTCCCGTAAGTAGTCCCGTATGATACGAAAGAGGTAGGAGTCAACCTTGAAAGTCAACTCCAACGCCCCCAGTATCTCTGTCCATTTTGCAGAGTTAAAGGCGTTACGAACGTCCAGGGTCACCAGCAGAACCAGTCGTCTGGTTGCATGACAGCCCCTGTTCGCCGAATGAAAGATCTTCGTCACGTCATCTATAGCTCCGATTGTCGACCGTCCTTTCCTAAATCCGTGTTGTTGTTCGGATAGGTCTCCGGCGTTTTGAATTGCCTGTGATAGTCTTGGTCTCAGCAGTAGTTCCAACAGCTGTATTTAGTACGCAGAGAGGCCTTTATGAAGAAGGCAAGTCGGGGTTCCCCTTAGACTTACGGATGAGAACCAATCGAGCCTCCTTGCAGAGCCTGCTAAAAGCTCCCTCCACCAGTCACCCGTTGTACAAACCGAAAAGGATGGCCGGGCGGCGCAAAGCGACCACCCGTAACACCTCACTAGGTATGCCATCGGGACTCGGGGCCTTGTTAGGCTTCAACGCATTCAACGATCTCGGCTGTCCACCAGTATGTTTCTCGTCTGTTTCGTACTTTCCGTTTCCTGGGCATGGTGGCATTGCATAGACGCTTGAGAAAGCCAGTCGTTGCCGCCGCTAACGCCTCCACCCTGTCCCGGTTCGTCAACTCTTGCGGTACCTCTCGTAAGGGAGGTTCTGCATTTTGCGGATACCTTTCGAGTTCGTCTATCTCTAGGCGTTTGGGGTTCCACCCCGTAGATCTTGTGCCCCGTCTCCTCGTCTGTTTCGTCGCGTCTGTCAGTTTGAAGGCAATGTACTGGTGATCACTGGCCGTATAGTCCTGGATCACCCGTCACGCCCTTATCCTAGTCCGAATTCTGTCCGAGGTCAGAGTCACGTCTGGTATGGAGTTACCATACCCCGGTCATCTGTACGTCGGCATTGTTTCTTCGTTAACTACTGCCAGGTCCAGCCTTGCGGCCATCTCCAGCAGCAGTCTTTCGCGTCTGTTGGTCAAGGGTATTCCCCACTCGATCGACCGCGCGTTAAAATCGCCCGCCACGATCACGTTACCAGGCATTTCCCGCACCGCGTCCTCGATTTTTCCAAGTTTAGCCGCGTACTCGGAGGCACTGCTGTTTGGGCTCAGGTAAACACTGACATAAGTTATGTCAGCGACCGTCACCCAGACACAGTCTTCCTCAGTCCCAGCGTACGATATTCGACGCACCCTTTCCACGTAGCCAAACTGCGGACTTCCCCGAGCTGCTTGCGAGCCAAGTCGGTAATCGTCTGTCTTTGTATTGCTCACTGATAATCAGCAGGTCGACGTCCAGTTCCGCCGCAATCTGCTGGAGCAGAGCGTCTGCCACGCTACTCCCGTTCATATTGCATTGGAGTATCGTCATCGTCATTGTGTGACTGTCTTTGTCTTCTGTTCTGCTAGTGCTATCCTGAACGCGGTACACGAGGACGAGCCGGGTAAGTGTCCCCTGTCTCGGATATTATCCCCAGTGCACAGTAAACACTCCCCACGACTCCTGCAGTCCCTGTGGGAATGACCCTCGAGACCGCATCGCCAGCAGCAGCTTCGTCTCTCCAGTCCTTTACAGTCTTTCCGTACATGACCGAACCCGAGGCATCTATAGCATCGTGAGACGCGTATCCTTGCTCTTATTCTTGAATTAACCCACCCGATTTTAATACGCCCTTTCCTTAAGAGGTCGGTAGCCTCTTTTACGTCAAAATCGCAGACCGACATTTTCTGTCCTCGACTGTTAACGTCGAAAACATGGGGCCGACGGGCTGCAGTCCGTCCTGTTTCTCAATTTAACGCGTTTGCGATGTCCTCGTCGGTCGTGACACAGTCCAAGTCTAGGAATTCCAGTGTCACCCTGGAGGTCAAATCGTGTACGCGTCCAGTCTCTCCGACAGCGTCTTAAAGAACCTGTCGGAAGTCCGTCTCGTTGTTCAGTCTGAACAGCTGTAAAAGTACCGCGCCCTTTTTTGTCTTTCTTATTGTTCTGACTTGAGTATTACTCTTGTCAGGGTCCACCTTTTGCCGTATTGTTCGTACCAAGTCTACGTATGTCTATCCCTCAGCTTGATAATGATCGCTCCTCCCCTGCCTTTGAGGTTAGAGCGGTCAGACCCGCGCCCTTGGAGTCTCGCTTTTGTCTGCACTTTTATCGGTTTGTTGGCCGTCTCGGTCGTTTTATATTTTGAAACCACCGTCGCCCACGTCCGCTGTTCTGCGGCTGCCTGCTCCGGAGTAGGGGTCTGATGGTCTTTTTTCCATTTTTAAGGAGTTGCCTCCTCACATTCACTACGTCTTTTATCTTTCTGTTTTTATCGGAGAAGTCTCATTCACTTGAGTTCATACTGTCCGATTTCCTCTGCTTCGTTGATCTCACTCAGACCGATTTTTATTATTTGACTTACATTTTTTTGTATGCAAGTCCTTTCCATCATTTTACTCTGCTCATTGTGCAAAATTGATCCGGCAATTTACACTCAACAGCTTCCCAAGTTGCCGGCGATCTATAAACATTCGCACTTTCGTTCATACTGCTACCTGTAACATTTTCTGTCACACCAGCCAGGTTGCCTACTGGTGTGATAGGCGAGCCGGGAAGCTCCATTGATTCTAGTGAGTCGCTTGCAGGCGGCACTCGAGAGCTTGCTATAATTTTTTTATTACCTTCCATGGTTATATTATTAAGTTGTGTTAAACGTTTTATATTTGCGATGGTCAGGAGGATCACTTGTTGGAGATGACGGTTCAGCGTCCTGAATCTCCCCAGTACTGAAGCCCTCCTACATTGCGCTGGCCTCGGCTGTTCATCCCCCACGACTCGCAGCAGGGTCCCATCCGTAAGCCATACGGTACTACTACGTGAAGCTATATTCGATGTCTGACGACGTCTTACCACTGTGTGGGGCCTCCCATGTTGGCTACACTGGGTTCAGGCCCCTACTTGTGGCGGCCCAGGAGTGCCATCTGGTTTTACAACTGTACCCTCCAGAAGGGGAACGCACATAAGCATGAAGTGATTCCCTCGCAGCTAATTCCACCAATCAACAAGTAATCACTGCATCCGCAAGACCTTACCGTCGCTCAAACTGGTTACATTCATACGTGGGAGATGCCCGTTTATAGGGCCTCTCATTCATTCATAACCCGCCTGGAAGTTACCCGTTTATATGGTCTCCATCTCCACCATTCGTGGGAAACTCGTTTATAGAGTTCCCGATATACTCCGCAGTCCAAGTATGGCTATCTTACAGATATGTAGGTGTGTGAATGATGAGTGGATGTGTAGACGGGCGAATACCACTATTTTCGCTCGAAGTTCTTCTCCACGGCTACTTATTCGTCACTCTTAGAAGTGCTTATTTCGTGACTGACCGCGAGCGGTCGTTCCCTTATCCGCAATCCCGGGGACGCGTGTGGTAGCTGAACTCAAGGCCCCACAATTATTATAATTATTATTATTATTGTCGTTATTATTATTACTTACGATCTATAATTACTACCGATTATTTAAGATTCTAATTATTTTACTACATTAAGAGTATACGTTATAATTAATTACTATAATTATTATTATTGTTAATTATTTTTCTATTGTGATATTTCAAGATATGTGCTTGTAATCTAGAACTAGTACTATTAACTAAATTATACTACTACGTTGAAGAATATTTACATCAAAATATTTTATATGTTATACTGTACCAATCTTTATAATTACTAAATAGCAAATATTATCTATAATGTTTATTGTGATTAATATTGATGATAGAAATTTTTTATATTTATTATTATTATTATTATTATTTCTCTACACGTATAATTATTTAATAAATAACCTTTTTAATTATCCATTTCAGTTTTATTTTGAAAAAAAAAAAAATATATATATATATATATATAGAACTAAGATAGATTTAAGAAATTGTAAGAGATGAACGGAGGCTACTTTGTCTTTATGAAAAACGCCCTCCATTTCCCCAGCACAACCTAATTTTCCATGGAAAAAATTTCGGCGGCGTCGCGGCCCGGGTATAAATACGGACCCTCGAACACGCAAAAGCCAGACTTCCAGCCGTGTTCGATCCGCGCGTATCCTAGAGTTTTGTAAGAGAAGTAATAAAAAGTAAGTGAATCAAAATTTCTTTGCGTCGTTTTTTTTCTTTCCAGTCCGCGAAACACGCGCTCACCTTTAGATCGGGGGACGCTAGTCTTTGCAGGTAAGAAAATTGCCCGACATTGCAGTCTCCGCTAAAGTTCAGCGCGGATAGCTAGTGAGGTGGGCTGGAGGTCGAGGAAGCTCGCGCCCCTACTACCTCCTAGAGAATATCAAATTCGCCGCCGCCCTGATATTCAACCCGACGTGTTGGATCTGCCACGAGTGTGGCCCTCACGAACGGTGAAATTACGCGAACGCGCCGCGAATAACCAATCTCGCGATCCGCCCCGCGTATCCCTGGCTTCATCGCTAAAGCGTGGCCAAAAAACTAGGGAGCAAACAGCGGAAGGCAACGTCAGTAAATCGCCGATGTTACGTCCGTGTGACACCAACGTTGTTGGACGTCACAGAGTCATTATAGAAAAACTCCTGTGCAGCAATATACTCGACGTGTCCCTATAGTTCGGGCGAACGCTAGTCAGTATTATGGATGATTTTCTCATGTAGTAGTCCGAGAACCAACGACATTTTTTGTCATAGATTTATCCTCGGCCGAAAATTGGTTTAAATGATTTGTTTTAAAATGCTCCGAAGCGTAGTGATCGTCCGCTGCAATAGTGAATCTGGATGTGGCAACGCCAGGTACCCAAGCTTTGTGAAAACGTTCAAAAAAGATAAAAACCAAGTTTTATGGAATAATTTTAAGTTTAGAAAAAAATTAGTCAAACCAAAGTTGAAGATCCTATTAAAATAAATTTTTTATATTCTATCAATTTTTTGTCTAAAGCTAATAATTGTAGAGAAAAAGGCAATGAATTCTGAACATTACGAGATATTATCAACCCAAAGTCATAGTCCATAGATCAGAGATTCACCTCGCCGCCCAGATGATACATGGTATAAGTACTTTTTAATATAAATTTTAATTAATAAATATTTTTATTAGTCTCGCAGCGTTCATATGATATAATATATTAACTAAAATAATGACAGTCAGACTTGACTTCTTTATTAATACTCCCAAAGAATCTGAAATAAAAATACATTATATTAAAAATGAATATTAAGAAAATAATTTTAAAAAATATTATTAGGAGTGTCAATAAGTCTTTCCCGTTCTTTGTAAGAGATGGCGCCACCAATACTGTGCGAGTATTCAATGGTTACATATGTCATAATCAAAGCTTATTCATATGTCAACAATTCCATACTAACACATTAGTTAAAATTTTTTCGCATCATAAATTTTTGATATCGTGAAAATGTCGAAATTTGAGCCGAGTCGACGTCATTTGCGGGAAGTTTCACTTTATTGGTTCAATTTGAAGAAATCTGCTGCCGAGACGCATCGATTGCTTCAGGAGGCTTATGGAGAAGGTTGTGTCGATGACTCAAGTGTTCGCGGATGGTTTCGACGCTTCAAAAGCGGTGATTTCGACGTGGAAGACAAGGAGCGTTCCGGGCGGCCGCAAATCTTTGAAGATCGAGAATTGGCGACTTTGCTTGATGAAGATTCTTGTCAAACGCAAGAAGAACTTGCTGAAGCATTGGGAGTTGACCGAACAACCATTTCCAAGCGTTTGAAAGCCATGGGAATGATCCAAAAGCAAGGAAATTGGGTGCCGTACGAACTGAAGCTGAGAGACGTCGAACGGCGTTTTTTCACTTGCGAACAGCTGCTTCAGCGACATAAAAGAAAGGGTTTTCTGCATCGTATCGTGACTGGCGATGAAAAAAATCATCATCGACCGACAAGCCAAATATTCATGGCGCCAAGCTCATGCTCTGTATATGGTGGGACCAGCTAGGTGTGGTTTACTATGAGCTTCTGAAACCGAATGAAAGGATAACAGGCGAGGCCTATCGACGACAATTGATGCGTTTGAGCCGCGCACTGCGAGAAAAACGGCCACAATACTCCGACAGGCACGACAAAGTTATTTTGCAACATGACAATGCTCGCCCACATGTTGCACCGCCGGTGAAAACATACTTAGAAACGCTCAAATGGGAAGTCTTACCCCACCCGCCGTATAGTCCAGACGTTGCTCCGTCTGATTACCATCTCTTCAGATCGATGACGCATGGCCTGGCTGACCAGCACTTCCATTCCTACGAGGAAGCCAAAAAATGGGTGGATGACTGGATAGAGGCCAAACCGGTCGAATTTTTTCGCAACGCGATTCGTATGTTGCCAGAAAGATGGGAAAAAGTTGTAGCTAGCGATGGCCAATACTTTCAATAATTCATTTGTAACCATTTTTTTACAATAAAGGCTCAAAATTTGAAAAAAAACGGGAAAGACTTATTCACATACCTGATATAAATTGTCTAAAAAGAATTTATTTAAGTGGATAAATCAATTTCATTTTCTTAAAAGCATTAAATTGCATTTCATAAGCATATCATTAATTTTCATATTTTGTTAGTGAAAAATAAAAATGTTTCCAAAATTTTTTCGCTAGGTGTATCCAGGATTTTCATCGAAATTCGCATATTAACGCATGCCTCTACCGGCTGCTACCTTTATAATGAGATTCTTAACTTTATAATTATATATGTAATGTTTAACGGCTGCCATTTTGCGTTTCAAATTAAGTTACGTTGCACTGCTTACACTACTAATATAATATTGTGTGTATATTTATATATATTATATAATACATAAGAAAAACATGTAAATATAATTATTCTTTATTGCAATATAACATATATATCATACGTTTACATAGTTGTAGATTACGAAAATGACGGTCTAATAAGTTAAGATACTACAATTCAATTTTATATATGGTTTCAATTATACAAAATTAAAAATATATTTTTTTTAATATTTCTTTAAAGCAAATAAATATATTTCGAATTAAGAACCGAATACCTTAAAACAAAATTGTATTTTTCATACATCAAAAAATATTTACTGTATTTAAATAAATATTTTAGTATTTTAAATATATAAATTTCTTAGTTTCAATAAATGGTCTTCTAATGGTATATGTATAAACCATTTGTTTAATTTAAAAAGTATGTATTTAAATAGATTAAATTTTACATTAAAAAAAATGTGCAGAGAACGTAAATGTATCAATCGATCAATTTCGTTATTAATTGAAAATTATAAAAAGAAATGAGATGTCTGGAATAATGCTCATTATGTTTTGGAACATAAGAATACCTTAACAGAAACATAATTAATTGAACGCTTTCTTTGTCTGAAGTGTATAATTAAATATTTCTATCTTGCAAATATTTAGAAATAAAAAAATGTATATTTGAAGGTTTAATTGCTAGAATTGTATATTTATATATTTCACACGGATTAGTTCCTTTTGTCTTCTTTCATACTTAAAATATTTAATGTATTATATTTAATTCGTAATTTTTTTCTGTTTAACAAAAACATTTATATTGCAACAAAATCGCTTTGATAAAATGAACTTAACATTGAGATAATAATAATGACTATTATCGGCAATTTATTTGTATTTATAAATTGAATAACTTTAGAAATATATGCTAATTGTAGACTAAACTTTTTTTAAAACGATTTTCCAAAAATATTTGATTGCTTTTCATATTTTTGAAGCATGCTATAGGTATAATCATATTTGACCAATTATACCAATCATGTATAAAAGAAGGTGTGTGTGTGTGAGAGAGAGAGAGAGAGAGAGAGAGACCGAGAGAAGAAAACTACAGAAAACACCAAGAGGATTAACAGGGATTGGATAACCCGATACTAATGGGACCTGCATACAATATGTGGGTACGTTCATCTAATACCTCACTTTCCCTCTCTCTGTCTCTCACTCTTTCTGACCTCTCCCTCCGCAGGCATCGACACATTTTACGGGGCTTAGCTTAACAGTTTATACAAACACACACACACACACACACACACACACACACACACACGCACGCACGCACGCACATCAGTGTGGAGTTATATTGCTTTCTCCCATCTGGCGCCCCCCAGGCTGCGGATAGGGGATGGCTCGCTACAATTTGTAGAGGGCACTGAGGAAATAAAATACTCAGGGCGGACAGAAAAAGCTAATAGGGAGGGTCTCCCGAACTTAAGGCCAATTATGACTAGTGTTTGGTATAAATAAGGATATACCCCAGGGAGTAACCCCGACAAGACCAGTCAATCTCCTCACCGATTCCGATAGAGTGCAAGCCTCTATGGTCGGCGGTAGCACCTCGGATTCTGGGGAGGGCAAATCAAACATCATTATAGACAGTACATTGAGTACTAAAGCAGATGTCATGATGGATCAAGAAATGACGGATCGAGAAATCTCGATCACGCGCAGAAACAATCATCTGGAGCGACTAGGTGAGATCAGCCAACAGTTGGATTTTGTTAAAGATAGGCATAACGTGCACAAGACCATTAAGGATCTTGCTCGTTCTATTAATGCCTCATACAAATGCATCAGTATGGCAGAGGATGATCGATTGCACTATCAACGTCCCGGTACTCATGAAGTGGTGACTCAACGCCGAGTCAACGCTCTGATACCAAACGAAGCGCAGCCGAAGGGATGGATTCCACTCCTAAAACAGTAGGTGGCAAAAGGATGAAAGAACTATCATTGGGCTTACGGAGAAAACCAGAGTCGGTTGGAGTAACTACAGGGAAGTCTGGGGCCAAAGAAAATCAATGGCAGACCATCAAGCGCAAGAAGCCCAAAGGTAAAGATAAAGAATTACATAGTGCACGCAGGCTTAATGGACGTAATAGACCTAATTTCGTTTTGATTAAGGCCAATGAAGGAGCTAAATATACGGAGGTACTGCGTCAAATAAAGAATGGCCCGGAGTTATCTCATGTGAAGAATGAGGCTAACAGGATAGGCAGAAATGCAAGCGGTGCCCTGGTACTTCAGTTAGAATGGACAGCTAAAGATGCACATGAGTTGGCTCGCATTGTTGAAACTAAGGTTGGCCATACCGCATCCACTTCGCTCCTGATTAATCTTATTACTTTGGAGATTAAAAATATAGATGAGATTACTACAAAGAATGAAATATTAGAGGTTCTACTAAAGGAGACTAACATGCTAATCGCTCGTTCCTTGCGGCAAGCTTATCGGGGTACTCAGACGGCGGTGGTGTCTGTACCATATAGCCACGCAGCTGAGTTACAACGTGCAGTGCATATTCGAATCGGATGGGTCAGCTGCAGAGTTCGAAAAAAAACAGAAATAAAGCGCTGCTTTAGGTGTTGCCAGACTGGCCATTTAGCGGCCGTGTGCTCGGGCCCTGACAGAACTAAACTTTGCAGGCACTGCAGTGGAAAATACCATCTATCCAATCTGTCTGTAAACCAGCCGTGCTGTTTACTCTGTAAATGTGAAGGAAAAAAGGAGATTAACCATCCACCATACAGCTATAAGTGCCCGATCACTGTGGAGTTTTTAAACAGACATAAAACATAAGAATACTCCAACTGAATACCAACCATTGCGTAGTGGCTCATGACCTGCTGATGATCTCCGAACCATATTGTGACAGGGACAGACCACAGCGCTGGATAAGTGACACAAGCAATAGAGCTGCCCTCTGGATTGGTCAAAATAGGCAGGTACTAAAGCAGTTGAGTCATCGGAGCGAATTAATATCCTGGGCTAAAATACAAGCAATATACGTCTTTAGTGTATATTCTCCTCCAAGTTTGACGGATACGCCGTTTGAAATCATTGTAGCTAAATTACTTGATGAAGCCATGAACAAGAAATCATTATTAATCGCAAGCGATTTTAACGCGTGGTCCACAGCCTGGGGAAGCGCTTCAACAAATAACAGAGGTAGTATGCTGCTTGATGGCCTTAATTCTCTTCAACTCCATGTGGTTAATAAGGGATTTGAATCCACTTTCATTAGGGGAGATAAAAAATCAGTCATTGATGTAACATTCGCCAGTGATGACCTGATTCAGCGGATCCTCAATTGCAGAGTAAACGACCTTTACACTCAAAGTGATCTCAGGGCGATCTTCTACGAGATTACAGAGAAGAAAGTGAAGAACAAGTGCAATGAGTGGATGCCCGAACATCAGATCGCTAGACTGTGAAGTGTTCGCCACTATCATATCAGAAAAGCGTTTAGAATATGGTGCACCAGGCCATCTGGCAAATGCACTTATGAAGCATATCTCTGAAGCATGCGATGCATCGATGACTAGGATTAAGAGCGGATTTAAACATCGTCAATGTTTCTACTGGTGGACAAATGAAATTGCAGAATTGTGCAAACAATTTCATCACGCACGTAGACTTGCCCAAAGAGCTCGCGCCCATCGTGATACGTTTAATAGTTTATTTAAAGAAGCATAAAGAGTACTTTTCAAGGCCATTAAGACAAGCAAGCGTCGATGCTGGCTTGAACTGTGTGCAGAGGCCAACAATGACTTATGGGGACGACCATACAAAACAGTCCTGGCACGATGGAGTAGGGTTCCAATACAACCCACTAGCATGGTATTGATTGATAAGATTGTTTCCGCTCTCTTTCCCAATGACACCCATGGGACTGTACTGTGCACGCAACACTCGGACGATATACCTCCTATAAGAGAAATGGAGCTATATAATGCTTACGCTAAGATTAGAGACAATGCTGCCCTTGGCCCTGATGGTATCCTTAAGGCTGCAGTTAAGTTGGCGATACAGAAGAATCCATTTATATTTCTAAAAGTATATAATGCTTGTCTTCTTGAGGGTATTTTTCCTGATTGCAGGAAAACTCAAATGTTACTCCTGTTACCTAAGGGCAATAAGCAACTTGATGATCCTTCATCATACAGGCCATTGTGTATGCTTGATACGGTAGGTAAAATATTTGAAAAAATAATATGTAGCCGACTGGAAGCATTCACTGAAGGATTGCACGGATTATCCTCACGCCAATTTGGATTTCGGAAATAAAAATTCACAGTCGATGCCATTAAACTGGTAGTGTGTACCGTAATAAATTCAATCAGTGGTAAGAGATGGAAAGGTGGCACTAAACATTATTGTGCCATTGTCGCTCTAGATGTCAAGAATGCCTATAATTCAGCGCGCTGGTCTTCCATTATGAATTCTCTTAAAGAGTTCGGAGTACCTGGTTATTTACAGAATGTCGTGACCAGCTACTTTGAGAATAGGATAATATTATACCGAACGGACGAAGGCATTGTATCGTATAAGGTTACTGCGGGAGTCCCCCAGGGCTCGGATATGGGACCTATATTGTGGAATATTATGTATGATGGCGTGTTGAGGATTCCACAACCGCCTGGTTCAATATCAGTAGGGTACGCCGACGATATCGCTCTAGTAGTTACGGCTAAGTCCCTTGATGAACTCACTGAAAATGCCAATAAGGCAATCAGCAAGATCAATAGATGGATTAAGTCGGCTGGTCTACAATTAGCGGAGCACAAGATAGAAGTAGTTCTTGTCAGCAGTCGTAAGAAGGTATATATTATTACTCTTAAAATTGGTAGCTTCCGCATTAGTTCTGCGCCATCTTTACGATACTTGTGTGTACAGCTTGATGCCAGGTTAAACTTCAAAGTGCATCTAAAGATATCTGGCGAAAAAGCGCAACGAGTTTCAGCTGCCTTGTGTCGGCTCATGCCTAACATTGGTGGCCCAAGCCCACCCCAGAGGAAGCTATTAGCTTATGTTGTTAATTCTGTCAGCATGTATGCAGCACCAATCTGGCATCATGCATGTGGAATTCAATCGTATTGTGAGCTGACCATTGCAACCCGTCGTCGCTCCTGTATACGTATTATTAGTGGACAGTATCCACGGACACTGCTGAGGTACTTGCCGGAATGCTTCCTTTCGATTTAGCTGCAGATGAACTGGCTAGGCTGCACAACATATGTAAGGCCGCAGTGGATTCTCTACAAGGTGCTAAAAACGTGGAACGTCATCGTTCTATAAAAATATGGCAAAAACGATGGAACGATTCTAGCAATGCCGATGGACCTATCGTATCCTTCCAGACATACACAGATGGATCAACAGGAAACACGGGAAACTAGATTTCCACCTAACCCAGTTGCTGACTGGACATCGTTGATTTAGGTTCTATTTGCACCGCTTTCACCTGGATAATAATGATTTCTGCCCCATCTGTCCGACTTTGATCGAGGGTACCGAATATATATTAGTGAGCTGCCCTCGTTTTAGAACACAACGTGAGCACTTGATGAACATCATCAATAAGCGAATAGGCCCAGAGAGCATCCTATCTATAATGCTGGAATCTTCTGAAAACTGGAAGGCAGTAGCCAGTTTCGCAACAGAGGTGATGACCAAACATAGAAATGCCGATAGAATTAGGCGAATGGCCCAGGATGAACCAGGCTAGCTGATTCTATTTTAAGATGCAGAGGACGAACACCGAACACCTGATCACTTGTGTAGATGGGGGTCGTAGGATAGTGCCATAAGAAGAGGAGCCGTATAAGCTAACTAATATCCCCGCTGAAGTAATATTCCCGGATAGTTCTGGCGGGATGCTGGTTTCGAGAGGCCACTAGTGCAGAGCTTGCTCTGCCTACGCCTAATAAAAAAAAAAAAAAAAAAAAAAAAAAAAAAACACAAACACACACACACACATACATTCTTGAGATTGATAGTTAATTAGCTACCTTTTTTGGCATTTTTTTTGAATTGGCAAAAAAAATAGCCTATTATCTAATTCTGACGGTGTAGAATACGTGTATAAAATTTAAAGGCGATCGGTGCAGTAATTTCGCCGACTATAAAGGACATACACAGACACATACATTCTCTTTTATATATATATATATATATATATATATATATATATATATATAAATATATATATATATATGTTCTTCCTATATAAATGTTGGCCATTTTCGAAAATGCGAAAACACTAAAAAAAATGCATGTAACACTTCCAAGTGTATGTAATCTCAGCTCACTGTTTTAATTTCTAAACATACCCAATCATTTGTATAATTTTAAACATAATGTAATTTATATATTAAAAATGTTAAATATTAATTATTATTACATTTCCTTATGTAATTATAAGGAAATATTATACTTTTAAAACCTTTTAGGAGACTATTACGTTCTCTTATTTTTCTCAACACTATATAAAATAAATATATATTTATGAGATATAAAACGAATAACAAACAAAGTGTTACTGTTCAATAAGACTTTATAACAAAGATTAAGAAATGTTATAATCATTTCTGAAGTTAAGAGCAGAGTGAAGGAACCAATTCTTTGTCTCTCTCTCTGTCTCTCTCTCTCTCTCTCTCTCTCTCTCTCTCTCTCTCTCTCTCTCTATATATATATATATATATATATATATATATATATATATATATATATACACATCATATCACAATAATTTATAAAGACAGAGCCTGCTTTTGTTTGTACTCGATAACCGAAAAAACTACTGAACGGATTGTTCTGAAATTTGACATATAGATTCTATATTATCTTGGGAAGGACATAGGCTATGTTTTTTCTTGAAAATTATTTTTCTTTCAGCAATAAGTTAAGCTAAAGGTTTTAGCAGTCCGTTTCACCAGCGGTGAAACTGGGTTTAGTCGGTATTACCCTTTTTGTTCTTCATGTTTATCTGACACTATTCTCATACCATATGGATATCTTATTTTTGTAAATTTTATTTATCATCTCTCTCTGTTTTTGTTTTTCTTTCCTGCTTCTCTTATAAAATGGTTCCGTATGCCTAATCATACTGAATATAGTTTATGACGACAAATTATATTTTTAGTTTTATATATTATATTAATTTCAGAATTGTAACAAGCGACTATGTTTTTTAGTTTGAACAAAAGAAATGATGGTAAAATAGGGTTCTTTACTAATCTAATCTCGAAACTATGTATGTATAAATAATATATACCATCAGTTCTGCATAAAAGGGTAATATCCATCGTCTGCTTAAAAAATATGCTATTTGCACATCAACGTTTTGCTTAAATTTCAGTTGGTATCACTAGGAAAATATTCACGGTATTTAATTGAAAAAAAACAGGAATATAAGAAATATGTATATATATATATATATATATATATATATATATATATATATATATATAGTAATTATATTACATATTGTACATATATACATATTTTAAATACGGTTGCTACTGAGAAATATTGTATTGGCGTGTACAGATGGTGGATTACGATATTCCATTGCCTCAAGACGATTTTTATAGGCACTTGTGTGTTCGTATGATAGAATGCGATGTCCAGGTATCTCTGGGCGTTTTATACAGAGGATATTGTATTTAGTTGATAGAAAACGACATCCAAATATGAGGAAATCAACTTCTATGGAATGATTCGTGTTGTTAAGTAAAATACGATATCTAAGTCTTTCTGAACGACTTCTACGGGGAATATTGTCTTTATTAGTTAGGAAGCGATGCTAGCTTTCTAGGGACAACTTTTTCTGGAACTATCGTGTTTAGTTGATAGGAAACGATGTTATAGAACAACTTCTACGGGGACTTTCATGTTCGGTCGGTAAAAGATGATGTCCAGGTATGACGGGACGATTTCTACGGGGAGTATCGATATGTCAGTGCGACTTCTATGAAGAGATTCGTATTCTATGATTCAAACACACACACCGCCAGTAAGAGTCTTCCCGGGATTCCTGGACATTGTATTCTACCTCCTCAACACAAAACTCTCTATAGCAGTCGTCCCGAAACATTTCTCATAGTCCGAACATGATACTCTCCGTAGAAGTCGTCACTGAAATCTTTTCTACCTCGCGAACTGAAAAGTTAAATTTTCCCCGTAGAAGTCTGTAATATGCATATATATATATATATATATATATATATATATATATATATATATATATATATATAGAAATTAAGAATAAGATAGATAAATAGAGATAATAGAAATAAATTAACTAAAGATAATAAACTATAGGATAAGATAATGAAATGAATAATTAAATAAATAGAGGTAATTAGGAATACGTAGAATAAATTAAATTAAATAGACTAATTAGAAATAAGAAGAAATAATAGGACATTGTTCCTAAGTAAAATTACTAAATATTTGGTCTGCTCAGAGATTATGTGATTTATAGATTATATTATATTATATTATATTATATTATATTATATTATATTATATTATATTATAATATATTATATTATATTATATTATATTATATTATGTTATGTTATGTTATGTTATGTTATGTTATGTTATGTTATGTTATATTATATTAGATTATATTATATTATAGATTATAATTATAAATAAATGAAATGAATCATTAAAATAAATAGCGGTAATTAGGAATACTTAGAATAAAATAAATTAAATAGAGATAATTAGGAATAAGGATAAATAAATAGCATAAGTTAGCGGTAATTAGGAATACTTAGAATAAAATAAATTAACTAGAGATAATAAATAGATAGGATAGGGCACGTAAGAAGAAAGGTGTTAAAGGCGTCAACCGACTTTCTTGTAAGCGCGTGTTCGGCACATCGCGACCGCGGTCGGCCGTCGCCGGCAGCCGCCGAACTTCCCCCCCCCCCTTTACCCATCTTTCCTCCCTACGAGTCGCGAGACGGCACTGCGCTGTTGGCCGCCTAACCGAGAGGAGAGGTCCGCGAGTCGAAAAAGAAGAAGAGAAAGAGAACGAGAGAGTGTGTACCGCTGACCGCCAAGGAGAACAGTAGAGTCGTGAAGAAAGAAAGTAAGAGAGATAGTAAGTTGGAAAGTAAGGAGAAGAAAGGGAGGAACAAGTTAGAGAAGTGCGAGAAAGTAAAGGAAAAAGGTGGGAGAAGAAAGTGCGAGACAAGTGCGAAGAAAAAGTCAGAAAAGTGTGAGAGAAGAAGTAAGAGATAAAGAAGACAAAGAAAGAGAAGAAGCAAGGCAGTGGTAGGAAAAAGGGCAGAAGAGAGAGAGAGAGAAAGGGCGGAGAAGAAGAAGCAGCACGGACCCAGCCAAGGAAGCCAGGAGACCAAAGGGCAACCACCACCGCCGAGAAGGTGAGCTGAAGAGAGAGAGAGAGAGAGAGAGAGAGAGGGACAGCAGGAGGGACGTCAGGACCCTGGTGAGCGGCGAGCACTCGCCGCGTGTGGTTCTCCTCGTTTCTCCCTTGTGTCCTCTATTTCCTCTCCACATCCCTCGAACATCCTCCTGAAATTTCGGCAAGTGCGTCGGGACGCGAGTCGCGGTCGGGGTGTGCCGGGCACGTGGACCGGGAGTGTAGTGTGTGCGCGGACTAGAGGGAGGGTACGATATGTAAGTTGCGACAAATAAAATCTCGATTGAGTATAATTCACGTGGTAGTGCGACCAGTTCTTTTCCCGAGATTCTCTTTTATTTTCAGACCGGCGGGATTGATGATTTTGAAGATTGATTTTTTTTTGATTTTTTTTTTTTGAAGAAAAAATATTTTGTGAAAAATTTTTGTGGAAAAAATTTTGTGAAAAAATTACTTTAATTTTGTGTGAAAAAGAAAAGTAAGAAAAATTTAACGATTTAATTTTTTTTGCGAAGAAAAAAAAAGTAAGGAAAATGTAATTAATTTTTTTTAATTTTGTTGTGGGAAAATTTTTAATTAAAAATTTTTGTGAAAAAAAATTTTTTTTTTTTAAATTTAATTAAATTTTTTTGTGTGTGGAAAAAAAATTGTGGAAGGCGGAAAAAAAATTTAAAACTAATTTTTATTGAAGAAAGAAAAAAAGAAAATAAAATTATTTTTTTTTTGAAGGAAAAGGGGAAATAAGTTTAATTTTTTTTTGAAAAAAAATTTATATTACCGATAGCATTATATTTCGAGGTTTTTCCTCTATTGTTCAATAGCAAGTACAGCATTATAATTAGCCATCCTTAGTTTCTAACATCTTAAATCTTGGAATTATTTTTTTGTATAAAGAATTAAAGAAGTGAATATATTTGTTCTTCCATGATTGATTGTGCAAACATTATAAATCTTCGAACTTGTTAGAGAGTGGCTGTGCTGTGTTTAAGACTGTTTATTGACATTAATTTATTCGCTTATTCATTAATTAAATTTTTTTTTCTTGATACTATCATTATTTTTATATCGTATTAGAGATCAAATTTTTAATTAACGAAATAATTTTTTATTTTAAGTAACCCGTTACGAAAAAAAGAACGTATGCTAACGAGTTCATTATGTAAGAGAATTTGCATTTTCATAAGGTACGCAAAAACTTAATTTTGATAGCGTATTTTAAAGAAAAGTAGGCTCTACAATTCTCACATAAATAAAGGATTTTTTAATTTATGATAAAATGAGAATTTTTCGATCAATCTCTAATAAAATGACTTATCTCAATAAATAATGAATTGATTGTTTTAATAATTCATAGGAAGACAAACGTAAATATTGCATTGAATAACCTATTAATTGTCAGGATTGATGTATAGCATTTAATAATTTATAAGAAATTTAGCACACTATTGAATTAAATAATTACTTTAAATAGTAGTTTCTTTCAAACCCTCAAAATAATCAAAACCTTGCTTTAACATACCCTCACATTTCATGGATTGACTTGTTTTGTAATTTGCATAATTCAGAATACATTGACAAGTTTGATAAATTTTTTTTTTGTAAATGCATAGTTGTAACAGAGATTTAGATCAAATTTGTTCAACAAAAAAAAAAAAACAAAAAAAAAAAAATTCCTTAATCTTCAAATTTTGTACTTATATAAAGAGTGATATTTTGTTATTTAAGATTCAATAATTATTTAATCTAAAAATTTAAATTATTTGCTACTGTTTCACATATTTAAAAGGGGAATCTAAATATGATAAATTTCTTGAAATAAACTTTATATTTTTTTTTGCTTTTACTCTCAAATAATTAAGATGTTTCCTACAATATGCAATTAAAATAAAAAAGAAAGGGAAAAGAAAGTATGATAAAAAAAAAAAATTTTCAGATGACTACTTCTTTTTCAATGTAGTTTAAAATTTTAAAATTTACATGAAAAATTTGTTCCAAAAGGGCCAGTCTTTAACGTTAAGTATAATTTCCATAAATTTGTTAATTTGATAACAATAAAGCTAATGATTAATAATATTATTTTTTTTCACAGGCACATTATTCAAGTTTATAATATTGAATAACAATGTACACATTCTTATTTTCATTTATATTCCAAGCTGTAAATAAATTATTAATTTCGAAGTCAAACTCTTAAATTTGTTTAATTCACATAAGCATTTGGATTGATTTTTCAATATGTATACATATTAGAATTGGTGTCTCAAACGTAATGTAAACTGAGTACATAACGTAAAATACCAAATATGATTAGTTATCCAAATTTTAATTACGGGTGACGCATTTAGAATTCTTGGTAGCTGACAAACCGAAAAAAAAAATTACCTTAACTTGATGGAACTGCACGGAGTTGACAGAATTGAGAGACGAGCCTGGGGCATGGTACCCTGAACCCAACTGTCGAGTGAGGTACATTTATTGATTTCATTATATGTTACAAAAATTTACTATTGATTGATTTGACTCATGACTGTCACGCATTATTATAATTCTATATATATTTACATCTTTGCTGATGTCCATCGGACAATTCCGATCGCTTGCCAGCCACCTCGCGTTGTTTCCCCTTTTCAGGAAGATAAGCCCGAATTGAATCTAAAAATCCACGATCGGGTGGAATTGGCAAGAATAGTGGATCAGATTACGGAAGAGATCGAAATACCTAGACGAGATAGTATCGACGGTATTGTAAAACCGAAAGTTGAAATCTTGCTCGTCGAGTTTGTTTTTCTCTCTCATTCGATCCCTTCTAGGTACAAAAAGTAAGGTAATCGCCAGATTTATGTGATTTAATTGATAAATATTATAATTTGAAATTCATTGTAAACGATCCCGCTGGCACGCGATTCGGTCCCATACCCGTTTGCCTCCCATACACGTGCATCCCCGTTGTTCGTCCGCTATACCGCCTCCGTTTGACGATTCCGGACGGCAAAGTAGATCGCGTTTCGAACCGGGCAATCGTACACAGGAGCGAATAGACGAGGCAGGATCTCGAGAAGTGACCATGGCGTCCGTGAAGAGCGATGCGAGCAACGCGTCTCTGGAGCTGATTATGGAACAGTACGATGGGGCCTGGACGATGTACGGTCGGATTCGCCGTCTAGACCAGGACCAGCTAAAGGCCGTCTTAAGCTCGCTAGGTGCAAGTACGCACGGCGACCGTCATACGCTACAGAGACGCCTTCTAAGGGGTGAGCTCCGTAATCAGGATTCGTCCCTAGAGATATCCTGGACCACGGAGGACGAGGAAGATCGGGACTTGTCGCCTACGCGCGGTGTGGACCAGACCCGAGTCGTGGACGACTCCCTCGTCGATAAGCGCCGTAGATGGACAGGACATGGGCGTGGACGCCCAATGACTACCCTGGAGGAGCTGGAGATCCCGGGACGAACAACCCCGCCGACGGCGGTGGGGGTGAACCCTTTCGAGAGTCTACGGACTTCGCCGCCCACGGCCGCGCAGATTCCCGGCAGGGCTGTGACAGTCACCGCGACGACATGTACCACCACCACGTCGAAGTACACCATGGCGGGGAACACCATACCGAAGTCAGCCTCCCAACCGATTGCAATCAACCCGGGGGTTATTTCCATGGTCAGCCTGGCAGACCAGTCGGCTTCGTTACGCCGCCTGGAAGATCAAAAACGGGTGGCAGGTCTGCAAATGGATCACATCCTCCAGATGGCCATGGAACGCAATGAAGAAGAGCGGCTGCGGTTACAGGACGAGATGGATCGTCGATCAATCCTGTCACAGTTCGACCAGCAGTGTCGGCGCCGTAGCGTTCCGCTCCAGTCGCATACGAATCAACGAGTGATCGGCGATGGCAGGAGCATCGCCCGCAACGTATCAGGTCTTCGCGCCAGGGAGGAGGTCGACGACGACGCAAACTTGGCGTCTGACGAGGACAGTCAGCACGGAGGAGGCGATCGGCCCGAAGCCACGCGCGCACCTACCCCCAGGACGGGAACTAGCAAAGTAGGTCGGACCGAAAGCAGAGCCGCACAATACGGACCGACCGTGACGCGAGAACGCCCGCCGACCGAACGGACCGGAAATTCTGGCCGAGATTGTTGCCCGCCACCACCTCACGTCCGCAACACTAGCCTAGAACGGGACACAGTGAGGCCAACCTTGCCCCCGTGTGCGTGTTCACACGGGAGCGGTCGGGGTTACGGACAGCACTCGCCAGCGAGAATCCTAAAGAACTGGGGTATCTAGTTCTCGGGGACCGACCAGGAGTATCCGGAAGAATACCTCGCGGACCTCGAAGAGTGTAGATATTCAGCCCGCCTGACGGAGAGCGAATTGATCAGGGCGATCCCCAGTACCCTGAAGGGAGATGCTAAGCAGTGGTATCGACCTATACGGGCGGAGACCAATAGCTGGGCAGCCTTTGAAGAGGCGTTCAGGCTTAGATTCATCAACCAGCTGGGCGAAGAGGATCTACGAAGGGAACTTTATTCGAGGACCCAGGACCGCAGCGAGACCGTCGCCACCTTCGTCGCCAAGTTCAGACACATTGTCTCGTACTTCCGGAGACCGCCGCCGTTGAGCGAGCAGGTGATGGTCGCTGCCAACAACCTACGACCAGAGTATCAGGTCTACATGGTGGGCAAGACGTTCACGAATTTTACCGAATTAACACGCTATGGCCTCGAGATGGAGCGAACCATGGAGCTCCAAAACCGGTAGAGCGCACCACCAGCGAAGGACAAGATGAGACTTCGTAGCGCTGCTCCCGCCGTAGCTAAGGTCAAGGCGACGAAGGTCGCGGCCATCACGCAGAGTGATAGAGGCCGAGGGATTGAGTCGACCAATAGTGAAGGATACAAGGAGACTCGGAGGAGGACCAAAGGAGCGAAAGCCAAGGTCAGAGAGGTAGCGGCCGTACAGGGACCAGTGGAGACCCAGACGCCGAGACCGATGGCAACGACCAAACCGGAGAGACCGCAGAGCTACGCTGCAGCCGTGAGACGGCCGTCTCCCAACGCACCGCGACAACGGCCAAGAAGTTGGGAAGCACGGCAGCCAAGGATCCGATCACCACAGCGTCCGAGTCGCCGAATCGAAGACAATGCTCGGTGGCAGAATCGTGGCCGCGAGGAGACTCGGAGAAGCTCGCCGCCAGCGCGTGACAGGGAAGACGGGCGGTTCTACGGTTCATGCTTCCACTGTAGAGCAGTAGGACACCGGGCGGCGAACTGCCCGAGCATCTCATGCTACCGGTGTCATCAACGCGGCCATTATGCCACCGACTGCCCGAGCAATCGGAGAAGCACGCTGTCGTGCCAATGGTGCGGCCGAGAGGGAGTTGCAATCCGTGACTGCCCTGATTGCGCCCCCATCTGTACGAGGTTGGGAAACGAGAGGACGGGGGGACAAAACAGTCCCGCAACAGTCCCGCAACCCCCGTTCACCCTCGGGGCGCCGTTAGGACCGAACCCCATGCCGGAGTCCAAGGGAGTCATCCCGAAGAAAAAGGAGCCCCTAAGCGGTGACGTCCAGCCGCAAGTCAAGCGTGAACCGGAGAAGCCTGCGTGTGAGGCAGCCGATCAAGTGGAGCATACGAGGCTAGAGCGAAAGGTACCGAAGGAGAACACCGGAGTCCGGTGTGAGGGGCGAGAGAATCGTGAGATCGAAGATTGTTGGGTAGGTCAAGTGGAGATCGGGGAGTCCCCGAGGGAGCAGCAGACCGAGGGAGCAAAGTGGTATGCGGAGGAGAGACCGTGTATCGTAAGACCGCCCCGACCAACGATAGATACGAGAGAAGCGTCCGAAGCCAAGAGTGCCCCGCAGAATACTAACTACGGATTAAACGAAGTATTGAAAAAATTAGAGCTCCCGCCACCGAGATGGCCGGGAGGTACGCCTCCAGCCTGGCTAACGCCGGGACCTCCCCACAGTAAAGTTCAGGGAGGGAGTAGAGTTGGAGCGGAGTTAGATAGAACATCAAGACCTGTGGAGTCCCAGGACCTGGAGAAAACTGTACAGACGGAAGAAACGGGCCCGGACCAAGATGGACCTGAGGTAGCCGGTGCGATGCTAGAGATTGTTCCTTCCCGTGGGGATGAGCGGGATGAATTATCGCGCTTTGTTCGATCCCGGAGCTGTAGTTTCGGTCGTCGGACCTCGAGTAGCCGAGCGATTCAAGGATCGACTACGGCTGACCTCGACGAGGCTGAAGAGTGCCCTCGGCGGAGGGACGACCATGCTAGGCGAGCTACCACTAATAATAGAAGTGGATGGAGTTGTCGGAGAGTTGTCAGTCAAAGCCGCGAGTTTCCTGGACCATGACATTATATTGGGTATGGACTTTTGCCAGATTTGGGAGGTCGAAGCCCGTCTTGGATCTGGACAGTGGCGTACACAAGGCAGAGGTAGGAAAAAGGGCAGAAGAGAGAGAGAGAGAGAGGGCGGAGAAGAAGAAGCAGCACGGACCGAGCCGAGGCAGCCAGCAGACCAAAGGGACAACCTCCACCGCCGAGAAGGTGAGCTGAAGAGAGAGAGAGAGAGAGAGGGACAGCAGGAGGGACGTCAGCACCCTGGTGAGCGGCGAGCACTCGCCGCGTGTGGTTCTCCTCGTTTTCTCCCTTGTGTCCTCTATTCCCTCTTCACATCCCTCGAATATCCTCCTGAAGATTCGGCAAGTGCGTCGGGACGCGGGTCGCGGTCGGGGTGTGCCGAGCACGTGGACCGGGAGTGTAGTGTGTGCGCGGACTAGAGGGAGGGTACGATATGTAAGTTGCGACAAATAAAATCTCGATTGAGTATAATTCACGTGGAGTGCGACCAGTTTTTTTCCCGAGATTCCCTTTTATTTTCAGACCAGCGGGACCTCCTCTGAGGTAAGTGAATGAGTGAAGTTAAAAATTCTTTTTGTGAACGCGAACAACTCGAATCACATTTTAAATTTATTTTTTTTGTGTGTCGAAATCTCCGTCGCATCACAATATATATATATATTAAAATTAAAACTTGTACTTATGACGACTGTTCTAAATTAAATTAATAAGTTTTTTTCTCAGTTTAGTTCCTGTGGATTAACTGTAGCGGTTCGAAACCTCGAACACCAAGGTAATTCTAAATTTATGGTGGTGGGGGTAGTTAGATTGTCCTTCATTCACGTAGAATATTACTTTTATTATTTTTATTTTATTTTATTTATTATTTTATTTTTATTTTTATTTTTATTTTATTATTAATTTTATTTTATTTTTAATTCTTAATATAATTTATTCTAGTAATAAGTTTTATTTCAGATTCTACGGGGTAAACATAAACAAGGACAGTCTGACTGGCATTGTTTTAGCTAATATATTATATTATAAAGACTGTAAGACCGATAAACATATTTATTAATTCCATATATAATATATATATATATATATATATATATATATATATATATATATATATATATATATATTACGATGTAATTGTTCGAACCTATATAGTTCCACTTAATTATGTGACACGGTTACAATAGTATAGGTAAACCTATTGGCTTGATAGTTACTTGGACGGTCATATGCAAAATGTAGTATTGTCACAGCATATTACATTTTAGCATAGTGGATACTGCCTCGTGGGTTCCGAATTCATCGGAGACCGACATTTTTTTCATCGAAATAAAATATGTATATGTTCAACATAGGTATTTAACATTCGATTTTACAATAATTAGTGTATACAAATATATTATTAATTATTGACACAAGCACCGCTGTAATAATTTACATGTGCTTTGTTTACAAACACATCGTAGACCTCCGTCGCTGATTAGCACCAATATTTGGAAGCATAAATAGAGCGACGTTAAATAACATAAAAAAATAAAAAAATATTATTAATTATTAATTATAAAGCGTATACGTAATAATAAATATTGCAAGTAATTTATAAATTCTAATTAAATGGTATGCGCAGCCTAAATAGGTAAGTGTAATTTTTTTATTTTAAATAAATAAAAATTAAAAGAGCTAAAAAATTACTCACTGAATCGAGGAAAGAAAATGGAACAATATATAAATCGTACTAACTTCTAGATTTTCTGACGAGATTCTGTTTAGTTTCTAATTAGGTATAATGAACAAAATTGAAGCTCGTTCCCTCACTAAAATCCGAATACATGCGGAACAAATCGCAAGTAGGATCAGACCAGATTTCCTTTCTAGAACAAAAAATTAAATGAGGAATACTAACCCAATACAAAGAGGTTCCAACCAGTGCCGGATTAACCTAAGAGCTAGAGGGGGCTACAGCCCCGGGCCTCGCGAGGCAGGAGGGCCTCGTGCCTTCAAGCAGATCTAAATTTTCAACTTTTTATATTGAGTCTATTAAAGAGGTTCAACACTTTTGCACGCCGATCGAGGAAAGCGAAATCCACTGCGAGTGTAATCAGCCTGCATTCTGATTCCGTGATTGTTTTTCTTTAAAGCTGCATTTATTTACCTTCATTTCTGCATTCTATCTAACAAAAATTTTAGTCTCAGGCACTTAATAATCTGTCGCATCCATGAGAGCCCATGTTAAAAATTCAATTTTCAAGAACTTTTTTCTCAAAAATTTATAAGACGATAAAAAATGAATTTATAAAAATTAATATGAAAAAATTCATGTAATCTTCTTTTTAACGTTTGAATATAACATGCAAAAATTTCAGAAAGCTATTTGGAAAAAATTTGAACCTCCTTCATTACTAAATTGAATATTGAATTTACATACAATTTTCTATGATAAATATATTTAAATAACACAACGAAAGAATAATGAAAAGAAATCAATAAATTGTTAAGTTAGCGGCAGCATTTAATTATAATTCATTACGATAAATTCAGATAATATTTAGTTATAATTATGTATTATACTATTTTATTAGCCAAAAAGAAAAATACAAAATTTTTAATTTTAAACAGTGAGCGAATCGAGGTATTTACATGGGCTACTCGTCGCGACTTTGTCGACACGTGGTCGACATGCATGTTTTCAATAATAAAAAGTATACGAAAAACAAAACACGTCTAACACAGCCGTGCTATGTGTATACCTGCACTTTACCGTACAGCGGAGTTCATTTCAATCGATACCCCGATGATTATTATTATGTTTTTTTTTTTTTATTAAGTTGAATTAAAGTTGATAGATATTAATAATGTCAAAAAGGTTCGCAAGTGGTGTGTTTGTATATATTGTGCAATCTCCAAATGAACATATCTTGCACAGCGTCGTTCGAAATTTGGTTTTTAGCCGTTAAGAATAACAGCGTGCAAATGCTGGTTCGGTGAATGTGCAGCTCGTCCAGCCGTTGTGTATGTATGTGTATGTATATGTGTATGTATGTGTATGTATGTGTATGTGTGTATGTGTGCGTGCGTATATATATATATTGTGTTACTGTTTATATAGTTAATATGAAGGCAAAATTTCCTGAGACTCTATTTCGGCACGTAAATAAAAGACACAAGTTTATAGCATTTATTGTACTGCATATCCGGACGGACGCAGTTTTATTACAGTCTGCATTGCAGCTGTCCGCGTATGGCCTGCAACACAGATGTTTCGTTGTGCCCTGTGTCGAAGGAGTATTTCTAAATCTTAAGCGACAAATATTTATGAACCTTTGATACTCAATCTTTTTTATATAACCTTTCTATATGCGAGCTTCAGTTTTCTATATGCGAGCTTCAGCGCTTATACTTTGAAATATACAAGCAGTCTTTAGTCGTTCCTCTTCGCAGACAGACGTCTCTCAATAATCGGTCCGTCGTAAATTATATAAAATAGATAAACATTGTACGAAATATCTTGCTGCTTTCGGTGCACACATCTTAGCTTTACTTCGCGTTTAAATATTAATTGATAGTGTATCCACGGTGATTGGTGAACGACACCCGAGTGCGCGGTCGTCGAATAGCGAATCTGCGCCAAAGAAACGGCCGCGACAGCATCAAACCTGTTTTTAAGTACTTGTGGAGTGAGGGCTGTACCTGTGCCTGAGACGTCAGGGCTCCGTGACGTACTAGGCATTGCCATCCGCTTAATTTCACCGTCACCGTCAACGGCCTCCCTGAGAAAGGGCTTGATCGGATTAATTTGTCTACAAATTGCGATTGACAAGGTTCGTCAGGGCTGTTCCCTGACGCATTACGATAGGTAAGAGAGCTCTCTATGGTAAACCATTGCGTTAGTTAAGTAGCGAAATATTGATTTATTGTGTAAGCTCATTTATATAATAGTAATCAATAAAGTATTAATTTTCAGCTTGCTCGGGCTTTTCCCTCAAATTCGTGAGGGTTTTTACGCCTAAGCAAGTCTTGTTTATATTATTTACTCGCGATATTTTGTGTTTTATTTTAATACATAACCATTTATTCCCCGTATCCTTACAATCTTTTTTATTCGTCTAAATATACTTTAATATATAAATTGTTATTCATATAAAGATATTGTATGGTAAGTAATAACTGAAAATTACATGCAACTTCAAAAATAAAAATAAAAAAGGAGCAACAAGAATTAATAAGTAAGCATTCAAAAGTGACTAAATTTTTTTCACCGGTTTATTCGAATGTGCAAGAGCATCAACATACTGAACCAATTGTATTTTCGGAACAAGATACAAAAAACTCCCAGCAATCAGTAGAGTATCTTATCGAACGTGAAAGAGCCTGTGTAAGTATTTACTTCATATTTAAATTTGCTAAATGCTATAAAAAATGAAGAGAAAAATAATTAGAAAGAAAGTCACAATCAGGCATCGCAAGGTGTATATGAAGACAATCATAAAAACTCAAAAAATAACAAAAATAATGATTGCGACATTGAAAGTGAAGTTTTTCAGCTTGACGAACATGCATGTAATATTAATACAGTCAATGTCCCCTTGAATGAAGATATAGAAAATGAAACAAATACAAGTATTTTTTAAAAGATTTTAACCTAATATAAAAGAATTTCAAGTAATCTTTTCTTTATGCATACTGAATCATTTATTTTTATATTTTTCGAAAATACACAGTACCGGCCATAATCCATTTTTAGCACTGACTTCTAACAATCATATCTTTTAAGGATGTACCGCCTCTACCTTACCTCTCAAAAGCTTAAGACTTGCAATTTCGATATTTTCCTTTATAAAAAACATAACAACATATTCTAATTGAGTCAAGATAAGTGTTTTAGGCTCTTTTAAATTCAAAACACATTATTAGGTATGTTTTAATCACATTGAAATGTGTAAAGCTAAAGCTTTTTGAGATGACTGTACTTAGTGGCACTACTTTTTAGCTGGCAAATCCTAAGTTTTATTTTCTTCTGTATATCGAAAATTAGTCCGGAAAGGGTCAAATATTTTTGTGTCTACTTATCCCTAACATGTTTGTATATTGATGAGTATATGTTTTAATAGGTTAGACCCATTTTACATAAACATTTTTCTTAGTTGAAGTGCCAAAAACACTCGAAATCTTGTTTTTCCATAAGAGCATATGTTAAATTAAATTTGACATTAAATTGAACGAAAAGGAAAGTGAAAGAAGAAAGTATTTAGAAAAAAGATACATATTTTTTCAGAATATACATTCATATTTTAAATCTTCTAAGCGAGAATATTTAACAAAATAGGTATTTTTCCGCTAGCCATTTCCAGAGACAATTAAAAAATGGCGTAAAATGCGAGCGGAAATGGCTTAAGTTTTCCGAATCTCAAGGACCAATTTATTGTTTTGTTTGTAAAATATTCTCAACGATGAAGAAAATTCATTTATAAAAAATGGATTTTCAAACTGGAAAAAACAGAGGAAGTGCACATGAAAGCAGTAAAGAGCACAGTCGATGCATGATCAAATGGATTGACTACACGAATGAAAAGTTACATATAGATAGAGAGATGATAAATGTACTAAAAAATGAAGTATTATACTGGACTCAAGTTTTACATAGAATAGTATCAGTAATTCGATTTTTAGCTGAACGTGGACTTCTATTTCGTGGCAGTAATGAAATAATCGGTTCACGAAATAACGGAAATTACCTTGGATTATTAGAACTGATTGCTAATTTTGATCCGTTATTAAAAGAGCATATCAATTTATATACTGGCAAGGGTCGAGGAAATGCATCATATTTGTCTAAAACTATAAGCGAAGAGTTTATAGATCTAATGGCAAAAGAAGTTATAAAGCATATCAAAACTGAAATTCATGCAGCGAAATATTGGGCGCTTATTGTAAACTCAACTCCAGATATTTCACATACCGATCAATTATCGATTGTTTTTCGATATTATTTTAATGACCACGTTCATGAACGTTTCTTCTGCTTTTTACCGATTAAAAGTCATAAAGGTAGATCATTAAGTTCTGAAATATTAATGTTGCTAAATGAAAATAACATTGATATAATAAATTGCCGAGCTCAAACTTACGACAACGCAAGCAATATGTCCGGTAAATATGCTGGATTACAAGCATGTTTAAGGGAAGAAAATAAATTGGCTTTTATGTCCCCTGTGTAGCTCATTCTTTGAATTTGGTTGAAGAGTGCAGTGTCGGCGAATGTATGAATGCAAGAAATTTTTTCGAAATTTTGCAACGTCTCTATGCTTTTTTTAGCGCTTCGACGCATAGGTGGAGCATATTGAAAGATCAAGAAAAATCCTATTTAAAATCATTATCAGCGACAAGGTGGGAATCCGGAGCAGATGCTACTAAAGCCTTGATAAAAAATTTTGATGGAATATATAAAGCTTTAGAGATACTAGTTGAAGACGAAGATCAACAAACAGATACCAGGCTGGAAGCTAAAGCTTTGATTAAGAACATTATAAAATTAGAAAATGCATTTATGGCTGCCTTTTGGTATCGTGTCTTAAATCAATTTCATGTTACTAGTATGTAGATATAGAAAGTTGATGTAAACCTAATTGCAGCTAATAATATGTTAAATCTTTAATTGATTTTATCAAGAATTTAAGAAATCAATTTGAAAGTATAGAGAAAGAATCGGAAGCCCTTAGTTCGTTTGTCAATAAGGAATATGCTGATTTAAGTGAAAGAAGAAAAAAGAAAAAATTTAGCAATCACGAAACGTAAGTCGATTATCTACTAGGTTCAGATAAATTTAGAATTGAAACATTTTATGTAATTATTGATAAACTTACAGCGGAATTGCATAAACGTAGTGAAGCTTACAATTATGTGGCACAATTATTTGGTTTTTTATGTAAATTATTATCCATTGATAATTTTGAACTAATTTCTAAAACAAAACCACTTATAGAAGTCTATTCAGATGATCTGCATGTCTTTGAAATAGAGCATTTTGTAGCGCGACTGAAATTACAACCTAAAGGTTTTTTTTCAAATCGTACAGATGCAAAAGAAAATTCAAATGATGATGATTTATGTCCTTTACAGGTATTAAACTGGATAGTTCATCATCAAATGGTACACATTTTTCTAAATGTATATATCGCTTACAGACTGTTAGTTACAATCCCGATAGCTAACTGCGAATCCGAAAGATCTTTTTCCGTATTGAAGCGTATACAAAACATTCATAGATCTACAATGCTAAATGATCGCATATCATCTTTATGAGTATTAGCCATAGAATCACAAATACTTCGAACTACTAATTTTGATAACTTAATACGTGATTTTGCAGAGGCAAAATCCAGGAGAAAACGCTTTAATTGAATATCAATTTTGTTAATTATATCAGATATTAAATAATAATAATTGTTTAAATTGTATTATGTTTATTATTACTCCACAACTTAGAAAATTATTACTTTAATTTTTAATCTAGTGTTTTTTGCGGCCCTTGAAGGGGCCTCGTCTGTCCCATAGCCCCGGGCCTCACATGCTTTTAATCCGCCACTGGTTCCAACGGCTCGGTCTAGATTGCGTTTTGCACGCGCGCGCGTGTTTATCGATTAAATAAGCTTACACTGAGAAAAAAATATCTGTTATCAAGCAAATATTTTCCTGTTTTGTACCAAGTAAATTATTTTCTTACATTGAGAAAGTATCTTCTTAAATCAAGGAAGCGTTTACTTAATGCAAGAAGAATTAACTTGAATCAAATCACCTACTCTTAAATCTAGTTAATATTTTCTTAATTTAAGAAAATGATTTACTTGGTACAAAACAAGTAAATATTTATTTGATATCGGAAAAAATTTTTTTCAGTATAGCGAATTTCCACAACACAACTCGAAACAAGCAAGTCCATTCATCGCGCAATGGTGAAGGGCGGCGTAGTTGTCCTTTAAACAATCGCCGCGTGCACATTGCCTGCGGCCCTTCAAACGCGGCTTTGCAGTTGCACACACCTCTATCGCGATAACACTCTCCCCCATTGGATACGATACAACATGAAAAAGGCATTCAATCGGATGCCTTTTCCCAACACCCTTTCCCCGTAAGCCGGCGTATTTCTGAAACAGTAGCAGCAGCGGTGACTACGGCAATGTATGTTCTTCTTCGCTCGGCTTCTATTTTTTTCTTTAGGCCCGCTGAGATATACAATTTATATATATGGCAATCGGTGATCGGTCTAGAATTGTATCTTGCATCTTCTGGAACATATCGTGTACATAAGGGCAGAGAACTCTCTTTCATCGAAATGCCCGTTTAACGTAAAAAGATTTATAACGTGCGTTAGCTTTTTCTGTGAATACTTTGCGGGTGCTTCAGATTGCGTAAAAAAATTTTTATTTGAAACTGGAATTTTTGTCTCTAATCCTCATGTTTCTATTTATATATTAAATATTAAAGTTTTTGATACGTGTACGATGATATCTGCGTATCAAAACCTTTTAGCAGATGTGTACAACTCCACTAATCTTACGAGACTTGCGCAAGAAGTACTGTGACAATTAATGTCGCACTGAGCGATCATTGTCTGGTGGTCGCTCTATTATTATACTACGTGTATATGGCGTAAAATAGCAATAACTTTTGTTGTAATTTTTTATCAGTTTGAAAATAAAACTTGTCTTATGTTATAGCACAATATCAGAATTATGTTGTACCAAAATTTCATTGCAATCTCCCTGGTGAATACGTTCAAGACTTTTCATTTTGTATTTCTTCTTAATACAATGCTCCAAAATATCCACATTCACAAAATCAAAAGAATGTAAAAACTTTAAACAATGCTCCTTTAAACCGGAAATAATATGTGAGCTACGCAAACTATATTTATGTTCATCAATTGTCTTTTTTATATATCTACCTGTTTGTCCAATATAGTATTTATTACAATCCATACAATTAATTTTGTAAACAACTCCTGATTTTAAATATAAATCATCTCTATCTTTGTAATTATTAAACAACCTACTCAAATTATTGCCATTTTTAAAGAAAATTTGAATGAAAGTTTCTCTTACTATCTGTAAATTATTTTGTCTAATTAATAATGGCTATCTCATAAATAATGGTAATCCAATTGAATTTATTAATAGATTAATTCCTGAGAGATTATTTGACATTTATAATACTGAAAATAGACATAATGCACGAGTTGATGTTAACAGAGGCAAAATTATTGTCTTACCATATGTTAGAAGATTATCTGAAAGAATTAAAAGAATTTTTCGGAAATATAACATTCAAATTTTCTTTAAAAATAGCAATAATTTGAGTAGGTGTTTTAATAATTGCAAAGATAGGGATAATTTATTTTGTTTATTTATTTAGTTTACATAATTAACATATTTTTTCTGGTTTAATAAAACACGGTTTGAAGTTTTTACATTTTTTTGATTTTGCGAATGTGAATATTTTGGAGCATGGTATTAAGAAGAAATACAAAAGGAAAAGTCTTGAAAGTATTCACATTTCCAAGAATCAAAACAATGTGAATTTAATGCTAGAGTCTAGTAAATTAGATAACATTTATCATTCCTTATTAAATTGATTGGTTTTGAACATTTTTGCAGAGGGGGCTTTTATATTTTATTTACTAAATTTGGTAGTGGGGATAGGGTACATATAGATTAGAATATAAGGTTTACTTTAGTCCCTGATGAGGAGCCGTAGCGAGCTCGAAACGTTGGACTACGTCTTCAATTAGATAAGGGTGGTGGGGACAGTCAGACTGCACTTTACTAACAAAAAATTTTTTCAGCTAATATTTTATTTTCAGATTAGTCTACGGGGGTGATTGTAAATAAGGACAGTCTGACTGTCATTATAATTTTTAATTTAATTTTTAATTTAATTTTTATTTTTAATTTTTATTTTTATTTTTGTTTTTATTATTTTTGTGTATTGATATATTATTGTTAATGCAGATGTGTATTGATGTTGTTACGTATTGTTTTCATTTAATTTGATTGAACTGTAAGACCAATGAAAAAATATTTATTAATTTGTATATAAGCAGTCGACAAAAGTAGAATTAAATTATGAACTCAGCACGATTTTTAATTTAAAAAATTAATTTTATTTTATAAAAGTTCAAAAATAACAAATGATATTATTTATTTTACAAATAAATAGAATAGAATTACTAACCAACAACCAATAATTGAAGCCGGTATAAGACATCAAAGAATAGAATTTTTTAATTAATTGCTTCATGCGAAATTTTAGATATTAGATAATAAAAGGAAAACATTTCCAAAACTAATTTATTACGTCTAATTTTTAAGATGACAAAATTGAATGAAAAACGGACTTTATTATTACTTTGTAATTTTTTCAAATTGTTAGTTTCCATATCTTCTTATTTTTCTTTTATTAAATAAACAAGATAAAATTATAATACTATATAAATATTAATTGCTAAATAAACTGTTCATTTACCAACCAGAAACAAAGTTCAAAAACCTAGTTTCTAACTACTTTTTCACTAGTTTTTAAAACCTAATTTCTTCCTTTCTCTTAATTTTAGTAACAACTTTCACATTTAACATTTTAAGATTAATCTTGTTTATAGTCACGATGATTGATTCTATTTTTACTACCAAGTAACTACTTTCCAGCTCATTAAAAATTGTTAGATTTCTACCAGGGCTGCAACTATTCCTTTTTGTGATTTTTGTGACCAGACAAACAATGGTTCGACCTTTACATTATAGATAAGTCTAGCCAAGCATGCAAATTTTTGCAAAATCAATAAAATTGCTAACACGGTAGTTACATTACCAACAATCTGAAGGAAATGTACGAGGTCAGACAATTAAGTAATGCGACCGACTTTATTTCTCGGCCTGTGGTAATACAGCAAAACTGTAACTCTGCCACCGTAATAGCACATCTCTACTCTCTCGATTGAATCCTTGACAACCCTTGTACGATTACTTCTTCGCCAGCTGTTTATTGTTTTGGAATAACATGCGAGTAGTGCATGTCACGAAAATGGAACAGAGCAATTTAGAACAATGTTGCGCGATAAAATTTTTTGCAAAACTCGGCGAAACCGCGACTGAAACTTATGAAAAACTGCTTATAGAGTATGGTAGTGATTCTCTGAGTCGTAGTCATGTGCTTCGGTTGCATACCGATTTTAAAAATGGCGGTGAAAGCGTCAAAGACGAGGCGCGAAGCGGAAAGCCAGTTCAAGTGCGAAGCGACGCGAATGCGCAGCGCGTCCACGCCTTTGTTTATCAAAACCAGCGACTAACCATTCTAACGTTGGCTGACGTGTTCAATATTAACCGTAAAACAGTTTGAACGATTTTAATAAAAGATTTTGCCATTAAGAAGCTAAGCGCGAAGATGGTGCCGAAGAACCTTTCAGATGAGCAAAAGCCTACCGAATGAACATCGCTCAAGATTGTTTCGAGCAGGTTGAAAGTGATCCTATTATTCTTGATCGATTTATTACAGGTGATGAAAGTTGGTTCTTTCAATATGGACCCGAAACTAAACGACAAAGCTAACAGTGGTTGCCTTCTGAAGCGCGAAGGCAAATGATGGCGAGGATGAGCAAGGCCAAAGTGAAAACAACGTTCATTTGCTTCTTCAAGACAAGGGGTGGTTCACAAGGAGTCGGTACCACCTGGACAAACCGTAAATCAAGTATTCTACCGCAATGTGCTCGAAAAATTACGAAAAAGGGTGCTCAGAGTGCGTCCAGAGATCGTGAAGGCTTGGGTTCTGCATTACGACAATGCTCGCTGTCACAGTGCATTCAGTGTCTCAGTTTTTGGCATCTAAATGCATGTTAATATTACCAAAACTGCCCAATTCACCGAACATGTTACCCTGCGACTTTTTTCTATTCCTCCATTTGAAAAAATTTGTTAAAGGTCGACATTTTCACGCCGTTGAAGACATCCAAGAATCTGTGACAAGGGTATTTGAAGAGGTCTCAGAAGAAGTGTTCCAGAATTGTTACGAAAACTGGAAAAGTCGCTGGAATAAGTGTATAGATGCTGGAAGAGATTATTTTCAAAGGGCTCGCAGCGATGAACATTAATTTTTAAATATATTCGATTTTTTAATTTTGTTGCATTACTTAATTGTCCGACCTCGTATGTATATTTATTTAAAATTACTTTCTACGATTGTATAAAATTAGGCAAGTATATATGCGATTTTGTTACAATATATTATTTTTGTTAAAAAGAGAAACATTACGAATTCAATATAATACATTATTTATTTTATATAAGAAGTAAAAAGACAAAATAAAGTTATACATACCAAATATATAATATATAGTTATTGCAATTAGACTATTAAATATAAATTTTTTTTAATTCTACATATTTGAAAAATAGTTATTTTTGAGACAAAGAACGCTTTCAATTAATTTTTTTCAGAGGTGGTGCACAATAGTAAAAAATACAGAATTTTTTAGGAGATATTCTAAAACATAATAGCGTTAATTTTATTTCTCTGTTATTTAACGTTGTTAATATATGCTGCCAAATATTGGTACTAATCGGCGATAGAGATCTACGATATGTTTTTAAACAAAGCACATGTAAATTATTACAGCAATGCTTGTGTCAATCAGCCGAGAACGGGAATTAAACTCGGATCACCAAGTTACTAATCCTTCGCTTTAGCGATCAAGCCATCGTAGGCCTCATAATAGCATCAATAACTGATGCAAACATCTTATTTATTTTTATGATTTTCAAATAATAAATAAATTGATCGAATGTGTTACATTTACTTCCTCTGGAGATTTTCTTTAATTTCAAATTTTATATATTTAGATACATACTTTTTAAATTATATACTTGGTTTAGTCATATACCATTAGTAAACTATTTATTAAAAATAAGTAATTTATTTATTTAAAATACTAAGATGTTTATGTAAATACAATAAGTATTTTGTTGACATATGGATAATAAAAATTTGTTTTAAGAAATTCGGTTTTTCGTTTGAAAAATATGTATTAGGCATAAAGAAATATTTTTTAAAAGCACAATTTTTAATTTCATGTAACTCAAATAAAATGTGAAATAGAACTGCAGTATCTTCACTTATTAGGCCGTCATTTTCATTATATTTATGTATTTTTCTTATCTATTATATAATATAAGAATACAATATTATATTTGTATTGTACATAGCGCAAGACAACTTAATTTCTAATGCAAAATCTCTGCCGTTCACAATTGACATCTATATTTATAAATATTGAGAATATCTTTATCAGTGTAGTAACCGGTAGAATTATCCGTTACATACGAGTTACAATATAAATCTTGGATCCACCTAGCGAGAAATTTTTGAAACATTTTTATTTTTAACAAATCAAATGTTAACATTTTTTTTTTTTTTTTTTATTTAACATCGCTCTATTTATGCTTCCAAATACCGGTGCTAATCAGTGACCAAGGTCTACGATGTGTTTGTAAACAAAGCACATGTAAATTATTACAGCGATGCCTGTGTCAATCGGCCGAGACCGGGATTTGAACTCGGATCACCAAATTACTAGTCCTTCGCTCTAGCGATCGAGCCATCGTAGGCCTGAAATGTTAAAATGAATAATATGTTTATGAAGTTAAATTTAATGCATTTGATTATATATATATATATATATATATATATATATATATATATATATATATATTATATATATTATACAAATAAATTTGATTTACATAATTGAAATAAATTCTTTTTCGATTAATAATGTTTTTTTTTTTAATTAAATTGTATTTTAAAAAATTAAATTATATCGTTTCAACTGAACCAGTCAATAAATTTTAATGTAGATTTTTTATAATGATAAACAGTTGCTTATATAAAACAAATAATTCTTTCTCTTAATTTCAAGAAACTATTTATTTAAAATTATCAAATTTTGTTTTAGGTTACATAACATGATAAAATATATCTCAATTATTAAATTACATACAATATTATATAAATTACAAAATGTAATGATAAAATATATTTTTTAGGGGATTCCGAGACGGAATTTGTTAGATTATTTTAGCCTTCTAAAAATAATAAAGCAAAAAATACTTGGAACTAAATATTGGACCGTATCATAAAGGGATATAAACATATGTGTCCGTTGGGTCTTATTACGATCTGCATCTTTCCTGCACTGCGCGGCAAATGATTTATGAGTTTATTGTTTAGATGCCTGATGTGTTTTTATAGGTTTTAAGTTTCTTACAAAGGCCTGCAGAGTTTTCAATTTCGAGTACTGCAGTCAGTCTTGCGTTGTCCTTTCGTTTGAACAGACGTCTTTTCTTTCCTCGTTAGAAATAAAGATCATCTTAAAAGATTATTTCGTGTATCTTTATTTTCACATTCCACCTACTATATTTAATAAAATTCAATAGGTTATAGGCCCAGATTTCGCGAGAAAACTTTCCGTGATTTTGTGCATAGTGTAATCTAGTAATAAAATAAAACTGTGTCAAATACACAACAAAAAAAAATCTTTTTCTATTAAGTGAAAAATGAAATCTGCTAAAACAAAAAGGAATATTAAACAATCTAATGGTGAAAAATATAGTGTGTGGAAGTTTAGAATCCGCTCTCTTCTATCTGAACTTGATCTATTGCACGTACTTGATGAGCAAGACCCTGTAGTAATGACAGAAAAGGTGTAATAGTGAATATCTTTAAGATTCTTTCTTCGGTTTTGCAAAAACCACTGATATGGCAAAAACAGTTTTGCAGTCTTTATATGGTTTTCTAATATAGCAGAGATAATCATCTCATAAAGGATCGCAGATTCTATAAGAAAAATTAACAGCAATATTTAGGAGATAATAAAACTTGACAGTTGCATTTAAAAGAGGTATCCTGAATATTACCATCAAGGAAGGATTAAAGGTGTTTTGGAGGACGTCTTATATTGTTCGAAAGTGCCGCAAAATTTACTATCTGTCAACAAGATGCAGAAAGCACAGATGAGTATTCACTTCAATCTAAATGGGGTTGAAGTTACTAAAAATGATAAAATAATGTTTGTTGGTAAGCCCATAAATAATTTGATTCATACAGAATTCATTATTAATAAATTATATAATAAAAAGTCTCTAAGGCGACAAATAGTAATTATAGTTGATGGCATCAAAGACTTGGGGCAAATCGAAAATTACTGAAATGAAAAATAATTAGATGGTCGATAGTATTAAATTAATTAATAATATTCTACTAAATGATTGTATTTGTGAAGCTTGTATTTTTGTTAAACGAGCAAGATTACCTTTGCAGAAAAGAAAAAATAAAAATCATATAAAAAGACCACTTTATATTATTCATTTAGACGTTTGCGGACCAATTATTCCTTCGACAATAGATGGTAAAAATTATTTTGTATTGTTTGTAGATAAATTTACGCACTATTTCTTTACATATTTAATAGTATTAACGTTTTAACTCTTACGTATTTAATAAATTGAACCCTTACTAATGTTTTAAAAGAGTATAAAATACCATATCAATTATGGCATGGTAAAGATCCTCAAGTAAAATATTTAAAAGTTTTCGATATTACAATATATGTGCATAATAAAATAAGACAAACAAAATTTTAAATTTTGAAGATAAATCTTGGACAGGTATTTTAGTTGGTTACGTTTTCATTTTAATTTTACTATAAAATATGGGATGTAGAATCAGAAAAATTTATTCTAGTAAGGGATGTGATAGCTAATGAAATAAATTGTTTTGAATTCGAGACCAGAAGGCTTGAACGAATTGTAATAAAAATTTCAAGAAAACTGATGAACGTAATGTTCGTAACAAATCAGTAGAGCCTCAGAAATCTGATAATGGAAAATCAAAAAAAAAAATTTCTGGAAGGAATTGTTATAGAAAATTACAAGAAAACTGATGAACGTGATGTTCGTAACAAATCAGTAGAGCTTCAGAAATCTGATAATGAAAAATCAGAAAAATTTCTGGAAGACCAATCTGAGAAAAATGAATCAGATAAACAAGATTTGAAAATAGACAGAAATTCAAATGAAAATTTGAATTTCAATGAACAAGCAATTAAAGATGAATTAAATTCACATTTTGTGAATAAAACTTGGACACTAATATTAAAGCCACAAAACAAAAATATTGTAGATTGCAAATGGGCATTCGCTATTAAAAATGATGAAGCTGAAAGTCCATCTAAATATAAAGCGCGTCCTGTTACTCGTGGTTTCAATCGAAAAGATTTAATTGATTATAATGAGACTTTTACTCCTGTAGCAAGAATTACAAGCTTTAGATTATAGCGTTTGCAAATCAATATAATTTACTTATTCACCATATAGATGTAAAAACTGCATTTTTTAAACGGTTCATTTCAGAAATAAATTTACATGAAATTTCCTGAAGGAATTAAATATAAAAGAATTCAAGTTTGTAAATTAAATATAGCTATATATGGATTGAAACAAGCAGTAAGATGTTAGTTTGAAATTATGATAAAAGATTAATAGAAAATGGTTTTAAAAAATTCATTAGTTGATCGTTGGATATAAATTTTAAATAAAGGAGAAATGTCTAAGAATATATATGTTGTACTCCACGTAGATGACTTAGTAATTGTTATAGCCAATATTCAAGGAATGAATAATTTAAAAACTTATCTAATGAATAAATTGAGAATGACAGATTTAAAAGAAATTAAACTATTTCATGGAACAAAAATTACAATATAATGTCATTACGGTGTATATAATGAAATAATGAAATAATGAAATTATAAAATAATGAAATAATGAAATTATGAAATAATGAAATAATGAAATTATAAAATAATGAAATAATGAAATTATGAAATAATGAAATAATGAAATTATAAAATAATGAAATAATGAAATTATAAAATAATGAAATAATGAAATTATGAAATAATGGAATAATGAAATTATAAAATAATGAAATAATGAAATAATGATGTACTTATTCTTAATTAGAGTTCATATATAAAAACGACTTGAAATAAATTTAACACGAGTGATTGTGATGCTGTAAGCACACCACTTGAAAATAAAATAAATTATATTGATTTAAATTCAGATAATAAATATGACGCACCTTGCAAAATCTTATCGGATGCTTAATGTATGTAATGGTTTGTACAAGTTCAGATTTGAGTACAGCAATAAATATTCTAAGTAGATATTCAAATAAAAATAATAAAGAACTATGGAAATGCCTAAAAAAAGTTTTAAGATATTTGAAATGTTCGACGAATTTCAAAGTAACTTATAAAAAAGGCAACAGTGAAAATATTTTAAATGGTTATGTTGATTCTGATTGGGATGGCCATGAAGGTACTGATAGAAAAAGTACTACAGGCTACTTATTTAAGTTATTTGAAAAATGCACGAGTTTCTGGAATACTAAAAGACAAGCATCTGCAGCAGCTTTCTCAACAGAGGCAGAATATATGGCTTTATTTGAAGGTGTTAAAGAAGCATTATGGCTAAAGTCTTTAATAAATAGTATAGAAATTAAAATCATGAAACCGATTGTAATTTATGAAGAGCAAATAAAGAAAAATGTAATAATATTAAAACAGATTGTCACAGGGGAGCTGATGTACTAACGAAGCCATTGCCAATTATGAAATTTCTTGAACTTAGAAAAGGAATGGCCTTGGAGGAATAATAAAATATAATTTATATTGTTTTCATAAATATATTTTATATTAGTAATAGAGGCGGTTTGAATAGGTTTTGCTAAGTTTCCTTATTCCTTGCAACAGATATTGGACCGAGTGTAATTTCCGAGAACAAACGAGGAAAGAATATAGACTGAAAGTAACTATCGTATATCTAACATGAAGTTTTATTTTATTATATATAATTGTATTTTCTCAAGTAATTTTTGAGGGGGCGTGTTAGATTATTTGAGCCTTCTATAAATAATAAAGCAAAAAATACTTGAAACTAAATATTTGACCGTATCATAAAAGGATATAAACATATGTATCCGCTGGGTCTTACTACGATCTGCGTCTTTGCTGCCCTGCGTGGCAAATGATTTATGAGTTTATTATTTAGATGCTTGATATTTTTCTATAGGTTTTAAGCTTCTCACAAGGGCTTGCAGAGTTTTCTTTATCGAGTACTGCAGTTAGTCTTGCGTCGTCCTTTCGTTTGACCAGACGTCTTTTCTTTCCTCGTTTGAAATAAAGTTCATGTAAAACGATTATTTCGTGTATCTTTATTTTAATATTCCACCTATTATATTTAATAAAAATCCAATAGAATTGTTGAACTTTTCTCCAAAAATATATAGTTTCTACTGAAAAATTGTATAGAATAAAAACTATATATTTTAATGGGCTCTATTCCATTCTCTAAACAATGATTTTCATGGAGTTTTCATGGATTTGGGAATAAATATTTAATTTCAGTCTAAAAATATTATGAGATTCGAAATCCGCAATCCAAAAAACATGAGCATAAATTTTTTTAGAAATATAGGATAGCAGCACTAACTCAATACAGCCACATCACTATCGATGCTTCAAGGAGAGACCAAGATGGAATATTCTCAGAGGATAAAATTATCTATAGGAATATAGATTTATAAATAGCGAATTGTTTACATATAGTAGATATTATTTAACTGTTTAAATCAGTTATATTACTGTCTCGAATGAAGCCGAGACGGTGGATGCTAATATATATATATATATATATATATATATATATATATATATATATATATATATATATATATATATATATACATATTTAAACTTATAATGGTATAATACATTTCAATGATTTCACGATGAATTTTTTACAATTTTTGAAACAGTGCATGCTTGCAATAAACTTACTGCAATGTAAATATCGCAGATATTTTCTGATCATGTATAGCTTTGCACCAAGGCTGCTGGGACCTTGCGGAAAACTAAATGCACGCTTGCAGCAAATATTTTACAATCAAAATTGCTATGTGAGTACCACAACGGGGTCATTGATGAACTTCGGAAAATCGTACATAACTGCTTTGTCGGTTGCTTTTTGAAAAAGTATCACAGTGGCGTTTGATAGAAATTTAATTTTCATGTGAAAACCTATAAATACATAGTCTTTCGAACATATCTTAGGAAATAGTAAAATTTAAAAACAATACTTTATCGTACATCTGATTAAAATATATATTTTTTTATTCTATTCAATTATTCTCTAGTAGTAGTATTTCTCGATAAAAATGTATACGCCCCACAGAGAAATTTTAGGCACGATCCCTACGTTTGTACCGAATTTGGGTTAGATTTCACGGCATTTACCATGTATACGTAAATCTAGGCAGAATCCAACCAAAAACCGGCCAGGAATTCTTCTAGTCAAATCACTGAATAGGATAATTTAAGTGTTCTGGATTTTCTCGCATGTATAACAGCCGAACGTATATTTAACAAAATAAAGACGTTCGCTGCATGTTTTCGAGCATCCCATTGATTGAGGGTAAACCTGGCACCAATATGATTAAAACACGGCATTTTATATATTTACTGCCAATCCCATCATCAGAGCGTCGGATACTTACTCCCTGTGCGTAACAGACCAGGGGTAATTAAGGATTAGCGCGCTCCAACTCGCGCTACCAAGCGGTATGTGTACGTGGGACTCCTCGAACATCTGCGCCTACCTGAGTAGAGCGCCTCGATCCGCGCGGTCACCAGGAGAGCGTCTGAATGACCTGCGCCGCCCTAAGCGCGAGCGTTCCAGCTGCACCATCTCTACCACTGTTCGCCGCATTACAACGTTTCACCTGGAGACTTCGTTTCGCAAACAGTAACAATGACAACGAGTCTCAGTATGGACACGAACTCGGAAGGTCGACTGACCAAGAATACACCGGTAGTAATATTATAACTGTTTTTTCCTAATATATTATATCAATTAAGAAATATTGTATCGTATTTTCAATAAACTTATTTCCTATTAACAATTTAATACAGCGTCTTGAAATTCCTTTAATTCATGCGGAAACATTAAGGGAATTTATTCATGATTCTGGACAGGAAATATATACATTTTTCTACTGTCTGTTTGCTTAATGTTATATATATATATATATATGTGTGTGTGTGTGTGTGTGTGTGTGTGTGTGTTGTGTACATGTATATCCAAAGTCCAACATTTTTTTCGTACTAGAAATACATAAAATATAAAATCTTATTCTTTAATACATATAAACATAGCTTTTAAAGTATTCTTATCTTCCCTGTACGAATTTTTGTTGGTCAAAAAAATATAAAATTATTAAATTATTTTTAATTTAATTTATTAAATTTTTTAAGCCTTGTGGGCATATATATAGTAAAAACTATTTGAGAAATAAATGGTTATAGTAGCTATATATTCTTAGAATCCATTCAAGTGTTTATTGATCCACGCCTGTTATAAACTATGCGTCCAAATAATTTTACTACCATGCGTGGAAGCTATTGAGAGGGTTCTGTGTGTAAATATATATACAATGCGATGATTCCAGCCTTTTATAAACATCCGCAACCTCTATTGGTTGTCGATTGTTTACGAACTCCAGATCGTCGTTTTTTCAGGTGAAGAAATTGTGTATCTGAGATTTTATGTTTTTCGAACGTGACCAATATTTCAGGATGGTTGCCGTACCGTGGATAGTGATTATTTTAGTCCTATAGATTCATTTTCAAAGTATCTAAAAGTTTACTGTATACGCATATGCGGTGGATATGATTATATGTTAACACATCAAAGTCCCGCGAGAGAAATGCTTCGGTAGATGCGCTTTTGTTCTACGTCAGTTATCGATCGATTTGCGTGGAATATTGATTGAGCGCACCATAACTTATCTCGGAAATACATTTTTTACATTACGGCTTAGAGATGTATAATTAAAATTATGCTGTTTGGCATACGTAAATTATTTGTGCGTTAATTTTTGTATTTTTTGTTATCAAAAGTTTCTTTTGTGATAAAAATGGTTAAAAAATTTACGCAATACAAATTTTATATTTGTGAATTTAATGGATGAAAAAACAAGTCAAAATATCAGAACTAGATATTCTACCCAGTGCATGATTATTTGATGAATCAAACCGACAAAGTTGCTTAACTCCATATTCTGAGCCACCATAGACATCAGAGATGTTAAAATTTCTTCGATCACAGATGAAGTTGTATGCATTTCCATTACCAAGCCAAAATTGCCAGTTGTTACAAAGATGGCCCAAGTAAGTAAAAATTTCTGATATAATAAATTATATATTATTTATAACTGTTTATTTGTAAATAGATACATATAAACAAGCAAAGAGTCGGATAAATAGACTTCGATCTGAGGCATTCTCTTTTACCACGGACCACGGTGACGGGGAACAAAAAGTTGTTGTTCATACTAATGAATATCGGAGAAAAATATTAAATTTAATTTTGACTGTGCCTACAATAACTCCTTCCGAGTATTCATCAAACCTTGTTACATCGTTTCGCATAAGTTCTTGTGAAAAAAAAATTAAAAAAAAAAGAAAGCAATTTCAAAAATTAATAAGAATAAATCTGGTGAAAGTAAATTACAGTTTTGATCATTTAAAAATCTAGAGTTTAATATATTTTTTTTAATATATAAAAAGAAACAAGAAAAGTGGATTTAACTGCGAGAAATGACGTTATCAAGGCAACAAAAAAGCAGTCAGCTGTAAGTGAAGATAATAAGAAAAATTATATTGACGAAATTGTGCACAACGTAAGCGCCAATAATTCTAAATGTTATTGAAAATTTTGAAGATACGAATGATGATAAGTCAATAGGTGAGAAAAAAAAAATATATTCTATTCATTGAGGTTATATACATATTTTTTCAATGTTTTTCAAAGTATTATTAATTAATTTTCAATTTATTAAAAAATGTCAGAAGAATCCTAGAGAAATACCGCATGAAAATTTTACGCGTTAATATTTATAATATATTTTAAATTATATATTTTTATTTTCAGATACTGCAGATTTTATGATGAACAATATAAACACAAGTTTTAAGAACCGCTTACTATCTGAAAAGGAATTAAATATGTCAAAAAATAAGTTCGAGATGTATTCGTAAAAGAACTTTTCTCCAGGTATATAATATATAATATATTTTAGTTGTTGAGTTCTTAATATTATAATCTAAATTATTTTTTAGGAAAACTTGCTATATTAACGGCAATAAAAAAATTTCAAAATTAATCGACATCGAAGGTCGAAGAGATATTCAACAACTTAAAGAGAAAGTCATGGGGTCAAATGAAAATAATCTGTTGAATCATCTTAAAAAATATGATTAAAAAATACGTGAAGAGTCTTTGGTTTCAATTAAAAGAGGAGATGGGACTAAAAAATATTTTTGTAAGCAATATATCAATTTTATATGTTAAATTTTAATTGAAAATAAATTATTCATTAGCTTTTTGATTCAAACTAAAATTTTTTTTCTGCAGAATGCAACAATCAAACATAATTGGGATAGAAATGGTAACAATGCTACAAAAAGTATTAGCAATATTTTAAGGAAGATTTTCACAAAAGATTTGATTACTAACTTTACTGTTGTGAAAAATGTTACCAAAAAAACAATCATTTTCAAAGAAACAAATTGTTATATAATGATTCAAGGTAAATAAAATTGCACCAAAAATGATAAAATATATTGATTGAAATAAATAATAATTGAAAATGTTGTATAGATGTACTTATAAATTATCATGCAGATAGATATGGAAATCCAATCCTTCAATTGTGTCTTGAGTTCCAATTTTCGGAAATTCGAAAGATTGGGGTAGTCGAATGAAGAATTCAAAAGAATAAATATTTTATATTAAATATCTAACAATACAATTAAGTAGAAATAAGCTTTTTATATATTTTATAAATATTAAACAAAAATTAAAATATGATTATGTTGTTATCACTGTAATATTCTTATTACTTAGTTAAATAAATCAATACATTTTCTAATTTTTATAATTTATTAAATGATATTAGATTATGCCAACCTATAAATATTAGTCATTAAATTATATTTTGATATAATAAACAAAATTCATTAATATTCACTTAAAAAATAACGACAAATATATAATTTCTATAATTCGGCACAATGCATAAATCTGTTGTGTTTTATTAGGCACATAAGAATCAATCTTATTTTTCATTTTTTATAATTTAATAATTTAGAATTAAAAATTGTACTTATATCGACTGTTCTGAATTAAATTAATAAATATTTTTATCGGTCTTAGAGTCTTTATAATATAATATATTGCTAAAATAATGACAGTCAGACTGTACTTGTTTATGTCCACGCCCGTAGAATCTGAAATAAAACTTATTACTACAATAAATTATATTAAAAAATAAATACAAAAATAAAATCAGATTAATAATATAATAAAAATAAAAATAAAATAATAAATAAAATAAAATAAAAATAATAAAAGTAATATTCTATGTTAGTAACGGACAACCTGACTGCCCCCACTACCCGAAATTTAGAATTTCCTTGGTGCCCGAGGTTTCGAACCGCTACTGTTCATCCACGAACCAAATATATCTATATATAAATATATATATATATATATATATATATATATATATATATATATATATATATATATATATATATACTAGCATCCTCCGTCTCGGCTTTGCCGGGATAATCATTTAACCATTTTCATAAACAATTCAATAATATCTAATTTAAAAGTACTCTATATATAAATTTTACATTTCTATAAATAGTAGACAATAATTTTCGTATCGTCACTTCTGTATAAACAGCTGCTTCAATGTAGTGTCCACTTCAGAAAGTTTATATTCTGCCGACCATTTTATACAATATATATATATATATATATATATATATATATATATATATATATATATATATGCATATCACATACGGCTTCGCTAGAGAAAATTGTACTTTCAATTGTTATCCAAGACGCCACCTAGTGGCCGCTGGTAAAACTCATTGTTAAAACCATTAACTTTATTTATTGATGAAAGTAAAATGATTTTCAATAAAAAACATAGCCTATGTCCTTCCCAAGATAATATAGAATCTATATGTCAAATTTCAGAACAGTCGGTTATCGTGTACAAACAAAAACACGCTTTGTCTTTATAAATTAGTATGAGTATGATATGATATGATATGATATGATATGATATGAAATGGTATTATAAATTGGTACGATATTATAAATTGGTATGGTATTATAATATGGTATTATATGATATGATATGGTATATAAATAGGTAAACTACGATCTATTATTTATAGTAATATAGATTTGTGCTTAGATATATTATTCTGCTGTTTTTCATCATAAACAGGACATCTGATCATTTCAATGTTTTGATTTCGTTATATAATATTTTAGATTAAGTTTTATAAAATAGATATACAATTTATAAGTAATAAATTTCTTAATATGCTAAGACATATATTATTCTCGATCGCTTGAGTGAAGGACTAGTAAATTGGTGATCGGAATTCATATCCCGATCTCGGCCGATGGACAAGACAAGCACCGCTGTAATAATTTACATGTGCTTTGTTTACAAACATATCGTAGACTTCCGTCACTGATTAGCACCGGTATTTGGTAGCATAAATAGAGTGATTTTAAATAACAAAAAAATGTATGTGTTTTTTAATTTCTATTTGAAAATATCTTGTAAACTTATGGTTTATTTTTTGTCTTATTCTTCAAAATTATATGTGCATAATTAAAGCTATTATTTAGAATATTTTATTAATAATTATATTTGAAACTATTGTCAATATTATCAAAAAAGCATAAAACGAAATAATTAAAATTAATTAAATATATTTTAAGTTATACCACAGGGGGTTTGAAACACGTAGCATTTTTTATGAAATTTACATAAATAATATTATTATACAATTTCATGTAAAATAGAATTTGAGAAGAAAAGTTGTATATGTGCAAAGTTTATGCATGAAGATTTATCTTTAAAATCTGATCATATAATTACTTAGATCCAATTAGTAGAAATTCTTTTCTAAGTTCATTTATTACTTTTTATGTAATTTATTAATATTCATTATATTTAACATTAGTATCTTTATTATAGGATTAAAGTTATAGAATTGAAAGAGAGAAGGAATATATAAAAGAACATATATATTTTTAAAGGGCATTTAATTCTTAACAATACTTTCCTATTAATAATAACTATAAATTATATTTTGAATGATCATTCAAATTAGTCTATAGTACTACTAACTATTAATAACTTATTATCAATAAATGTTATTCAATATTATATAAAATATTAAAATTAATATTTGTAATGATGAGCCCGTGTAGAAATTTATTCTCGAATCTGACTAGTATCAGGTGAGTTTTCCTTATCAAATGTTCGGACCCAAAAGGGAAATCTAGTCTGATCCTAGTTCCAATTTGTCCCACTTTTAATAGCATTTTTAATAGGGAACGAGCTTAGATTTTGATAGGTATACCAAACTCGAAACTAGACAAAATCTAGTCAGAAAATCTAAAAATTAAGCCTATAATAAATTATTCTAATATTGTTTCCTCGATTAAGTGAATAATTTTTTGACTCTTTAATATTTATTTATTTAAAATAAAAAAATATATTTACGTATTTAGGTGACGCATACCATTTAATTAGCATTCATAAATTATTTTCTATATGACTATTACGCATTACGATTAATAATTAATAATTATTAATAATTATTAATAACAATTAATAATTATTAATATATTTTTTATACACTAATTATTGTAAATTTTAATGTTAAATACCTCTGTTGAACATATAATATTTTATTCGATGAAAAAAATTCCAACCTCCGCTGAGTATCGAACCCACGACCCTACGATTCGCAAGCTAACGCATTATTCACTATGCTAAAACGCAATATGCGATTACTATACTATAGTTTGCATATGACCTTAAAGCACTTAAGATAATATAATAATTTTATAAACACAAGATAAAACATACATAGGAAATCAATTTTTTAAATTCTTTCCCATGTTGGAAAGATCTGCGGGTGTTTATATACTATATATATATATGTACATACACGCGCGCGCGCGCACACATCCACACCCACCCACACACACACATACACACACACACACACACACACACACACACACACATTAGATATATAAATAATATCTAATTTTCGTACACATAAGGTCTTGATTAGAAAAGACGTCGTTCTTTCCAACATTAGAAAAAGTTGAGGAAATCTAACTAGAATCAAAATAGAAAGTCTAACCATTTCCTGAATTCTCCTACTTGGCAGATTCCGCCTAGAAAAACGCCATTTTTCCAAAATAGGGAGAAGTTAAGGAAATCTGACTAGATCCAAGATAGAAAGCCTGATAATTTCCTTAAGTTTTCTACTTCTAAAATTTTGGCTAGTGAAAACACGTATTTCTTTCTAACATCAATAAAAGATAAGGAAATCTGAATAAATTCGAGAAAGTAATAATTAATATATGACGATTATTAGATGATCGAAGCGAAATCTAACTCGTATCTGGCGAGTATTACCTACATGAGGAAATCATCAGTAATACTGACTAGGATCTAGCCCGAACTAGGGATATACCGAGTATATTTCTGCACGGGAGGTTTATATTTTGAATGATCATTCAAATTAGGCCATAGTTTTTAATTTATGCACAATATAAATCTTATGTAAATGACATTTGCCCATCAGTAATAAGAATCTAAATCTCTTTTTGCAAATTTTTTTACTTAAATCAAAATGTACAAATCTAACTTAACTTAAAAAAAAGTCATTACTTCATTTAAAACTAGAAAATGTAAACTAAAAGCTAAGTTTGATTTGATGAAATACTGGTTTTTATTTTCATGTTATCTGCTGCATCATCAGGCATCATTTTATCTGCTATGTGTTTATATATGTACTCAATAGCTATTATTATATTAAAGTGTCTTACTATACTATATAATATCTTACTATAATATACATATGCCTTAGTGCTTAACTTTTGCTTCAGTTTGAACGGTCTTAGTGCTGAAATTTTTGCCGTGTATTTACTATTACTATATATATATATATATATAGAAAAAATTGTTTCTGATTATTTTCTATAGTCACATACAAAGTTTTATATTAAAAACTGTGTTTTAGCCAAAAATACCGCCAGGAAACGATTCCTTAGGCCATAAATAGTACATATGCCTTGGAAAATTATCGATAAAGAAGTGATAAATAATGTTTTTCATGGATTGAAAATTCGAAATCTTGATTTAGAAGTAAATAATGTAGCGGCCGCGCCATACTCGCGGTTCTCAAACTCCCCTTCGTGGCACTATCGCGTCATTTGATTGGTACAGAAAACATACATGGTCAGGTAGGTTGTTAAATTTAACTCACACCATCTATTTGGAAACAAGATAGTTACTGTAAAGGGAGTCATCGACAGAACAATCAAATTATTAAAATTATAATCAAACATTAAAATTAGTTAAAGTGATATTCATTAACAAAGATTATCCAATAGACTTTATAGATAAAATGATTGTAAAGAGTTTGGATCAAATTTATAATAGTACTACAGAATGTAATATGGAAAAGAGGGATAATAATAATAAAATCCTGGTATTACCATATGTAAAAGGATTATCCCAAAGAATTAGAAGTGCATTTAAAAAACATAATATAATGTAGCGCGGTACCGTCACAAAGGCGAGTTACTATTTACTATTTACTTCTAAATTGAGATTTCGAATTTTCAATCAATGAAAAAAATGATTTATCACTTCTTTATCGATAATTTTTCAAAGCATATTTACTATTTATGACCTAAGGTATCTGTTGGGGAAAATGGAAGAAAGCCATAGACAAATAGCGCTTTCTATTTCGTTGGCATTTTTATGAGTAAAACGTGCGAAAGACGCAGAGCTAACCCACCGGTCGGTATTCTACTGTCCTCCGCATGTCTTCGCGGAGCAATAATATCATAAACCGAGCTCTCCGGCCGTAATGACCATCAGATGCCGCCCACCCTGTACCGCGCGCATCAACTTCAAACAGCGCACATCTGCCGACGGCCGTTGGATCCCACGCTTCTCTGTCCTGGCTAAATTCCCTCCCTGAAGTATAGAGCGGTCCCCAAATAATACTATAGTTCAATATAGATTTGAACGAATTGGTCCCGGATACTTTGTTGGGTCGGAGAAAAAACGACCCTCGCGGACGGGCATCACCGACACTTCTTCTTCGCTAGTCGCTCGGTACGGTGTGTTTCAATCTTTTCGTCTTAATTGTTTCCGTTGGTTTCAATCAGCTCGAGCCGCGTTGCCGCGTGAGATTTCTCGGTGTAGCCTGTGTCGTCGTTGCGTTCCGTCCGTGTTGTGGATTAATCAGTGTGTGATTGAGCCCATGTCAAGGGATAAGTTCGGGCGCTCCCGTGGACAGAGCACAGAGGTTCTGTAGAGATTCGGACACGACGAATCTCTGAGGGGCTTCCCATCCGGTCCGTTCGAGCCGGTAGCTGCCGTTACCGACAAGGATTCGCCCGCGCCCAAGACGTTGGGGTCGGTGCGCAGCGTCAGGAGGAAGTGCGGAGGTTCCCTTCCACATAAGTCCTTACCTCGTCGATCAGTTGTGTGGGTGCGCCTACCCTATGTGTGTGTATGGTAAGACAGAGCTCTGTGTGTTTATATTTGTATTTATTTGTAAAAGTGACCTTTTGCTTCGCGTATAGTATTTATATTTATTGTATTTGTAATCCATACCTCAAATAGTATTCATAACATTTATTTTTGAACTGGCTTTTTCCTCCACTCACTGAGTGGAGGTTTTTTATGCCTTTTTTCTCCTAATAAATCTAATATTTCACTATAATTGATTGGCTGTTTTTATTTATTTCTAATTTCGAACCCACCTTTAATTATTCAGGTACGTCACGTTTATACATAAGAATAAACTTTTAAATATAATTTATATATGCTTATTATGGATTAATTACATATCGTATTAAATTATTAGTTAACCTTATCGTTTCCCGCCGGTATTTTTGGTTAAAAAGCAGTTTTTAATAAAATAGAAAATAGTTAATACTATAGAAAATAGTCAGAAACACTTTTTTCTATATACGTATATAGTAATAGTAAATACACGGCAAAAATTTCAACACTCAGACCGTTCAAACTGTAGTAAATGTCAGCACTAAGGTATGTAAATAGTATAGTAAGATAATATATAGTAGAGTAAGACGCTTTAGTTTAATAATATGAGGTTATGCACGAGCGTTCGATGTATTTTGATGGTCATTCCTTCTTCCATTAGACAATTATATTCATCGTCCCACTTTTGATATGTTTTACATATTATAAAAAATTTATATAATATTATTTAATAAAAATTTTTTATAATATACTTTCCAAAAGTTCCAAAAATTACCGCAAAAATTATTCTATAATAAGATTAGAAATTAGTTCACCTATATAGTCAAATATCCTATAGATTGTGATAAAGGCAAACGTAGTAATATGTGTTCTTAGCATATTAAGAAATTTACTACTTATAAATCTTATATCTATTTTCAAAAACTTGTTATAAAATATTTTTCTAAATTCAGTAATTTATTAAGACAAAAATACATACATAATAATATATGTAATTACCCGTGCAGAAATATACTCGGCATGTCCCTAGTTCGGGCTAGATCCTAGTCAGTATTACTGATGATTTCCTCATGTAGGTAAATCTCGCCAGATACGAGTTAGATTTCCGGTCGATCATCTAATAATCATCTTATATTAATTATTACTTTCTCGAGTTTATTCCGATTTCCTTATCTTTTATTGATTCTTGAAAGAAATGCGTGTTTTGTATAGTCAAAATTTTACAAGCAGAATTTCTATCTTGTTTTTAGTTAGACTTCCTTAACTTCTCCCTATTTTGGAAAAACTCACGTTTTTCTAGGTGGAATCTGCATAGTAAGTGAAGTACGGAAATGGTTAGGCTTTCTATTTTGATTCTAGTTAGATTTCCTCAACTTTTTCTAATATTGAAAAGAACGATGTTTTTTGTAGTCAAGGCCTTATGTGTAGAAAAATTATATATATATATATATATATATATATATATATATATATATATAGTATATAAACACCCGCAGATCTTTCCAACATAGGAAAGAATTTAAAAAATTGATTTACTATGTATATATTATCTATGTATACCCATATTGCGTTTTAGCATAGTGCATAATGCGTTAGTTTGCGAATCGTAGGGTCGTGGGTTCGATACTCAGCGGAGGTAGGAATTTTTTTCATTGAGATAAAATAATTTATTCTTCTATAGTCAAAATTTTACAAGTAGAAAACTTAAGGAAATTTTCAGGCTTTCTATCTTGGATCTAGTCAGATTTCCTTAACTTCTCCCTATTTTCAAAAGAATGAAGTTTTTCTAGGTGGATTCTGCCAGGTAGGAGAATTAAGGAAATGGTTAGGCTTTCTATTTTGATTCTAGTTAAATTTCTTCAACTTTTTCTTATATTGGAAAAAACGATGTCTTTTCTAGTCAAGACCTTATGAGTACGAAAATTAGATACATATATGCACACACACACATATATATCCACATATATATATTATAACCTCAAAATCGGGTTATTACTTACTATTCGTGTGCATGTGTGTGTGGACTCTTCCACGCTGCTGGTTGTGCACTCCGCTGGAAAGGAGACGGGGAACGAGAAATGAACTACGCGTGTGGCTTTATCGGATTATGACAATATTAACATTTATTTATACAAACAGACTATTTACAACAATAATGTAGTACATACGCTATGTACTGGTTGCGGGTTCCGCGACGCTACGTTAATTATTTATAAAACTACGTAATCCTACAAACTACTCAGGGACGGGGGAAACGGAACAGGACGCTTTCGATATAACACACGTGGGAACGACGGTACATTAGAAGATTACATACTATAGGTTACATGCAATTCACACGCGAAATCATTTACTACCGCATAAAATTACAAGATGAAATAACGATAGAATTTAGGTGGCTACGCGCGATATACACCTAACAATTGAGATTAAGCGGGCGCGGCGGTGGGCCAGGATCCTAGGTATATGCACGCATGAATAATTACAACAAAAGTAGAAGGCTACTGGCCGCCGACGACGACGATGCTGTCGCTGGCCGAAAGCTTGCCGATGCTCGCTGGTTGTCGCTGGTGCTCGCTGGTGCTCGCTGATGGTCGCTGGTGCTCACTGGTGTCAGGGCGACCGGGCGCGCGCTCTCTCTCTTCTCGCTGACGGCTTGCGCGGTCGCGCGTGGCCGCGGCTCGTAGCCGCTGATGGCGTCGCTGGCCCGCGACAGTAGCGCGTATGCGCTAGTGCTCTCACTGTCTGGAGTTGCCGCGGGGATGTCGCCGCGTATCTTTTCCTCGTCTCCGATGTGCTCGCACGAAGTTTACGCCAAGGCAAACTTGTAACTCGTTACCGCAAAGGAAGCTACAATGGCGACCCGAACTATATGGTTCTAAACGAACGAAAGACGAAACACGAGAACGTTAATTCAAGGCGGTACGAAACGAATGTGTGTCGAAAAGGTATGATTCCGGGGACGAAAAAGAAAGTGCAAGTGAAGTTCATTCCGAACTTCATACGTACAGTTGCGCTTCCAGCGCCTGCGCGGCTTGCGCGTATCGTTTCGCGAACTCACACGAACACTCGCGGTTTCACACGAGCGCTCTAACCTACCACCGCCATTCGGGCGGTTACAATATATATATATATATATATATATATATATATATATATATATATATATATATATAGCCCCCTCCTAAACCGCAGATGGGCGCGTGGTGACGAAGGAGTTTGAATGGTAGCGATGCGCGAGACGCGAATGTTGCATGTATACTTCGGGGGACACTGTAGGAAATAGTACATGATTGACTAAATACGGTAAGGGATTGTACATTCTTTGCCGAAAACACGGTAGGGGATTATACATGATTTGGGGAAGCACGACGACCATTGGTTTACCCTTCGCTTGGGTATAAAGGAGAAACAAAAGAAAAGTAATCTAGAATAACAAAAAACGAAAAATATTATTGCACCTGCTGGTGTGGAGTTTGGTCGTCGGTTGCACGCCGTGACTCGATATAATTCTATTTATTTTCCTATTACTACTTCCCTACATCTAATTATAAACTAAGCCCTATTCTAACCTATTGCTAACGTGACTTATCCTAGCAAAATGTAAATCATTACTACGTGAAAAAAACTATAACTAATATTATTATAAATCCTATTCTAACTACATAATCAGGTTTCTAACGCTCACTTCTGCGTTGTTTTCGCAAGCGTTTCAGTTCCGTTCTTGCGATTTACTTCTTCTTCTTCTGCTGGTCGCGTGTTCGCTGGAAAAGATTGTCGTCGTTAGTGACGTTCCAATTATTGGGGGTTGGTACGGCGTTGGTGGGGCGAGCAAGTAGCCTAGTTTCTATGGGAGCCAGTGCTTTCTTCTACTATCTTCTACCATCACTGTATCTCGGCTGAGGGGTTGGCTTTAATATCCTTTTCTCTTTCAATTTTCCAGGTCATCCCTTAACACGATCCGCGCTTGCTCCATATATATTTTCCATGAGGGATATATGAGTACCGTTTCCTCTCTTGGGACGCGGTGGGGGAATCATGGGGATGGCCGTAGGGGAAAAAAATGTTACGGGTACTACTTCTTCTTTAATTTCTGCGTTGATACATCTCACGAGAGGCGCTATTTTATATAGTATACCCCTGGCTGCGCGCCATTTTTCGCGCCTTTTATACGTATGTGCTCCTGTTCGCGCGCCATTTTAATATGTGTGTGCGCCTATTCACGCGCCATTTAATACGTATGTGCTCCTGTTCGCGCCATTTATATTTATATTTAGTTTCATCTGTTCGCGCCATTTGTATGTATATTTAGTTTCATCTGTTCGCGCCATTTATGTGTATGTACTCCCTGTTCGCGCCATTTATTATTTATATGGGCTGGGCGTTATTTATATGTGGGCCATTTATATTTCTATTGGGTGGGCGTTACTTATGTGTGCCATTTATATTTATATTCATATACATTTATAACCATTTGTATATGCCATTTATATATGTGTATCCTACGGCAGCGTGGGAACTCAGCGACCGGCGACCTATTTGTTTAAATAGACTGTCGCTCCCGGCATTATTATAAGCAATGGTTGCTGAGCTCCCGCAGCGGCTGCTACTTGCCTGATGGCTTGTTCCATCATGGGCTGCGGACCCGTCACTTCCTCGTTCACAATCGCCACACCTACTGGCGTCACCGTCTCTTCTGACACCTGACGTGTCGTCTTCTCTACACATCTAACATTCTCTCCCTCCCAAGACGGAACGGCAGGGGTGGGCCGCTTTATGCAGGACGTGCATGTGCGAACGTCTATGTTAGCCCTGCCACACCTGTAACAAAATTTCTTGGACCTAGGGTGTGGGCAGGCGTTGTAGCGGTGACCTTCCTCGCCGCAATTCCAGCACTGCGTAGCTGCTGCCTCGCCATGGTCCGAGCCTTCAGTTCCCGCTGGGCCCGTGAAGGACCTATTACGCAGACTTCCGAGACCTGGAAGTGGCGTTGTGGGGATCGAAGGGTGGGGCTGTATGGGCGGTATAAAATTGGGGGTTGGTTCGACAAGGGAATCCATTAAGCCTGGGAGTTTCTTCTTGTTTCCAGGGATAATTGCCTCAATGGTTTCTTCTTCCGTTGAGTCATTCAAGCTGGCCACTGGGCTTGTTTCTATTTCCTTGTTTTCTTGTGGTGGTATCGTGAACGGATTATATTTTCTGTTGCTTCCGTTGCTATGTTTGGGGATATGGGGTGGTGTGACGGTATAGGGCCGCGATATGGGGGTAATTACTTGTGATGGGGCTACTTGGGGGAATTTTGCGACATCAGCATCTGCCGTCTTCTTATATTTCGACGGGATGATGCATCTTCCCTCGGTGGTTTCGTGAGCATCGTGTGCGATTAGGTGGTGTTGTGTTTCCGACTGCTGTGTCGCGACAGACCGCATAAATGCGCATCGGTCTCCGCGGTATAATCGTACGTCGCCATGTTCCGGGGTGCTCACATATACCACTTTTTGCACACTTCTGGGCGTGTGTGTCTTTTGGGGAGGTGGTCGCTTGAAAATTCTCGGCCCTGGCCTATACGGTAACGGACTGACCGAACGTATTTGGTCGTGCGGGGTGAAGTCTTTCTGTACCGGGACCTTTGTACGTGACGTTTCTAATGGTCCCGTTTTATACGAGGCTCCTTCAGAAATGTATCCATCTTCCTCCTCATTTACCGGTTCTGTATCTTCTACATTCTGTTGATGTAGAAGAACTTCGGTGTCTTCATTTTGCTGGGCGTGCTCTTCTTGAGCTTCCGTAGTTTCACGTCTTTGCGGACGGTCGCAGATGATGTTACTTTCTGCGTTATCGGTAGTTTCACGTCGTTCCAGACGGTCGCATGAGGTGTTAGTTTCTGCGTTTACCGTAGTTTTACGTCGTTGCAGACGTTCGCTGAAGGTGTTGTTTTCTGCGTTGTTGGTAGTTTTACGTCGTTTCGGACGTCCGCAGAAGGTGGTGTTTTCCTCTTCTGCTTGTTCCGTAGTTTTACGTCGTTGCGGACGGTCGCAGGTGATGTTGATGGTGTTGGCAGTTTCACGTCGTTCCGGACGGTCGCAGGAGGCGGTGTTCTCCTCTGCGTCTATCGTAGTTTTACGTCTTTGCGGACGGTCGCACTCTTGTTGTTGTGCGTCTTTCGTAGTTTTACGTCGTTGCGGACGTTCGCAGAAGGTGTTGTTTACTACGTTGTTGGTAGTTTTACGTCTTTCCGGACGTTCCTCTTGTATTTCTTTTCCTGCTGTCATTGCGGTAGTTTTACGTCTTTCCGGACGTCCGCCATCGATGTTGTCGATGGTATTGGTAGTTTTACGTCGTTCCGGACGTTCTCGCCCATCTTGAGCTAACTCCTCTAAGTTTTGGGTATTGGGGTGTGGGTTCATGTCGGTAACGGTATGGGGTTGGGCTTGGGTGGGATTTTCGGGGTCCTCGGGGGTCGGTATGCTTGTATCCAATAGCGAGGGGGCGAATGACGCTTCTGCTATTGGTATAATTTCCATCGTCAATTCTTCTTCGGCGATCTCCTGCGTTGTATCGGGGCTGAACTGGATTAAATTCAGCCGCGATTTCTTGACCTCTTCGAGGGCCTCGCTTACTTTCCCCATATCGAGAGTAGTGTTGAAGCGGTTGGGGGAACCTCTTCGTATATGCACCGTTGGTGCGGTTACGCTTCTGGAAGTTAGCCCCCACATTTCTTCTGGGTCGTACGCGAGGGATGGGGGAATTTGTGCGTCCCCAGGTCTCTCGGACTGATCGGACATGACCGATCGACGCAGTCCTCTACCTCGTCCGTTTACTCGGTACATGTTGCTGCTCGCTGTTGGTACCGCCGACGATGACGATGCTGTCGCTAGCCGAAAGCTCGCCGATGCTCGCTGGTGATCGCTGGTGCTCGCTGATGGTCGCTGGTGTCAGGGCGACCGGGAGCGCGCTCTCTCTCTTCTCGCTGACGGCTTGCGCGGTCGCGCGTGGCCGCGGCTCGTAGCCGCTGATAGCGTCGCTGGCTCGCGACGGTAGCGCGTAGGCGCTAGTGCTCTCACTGTCCGCAGTTGCCGCGGGGATGTCGCCGCGTATCTTTTCCTCGTCTCGGATGTGCTCGCACGAAGTTTACGCTAAGGCAAACTTGTAACTCGTTACCGCAAAGGAAGCTACAATGGCGACCCGAACTATATGGTTAGAAACGAACGAAAGACGAAACACGAGAACGGTAATTCAAGGCGGTACGAAACGAAGGTGCGTCGAAAAGGTATGACTCCGGGGACGAAAAAGAAAGTGCAAGTGAAGTTCATTCCGAACTTCATACGTATAGTTGCGCTTCCAGCGCCCTCGCGGCTCGCGCGTATCGTTTCGCGAACTCACACGAACACTCGCGGTTTCACACGAGCGCTCTAACCGACCACCGCCATTCGGGCGGTTACAATATATATATATATATATATATATATATATATATATATATATTTTATAAGTGCGTTTGCGCGCGCGTGTGCATATATATATATATATATATATATATATGTATATATATATATATATACATTCATTTATATTAATATATAGATTTTATATTTACATCCAGACCCAGGCCTGCAGATCTTTCCAACATTGGAAAGAATCTAAAAAATTTATTTACTATGTATGTTTTATCTTGTGTTTATAAAATGAAATTATTATGATGATAAATGATGGGCGGTCATATGTAAAATATAGTATAGAAACCGTATATTGTGTTTTAGCATAGTGAATAATGCGTTAGCCTGCGAATCGTAGGCTCGGAGGTTCGATACTCAGCGGAGGTCGGAATTTTTTTCTATCGAAATAAAATATTTAAATATTCAACGAGGGTGTTTAATATTAAAATTTACAATAATTAGAATATAAAAATATATTAATAATTATTAATTATTATTTAATAATGTTATTAATTATTCATTAATAATGCATATAGACAATAATTTATAAATTCTAATTAAATGATATGCGTCACCTAAATACGTAAATATATTTTTTATTTTAAATAAATTATTATTAAAGAGTCAAAAAATTATTCACTTGATCGAGGAAACAAAATTAGAATAATTTATAAATTTTCTGACTAAATTCTGTCTAGTTTCTAACTTGTTATACCTACCAAAATCTAAGCTCGTTCCCTATATAAAATGCTATTAAAAGTGGGACAAATTGGAACTAGGATTAGACTAGATTTCTCTTCTGGATCCGAACATTTAATAAGGAAAACTAACCCGATACTAATTAGATTCGAGAATGAATTTCTACATGGGCAATAGAGCAGTTAAGTGTAGATAATAGAGTGATAGTGTATTATATACTTTTGTCATTATTTCACTTTACATTATACATTGCTTTTATTAGATAACCGATAACGCTGTATTTTTATCCTAAATAATGATCATTTATTAAATAATAAATCTTTAAGTATTCGAGTTATTCAACATTTTTTTAAGAAATCGAGACAAACTATTTAGAAAATTAACATTTAATTAATTTAAATCAAATACTGAATATTAAATATATTTCATTAATCATGTTAAAAAACCTTCTTAAAATGTCTTAATCTTTTTTAAAATTTATTATTCTTTATAATAATATCTAATTTCATAAACTATATAGATTATTTTTTCTCGTGCTACCCTACGAATCGCACTTTTGCCACGTGATTCTGGTTCTCATGAGGAAAACTATAGCCCTTATCTCATACCAAACGGGTTCTTAACGAACCTCGTTATAAGCCCTTCGGCTTCGTCTTGGTTAATTGTATATTAAAATATAGTACAAATACTTTGTCCAAATACAATCTTTTTCCTTACATAATTACGTCCGCTTGAATTGAATTGCAATGTTGATAATGATTTTCTCATCTTAATAAAAATGTGTATATACATATGACGCAGAGAAAGAGAGAGTCGTAATAGAGGGAGAGAGAGGAGAGAGATGTGCAAAAAACAGCATCTTGATTTGTATACATTACTGTCCAATCTGGCTTAATACACAACGATATATAAATTGATAGGGCGTGTGTGTGTCCTCCATATACTACGCGGCTGGACGATGTGAAGTAGAAGATTCCGACGCGTATTTGCGCCTTTATCGAGTATATATATATGTATATGCGAACGGGGGAAAGGTGCGAACTAATGCGCGAGCGCGATAAATTTTCCATTTTGGCCCGCTGCAAAGAAACAAAAAAAAAAAGAAACAGACCGAGAAGGAGCAGATAGAGCGGCAAACTGTATACGTAGAGCATCAGTAAAAAATACTCAGCAAGTCAGCATGGTGCGCGTGCACCTGCAGTGAGTTCCCCGAGAGTAGAACAGAGAGGGAAGGAGATGGCAACGGGTGAAGAGAAAAAACATAAACGCGGCGTTCTCGCGCCTACAGTTCAGCAAGAATACATAAGTATTTATACACATATACGCGCGATATTTCTTCGAAGCTACTTTATCAAGCATTGCTGCTGTCGCTGTTGCCGCTGCTGCTGAAGACGGACGTTGGAGGCAGCTATAATAAAATGTAGATCTGCATCTACTGCCCGATCAGATTGCGAGATATCGGTGTATCGCGGATTTTCTATACGCGGATTTGCAAAAGCCCAAGGCCCAACACGCGGCATTTGTCGGCGCGATTTCATTTCTCTATTGTAAGCCTATTTATACGCTTAAATTGCGTGATCAGAGGGATTCCATTCTGAATCCATTATGATTTTAACTTCCATTGTGCACCCCCTACTATCTTAAAATCCGGGTTTCGATATAGGATTGCGAATTCCAAAAGAGACGGCATTGTAATATGTAATTAATAAACAAAATTTTTGAAAAATTCATAGTTAAAGTGCTTTTTGTACATTAGATATTAAGAATATGAAAGCCGTTTTGTATTTCTTTGTATAAAAATTCTTTTTGCGACATATTACATATAGAAACGAAAGTTAATGTTATTTTCTATCAACCATAAGATTTTGTATATTGAATACAAAAAAATGTATTACAATTTATATTACATTACATTGAATCAATATCTATTGTCAAATAGACAAATTAAAATTGTTATAATTCTGATATGTGGGAATCAGTAAAAGAATAAAACCGATAACATTATATTTACATATCAATAAAATTTTAATTAAATTAAAATAAATAAATGCAACTGTAATAAGTATCTCAGGTAGCGACAGATAAGCCTCATTTCTCTCTCTCTCTCTGTCTCTCTCTCTCTTTCTCTCTCTCTCTCTATAATATATTATTCTTAGGTATAGGTTTTGTAGGCAGTAGCATAACTTTCCGTTCATAAACAATTAAATATTTTTTCCCACCTCTATGAGACAGTCCGCGGTTAAGTTGAGTAATATCAAATAGTACTTTTTCAGTGATTTAGGAAATATAATCAAATTCTATGCTCATTCTAAAAACAACGTTACTGTCTGAAGTTCAATTTAATCAAGAGCAAAGCAGAAATTGATATAAATGTGAGCTTGTGTATATCAGTATGATAATAGTTAATAGATAATTCTAAATTAGTTTAGCTAGCTGTGTATAAGAATAATATGTATAGTAATAAATATATGGATATGGACTAAAGACATTTTTGATGTCTGGATAATACCTTGGAGCCAGCTTCATGGGCAGTCAGAATGGAATCAACTCTTATAACGGTTCAAATTTGATGATAGCTTATGCATTCATGATTCTTTTCAGTTATCGAGGGCCTCTCCGACAGAAAATGTGAGAAAAACAATTTCCATTTTTCTCTACAAAAACGACAAGATCAGCACTAATGACAATTTTAATAAAGTGATAGTACATACTTCAATTGTACTTTTGTCGACTGCTTATATACAAATTAATAAACATGTTTTCATTGATCATATGTTATTGTAATTAATTAATAAATATTTTGTCATTGATCTTACAATCCAATAAAATCAATCGAAAACAATACGTAACAATATCAATACATATCTACAATAACATTAATACATTAATACACAAAAATAATAAAAATGAAAATTAAATGAAAAATTATAATGACAGTCAGACTGTCCTTGTATACAGTCACCTCCTTAGACTAATTTGAAAATAAAATATTAGCTAAAAAATTGTTGTTAGTAAAGTGCAATCTGACTGTCCCCAACAGCCTTACCTAATTGAATATCCAGTCTAACATTTCGAGCTTGCTACGGCTCCTCATCAAGGACTGATGATAGTCTACGGGGGTGACTGTATACAAGGACAGTCTAACTGTCATTATAATTTTTTATTTTAATTTTAATTTTTATTATTTTTATGTATTGATGTATTAATGTTAATGTAGATCTGTATCGATATTCTTACGTATTGCTTTCGATTGATTTGATTGAACTGTAAGGCAAATAAAAAAATATTTATTAATAAGTGCTAGTACAGCCTACCGTGATCAATTAAGGTCTCTGTAATTAGACATGTCGCCTTCCTGGCTAGTTTGAGCTAATTTTCTTTTCACATTAATTAATATCTGAAAGCCAATATGCATTAAAAAAATATTTTATCAATATTTCAGAATAAGCTTTCTGAAGAATAACAATAATTTAAGGAGAGTTTCCACTTCAAAATGGAAATATACATTTTCTGTATTGCATACTTATAATGTATTCCATCAAATTTCGATAACATACATATAGAGTTATATAATATAAAAAATTTGGCGAATTAAGTGCGCACATTCCACATGTGGTCAATACTACTGTTTATGCTTAAAGACTTTTATTATTATTTTATAAAAGTCACTTTCTTGATATATAAATTTTTATACATTTTTTGACTTCTCTAAAAATTCATGTATAGCTTGTAAAAGAGTCGTATATTCATACTTGATTTCCTCAAACTTTTGTACGTACAATTATTAAAATAACGATACCATCGGACTTATTGCACCTAAATTAATTAGTAGAGGCTAATAGTATATGCATAACTTCTGTCGAAGAAACCTTCTTAAAACACACAAACATCCATCGACTATGCTATATTAATTTATGGAATCTCTGCATGTAGGGCTTATATTACTTGCACCAGTATGGAGAAAGTGGCGACATTTTTTCTGCCCCCTATAATTCAACTAACCACATTACATACTTAAGTACGAGTATTGATTAGCTTTGAAATTGTTGTTTAGTAATTGTCAGTATCATATTTTATTCGATTGATATTGAAATTGCACCATTCTTTAAATCTCTTGAGATTCGATAAAATTGTAAATTTTCATAAGATTCTATATATTAGTGGCTCTTATTGCATTCTCGAAGTAGATTGAAAAGTCTAAAATTTTGTATAGTCGTCTTTACGAACGTAAATTATAAGGTTTTATCATCTTTTTATTATATTTCTTGTATTATTGCTTGCACCAAATAATTTTGTAAACCCGCTGAAGAAAATTTTAAATATGTCATCCCAATCAAGAATAATACTCCAAATAAAATTTCAAAATATTTTAGCCTCATTGCTCCAAAAAGCCAGGACTAGATGAGTCAAAAGAAATTGATGTAAATAATGCAGAAAAATGTATGACCACAGAAAATATTTCTATCTTTGATAATCAGCTGAATGAAAATAGTATTAATATTATAAATAGTTTTTCTGATACATATATCAATGTTAATAAAGAATCTCTTGCAATTAGAAATTATATTGGAACTACAGTGAATGATTTTATTAAAAAAATTGATTTTACATCACTGGACTCCACCTAAAGAATATAATTTTCTATACTCCATACATAACAAACAAGGGAAGCCAGAAAAGAGGTATGCTAGTTGTTTTAATGGTTTAAAATACTGGCATATGTAAAAAAATAGTTATAAATAATTAAAGAATATAATGTAATTACAATAATATCAAAATAATTAAAGTATAAAATAGATATAATAAAAGATATATATATAATTGAACAATTAAAGTTAATTAAACTTGGATGAACGGGATATACGGTGTGAGGTATACAAATACGAATACTTTGAGGAATTAAATTAAAATAATGTATTTAAAAATTATAAATATATATATATATATATATATATATATATATATATATATATACACGAGAGTTCTCTTACTTTTTATCTTACGGATCTATGCACACACACACACATACGCGCACAAACACACACATACACACACATACAACCAATATAGGGCAAGAAGATGTGGTCAAAATCAAAGCGGATGCAGTACCGATGCCTGGGAGATGGGAACAGCCCTCACTGTATTATATTATATTTGTATATTTAGTATTAAATTATATTGAAATTATATAATATTTTGCTGATATCACTCGAGAAATGAATATTAACAGAAACAGATATTGAGAAAATTTAACTTGCGCGCTTTACAGGAGTGAGAGAAAGGATGTGACGACACTATAGTTTAGAATATACAAGCTACACGCATACCGTTTTTGCCGGTTATAACACATCAACTGCAGGCAGAAAGTTTTATTTTGTTGTTTTTATGTAATTTCAATACAAATTATACATTGATTGCAAAATTTCAGCTAACAAGTAAAAGTATTAAATTCAACGAAGAAAAGTTATAATGTGATGAACATTCTAGATAATAAAATATATTCATGCACTCGTATATTTGAATATATAGCTATTTTTTGTTACTACTGAATCGCTAACTAAATATATAACTAATTTCTTAAAATCATTCATTATAAAATTTTCTAGACACTACTTTGTTTAAAATAGATAAAGTTCACAAGAACTGTCTTATGGTTTCTTAAATATATAACTTAAATAATAGTTAGAAATTGGCCGGTAATAAATTTTTCAAAATTAATATTCAATTTTTTTTTTATATTTTTTCAATCTTTATACCTATTATTTTATATACTCGCAGAATTACTATCGCACTCCTAATTTAGCAACACCTGACCGCACAAGCCCCAGACCTAGCAACGTGACTTAATGCTGTAGGCATGGTTTCCACGCAGAGGTTACACTGTGTCAGCGTCCTACAGTCGGACGCCTTGTGTTCCTGCTGCCCGCACTAGAAACAGACAGTGTTCCTGTCTGGGCCGTCGCAGTCCGAGCCGCGGTGTCCATAGCCGAAACACCTATAACAGCTCGCGACCTGGACCCGCCGCCGCAGGCCGCAAAGAACTCACCCAATGGCCACCTTTTCGACTTCCAGTAACTGCTGACCAACATTCTCAGGGAGGTTCACAAGGGCTGTTCGTTTGCCGACTTTGTTCTTCTTCGTGAGCCTCACCTCGCGGGGGCCGATATAGTCCTGCAAGACATCAAGGAGGGCTGTCTTCGCTTCGTCAGGTGTCGTATAACCATCCACGACTCTGATCACCAAGGTAGTCTTAGATGTCAGAGCGCGAAGTGCCGCGTTTTGCCCGACGACCTCTGTTAGGGCGTTAGAGAAGCCCTCCTTGCTCTTCGCCGAAGCCTTCTTAAATTCGAATAGGACATCGCCGTTAATGTTCGGTGGATATCCTTGATCGTAAGTCGATACTGCGAGGGGTCGACCTAATGGCGTATTCCTCCAAGGACCTCCGTGCATGTCTTCCCCTCTATGGGCTTGAGAGGCAGTACCACAGGCCTTGCCCTTCTCCCTATTTTAATTTTAGGTTTCATGGTGTCCTCTCCGGATTTGGTGACTCCCTTCTCGTTTGTCTTCTTCTTATTTTCTTCTAGAAGGATGTCTCTTCTCGCCTTCGGTTGTCTCGACAAACTCGGGAGTATGCAGGGGCCGTGCTCTAAGGTGCCTTCTGTCCACAAGCTCCTCAAATTGGCTTTGTAAAGCTGGAATCCCCTCCTTTATAGTATTATTCACATTCTTTTGCCTTTGCATCGACTCCATCATCATTTTAAACAAATTTTTAATGGATTCAATGAGGACTTTATGGTGTGCATCTTCCTGCTGATATCATTCTAGATATCTTGACTGTCGAATTCCAGTATCCGTGCTGTTTTCCCGGCTGCCAGCAGGTGTCGCACTGACAACACTGTTGATTCCACTGCTACTGACCGTATGGGTGACCTTCAGGCTGGTCACCCCCGTACTCTTCTCGGCAGTCACCTGCTAATCCATGCTCCTAACCTCTTTTCGTTTGTTGTTAGTAATGTCCATACTTATATTCTTGTATTTTCGCCCTTCCACGCGGACAGCCTTCATGGATCCTTCAACGACGAGCTCACCAAAATGACTCACGAACACTTGCCTGAAGGCGTCATTCTAGCTTGGACCTTTGTGTAAGACTCCTTTACAGAGCCGCGAGATATAGCACACTTCGTCACGGTAGCCCACCTCCGGTCTCTCGAGTTTCGCACCCCAACAATAAGGTGTTCAACTCTCTGGAAAGTTTCCGGCATATGTCACGAGCCAGGACACACTCGCCAATGCCGAATAACTGGTGATAGCTAGGTGCCCAGCTACCCATCCTGCCGTCAGCGGGAGCCCAAGATGGTTCGGGTCGCTCAGGCACGCAACCTGAAGACTTGTCTCCCCATTCAGGATCTCCCTTTGGCAGCTCCCAGGCTTCCACGCTCGGCAAGCGTGGTGGACGATTTTTAGCTCCGTTTATAGCTCTTTCTACCTCCCTGACACAAGCGGAGGGGGAAGGATGAGGCTATAAGATTTCATCTGCATCAATTAATAGACAATGCTAGCGCCGTGGTGCCCCCCTTACCGATCAGAAAGGAGCTCGCCCCATTTCATTCCGCTCTACTTTAAAAATACATGTAAGAGTATATATAAATAATCAAGAAAAAACGGAATTTTTTTATCAAGATAATTTTTTTAAAATTATTATTAACAAATTGTTAACAAAAAAAATAAAAAAATAAACTTTTTTAACGATAGTCTCTGTTCGGGTGCCAAGTAACGTTTCCCTTTTCCCCTTGGGATAGCTTACGTGATAGGGCCAGGATCATTTTGAAAGGAAAGAGAATATAGACAAGATCGGGAAAAAAATCACGTTTTACTCAATTATGTTCAGATATAAAAAATAAGAAAAAATATATTATAATAAAAAATATACAAAGAAAAAGATTACAAAAGTAATAAATAAGAAAAACTTTCTGGCTCCTCCGATCTGTAACAGAGAAGACAGAATTTTATATTAAAACCTTATATTATACCTTATTACACTATTTTTCGCACGCTGCTTATTTTATACAATATTTATAACTTAAATTTAAACGCACTTTATTTACTAATCTCGCGCACTATATTTATATAAACTTTTACTGGGGCTTGGGGGAGTTTCGGGGACGAACGTAGCCTGCTGGTTCGGGGCTAGGAATAAGACCGCTGGGCTTTAACAGAGAGCCGCGTACCCAGGGTCTAGTCTCTTTGAGGGATAGTAAGGCGGCAGGTTTTTAATGGAGCGTCACACAACCAGAATCAAGCTTCACTAGGATTCGGACGGGATAGTAGAGCCTGCTGCTCTTTCACGGAGCACCGCGCAACCAGGATCGCGACTCTACTATTCAGGATTTTCGCATCGGCAGGATTACTAGAGCTCTGGAGTCAGGATAGCTCTATGGAGCTTCTTTCGGTCGTATCTATATAATAATAATCGTTTTACATTTTTGAAATAATACTAATCGCATTAAATTAATAGATTTTTTTTATGTTATACACTCCTCAATCTTAATGAAGCTTGAACTTGGTGCGTGGTGCTCCATTAATGACCAGCGGTCTTACTATTACTCAAGAGAATTGATCCTAGGTGCGCGGTGTTCCGTTAAACTTCAGCGGTCTCGCTCCTAGCCTCGAACAAAGTCGTGATCCTGGTTGCGCGGCTCTCTGTTAAGGACCATTAGGCTTCGTTCGTTCTCCACCTTCGTTTGTTCTCCCCCCAACCCAGCAAAAGTGAATATATATATATATATAGTCTGCGAGATTAGTTTAATATCTGCGTATAAATATAATTTATAAATACTGTTTAAAATAAGAAGATTCAACATAAGAAATCAGATATTATAATAAATCAGAAGTTTGGTTTATTATATTATCTTGTGTAGAGTTTAATAGAATATAATAAAATTATTTAATAGAATATACGACTATCTTGATTTTTCCCGATTTTACGGAAAACTCCCTTTTCTTTCAAATTGATCCTGGTACTATTACGTAAGCTATTTCAAGCGGAAAAAGGAAACTTTACACACACAAACACACACACACACACACACACACACACACACACACACACACACACACACACACACACACATGCACACACATATATATATATATATATAATAAAATAATAAAAATTAATAGAATTAACTAGATATAAATAACTAGAATAGTTTCTACTCGAGAAACTAACTAGAATCAAAATAAGTAGAAAGCCTATTCATTTCATTAATTCTCCTACATAGAAGATTTCAACTAGAAAATATGTACGTCGTTTTTTTCAAAATAGGATAAACTGCAGAAAATCTGACTGGATACAAGATAGGAAACCTTAGTTTCATTTCCTTAGTTTTCCTAGTTGTAAAATTTCGATGATAGAAAACACGCATTTCTTCCTACGTAAGTAAAAATTAAGGAAATCTAAATAGAACCGAGAAAATAATAATTAATGTAAGAGGATTATTAGATAATCGTTGGGAAATCTATCTTGGATCTGGCGAGTATTACCTTCTAATAACTTTTTCCTTTTTTTATTTGAATAATAAAGTTTAAATTTATGGGAGAGTATTAAAGTTTATTATTTAGGTGAAACAATGGAAATGAAAACTAAAAATTTATGATAAGAAATTGAGTTTTTGAGTCTAAAAAAATATTCTTAATTTTCTTGTATATTTTAGCATTTTTTGAATCACTCTTCAAATACAGAGGGTATTCAAAGAACACATTTTCCATTTAAAATTAAGTAATTATAATAAAATCAAATACAGAACAGTATTATACATTAATTAAATTTAGAACGACACGCTTGCAGCTCGTTTGAGATTAGAATGAAAATACATTTAAAATTTAATATCAACAAGAAAAAAAACAGAGTAAAGAAACATGGTTGTGACGTCGAATCATTTCGATACGAGAAAGCTGAGTCTGGATTTTTACACATTGGTTAAGAGAGGTCGATATTTTTATGTCTTACTTTTTTATATAGATAAAAAGCCAAGGAGCTTCTCGGGAGCAGGGGTTCCTTGTTTTACAAGAAACAGTCCTTATTCGCCTTTACCTCTTTATTTAGTTCCCTACTCTAACAAGAAATTCATAGACGAAGTGAAAGTTTAGGGATTGTGATTTGTATGGTCCCGCCTTGTTCTTGACTAATTGGAAACTTGAAATAAATGAACGGTTGTGAAATTCCAAAAAAATTTATTATTTATTATAATTACAATCTACCTGATCGAAGGCCAGTGGAAAAATGTCAGTGTGGTGGTCGCGATAACGCTTTTATAGTTTACCCCCTCCATTGATTGGAAACTCTTTCGAGGAAATTGAAATCTGCATTTGAACTTTCGAGATGTTGCACATTGCAGCCTCACGGCCTAGACTATTTCAAACTTTAATGGAATCTTTCTCTCTCTTTGTAGAGTTGGTGTTTTTATCTCTATATTTTGATAGACTTTTCAGCTTTCGAAAATTTCCAGACTTTTCACCAGATAAAAACATGCATTGAAAACTACAGCTTTCGAAAACGTTTAGTTTTCACGGCACTGCACCGGCGTCTCAAAATACACGTTTTTACATATGAAACAGATAGTATTTTTCAGTCAGAGTTATGAATAAAGTGTTACGTCTCAAAAATATCGAATGTACATATATTTGACAGTATTATATTTGAACAAATAATATTTTGTTTTTTTAATAATTTTTATTTATAATTTATTAATTTAAATTAATCATCTTATTTTGTTTTCTTAATTTCTCGAAGATCGAGAAATTTCATATGTCAACATTTGACATCCTATATTTTTGTTTATATTAATCATCTATTTTTAAATCTCTATGGCTTCGTAATAATTAGTGATTCAAAGAGCCTTTAATATATTTTTTTAATTTTTATTATTCGAATTTATAACTGAACTTGGTATACAATTTCAAACGCAATTATTATAAGTATACATTAAATCTAAATGATGAAATTCGGAACTGCATTAAAAAAACCCTATTAATTTAATTCTTTAACCCATATTTCAATTATAAAAACATAATAGAGAAACAAAAGAACACTCTCTTCTAAATTTATGATTTAAATGACCGATGGACATTTAAATTTCCTCTTCGCAATTGTTTTAATATTTATTAGGAACTACGAATATACATATATATATATATATATATATATATATATATATATATATATATATATATATATATATATAACAATATATAACAAACAATATTAGACTGAATATATGATATTTTTATTTTATATACACTTATAGAAACTCAATTAATTCTTATAACTGAAATTTAATAATTATAAGGATACGTTAACACGCCTTTTTCAAGGAAGATCCTAAAACTTTCTCGGACATGGTTCGATTTAGAGAAGAATTATTAGGAGGCGAACTCAGTGTCCAATGTTTATTAACGGAAACAGGACAATTATGATGGAAAATCGATTCACGTTAGCTTAATCAAAATATTTTCCTTCATTTCTACTCCTTTTTGCATCTTTCTGGAAATATGGCGATATGGTGACAAAAAACCCATGTCGGTTTCAAGGCGATTCAATCATCCACAAATTCTTGCACTTCTTGAACATGTGGGAAGTCTGTATCAAGGAGGTCGTACTGCATCGATCTGAATAGGTGGTAATCAGAAGGCGCTCTGTCTGCCGAGTACGATGGATGCGGCAGCACTTCCCATTCGAGCTCCAACAGAGTGTTTTCGACGGCTTTCGTAACATGTGGCCGAGCGTTGTTATGCAAAAGAATGGCTTTGCGCCTATTGCTCACGATCGTTGATTTATGTTCAATAAATTTCTGTTGAAAATTATTCAGTTGGCATTTCTATACCTCGGTAGTGACGGTTTCATTCGGTTTTTGCAACTCGCAGCTCGTTTCGCACACCCTGTTACTTCGACCGAATGCACAGCAATATCTTTTGGCCATGGATGTTCCGTTTTGGTATCAACGTGGACGGTTGACCTTGGTCTACCCACGACTTTTTGCACTGGCGATTGTCACAGTAGATCCACTTTTCGTCACCAGTCACAAGACGCCACAGAAAATGCAATAGCAGTTTGAGCAGCTGTGCCAAAATAAAATGAATCTAACCAGTGTAAACAGTGGAAACCATAATAAAAATTCAAATCATGTTAAAACTACAGTCAACAAAACGTACGCTAATATAATGGTGCCCAAAACGGAAGAAGCTATTATTACAGATTTTGCTGAAGGTATTACTATAGATGATTATGTGGATAGTCTAGAAAAACTAACTGGAGCAAGTAATATTAAATTCATTTCGAAAATATCTGGTGCTACCGTGTGCATTTTTCTTTCTAATAGAAACTTGGTATAAAAACTAACTGACAAAAATGTTCAAATTAAAGACCAAACATTTAAAATCAGTAGTCAATGTATATCCGATGATTCCACACGAAATAATAATTAAAGCCTTGGAAAGTAAAGGGATTACAATAGTTTCATAAATATACTATATAACAGCAGGATTAAGCAAACCAGGACGCTCTCACATTCTATCATTTAGACGTCAAGTATACGTTAAGGAAGGAGACGAAAATCGGTTGCCAGAAGCACTACAGATTACGTATGATAACACGGCATATTGGATATTTCTAAGCACCGATCAAACTCGGTGTTTCATTTGCAAACAAAGCGGGCATGTAGCTAATTTATGTCCAAATAATACAGAGGAAATAAACGTCACGACTGCACAACTCGAGAATAAAAACATTGATTACGAGCAACCAAGTATTGAAGCGACGACAGTGCCAGAGAAAACTAACAAATGTATCAAACGCCCTTCACCCTCCACCTCCACATAGGGAACTGACAATAAAATAACAGATGATATAATAAATAATACAAAAGAAAACGAAGAACACCGTGATGAATCCGGTGGAACGAACTGGAATCCTTATTAGTACCATTAAAACCCTTCATTAAAAAACACGAAAGAAACTTCGTCATAAATTATGAACAATTTAAATTGCTCTTGGTCTTCAGTCTTCAAGTAAACAAAAGATATGTGAAATTGTCGATGAAATATCTAAAGATTCGGAAAGCATAGTTAAAATGATAAACGCTATATATACAGAGACAAAAGATAAAAAGCTTAAAGCAAAATTGCTAAGAATCAAGAAAAAATTACTTGAAAAAAATAAAAATGACTCCGAAGTAGAGACAGATTACTCTCAAAGCTCAGAGATAGAAAAAGATGAGAAATAAACAGATATATTACACAAATATACTATATATAAATTAAAATAAATGGACACATACATTCAAAAAGACTTATGTGCTATATTCTGGAATCCCAGAAGTGTAGTGAACAAAAAAGAAGAAATAATGCAGATACTGCCTAATATAGATTTATTGATATGTGTCGAATCTTGTCTATCAGAAGATAACGAGTATAAAAAACGCTTCAACTTCTCTGGATTTAAAACGTTGCGTAAGGACCGTCAACAAAGCAAAGGAGGAAGAATAGTCATGCTAATTCGAAATGATATCGCATACTACGAACTGCAGCATCTTAAGTCGCCCGACCAATCGATAGAATTAGCCGGTATTCGTATCACAAACGTCAATCCTCAGATAGATGTAATAGCTTGTTACAGAGTCCCAGGTTTAGTTCTTTCACAGCAAAAATGGGACGAATTATTTAATAACATGCAAGATGAAAATAGTACAATTTTCATGTGAGACTTTAATGCACATCATTACCATTGGAATTGCAAAAAGAACGATAGCAACGGGATAAGACTACTTGAAAGTTATACTAACGCAAATTTATTTTTATAAAATCGAAAAACATCTAGCTATATACATAACTATACAAATAAATCTTCTAATTTAAACTTGATCTTTTCTTCCATAAATGTAGCAGATAAAATTCATGTGAAAGAAACTGAGGAAACCTTGGGTTCTGATCACTTTCCTGTACATATAACGATTAACTTAGAAAAATGCATATATCAGCAAAAAAAATTTAATATCAATTTAATTAAAGCAAATTGGGAAAAAGTATATGAAATATTAAATGAAAACTTTGTTCAATTTCTAGAAAATGAATATATAATTTCAGAAGCTAGTCTAAAATATCAAACCTTTTTCGAAATCATACAAAACGTTATTAAATAAGCATGCTAAAAAAGAGAAACGTAAAAAGTCAATTTCATAGAAACCCCGTAGCGTGGTGGAATTCTGAATGCGATAAAGCAAAAAGACTGAGAAAATCAGCATTTAAAAAGTTGAAAATTACGAACGAACCAAACGATTTTATTCAATTTCAAAAAAAAATCAGCTATTGCCAAAAAGATGTTCAAGACAACAAACAGAGAATGGTTTCGAAACTTTCGTGAAAAATTAAATTTTTATACTAATAAAACATATGTTTGGAATAAATCCAAAATTTTAAAAAATAAATGGACAAAATTAATGCCACTCTACACATGCGAAAATCACCAAACGCAGACACAGATCTATGATGTTATTGATAAAAGTAGCCCTACATAGTGCGCTAGAAATCCTAATTGGATGCCAATCTGCAAAATAAACTTATTTCTAAATTCACCTTTCGACTTTACTGATTTCAATATTGCACTCGAAACCAAAAAGAATCATTCCGCTTGTGGAATCGATAGAATTAACTATGAAACCATAAAGAACTTACCTATTAAATACAAATTAATTCTCCTAGATATATACAACGACATGTATAGTAAAAATAACTATCCCGTAGAATGGAAGAACTCGTTCATACACTTTATTAAAAAGAGTGACGGCAGCAGCGTGCTCCCGATTTGTTTAAGCTCCTGTTTATGTAAATTATTCGAAACACTTGTAAAAAATAAATTTCAATGGTGGCTAGAATATTCAAATTATTTGCCTGATAGTAGAAGATACCTACTCTAAGAAATAGGAGCTCCTTGCTATGTTCTTCGATGTCAAGGGAGCTTTTGATAAAGTGAATATTGAAATATTAATGCAAGAATTGGCAACTATCGGATGTCCTTATAATCTTCTATATTTAATAAAATTCTTAATGTCTGAAAGAATTATGCATTGTTGTATATTAGATCAAGAACAAAGGATCATACACAAAGGAGTTCCACAAGGCGGGCTGCTAAGCCCATTATTATACAGCTTGTATGTTCGTAAGATGTGTCTAAATATACCAAAAACTGTAACCGTTCTGCAATTCGCAGATGATATTGTTCTATATAGTAACAGATCGCTAAGCGTTACATGCAGAAGATTGTTACAAAAATCCGTTAATATCATTTACGAACATTTACATAGTCTAGGCTTAGAATTTGCACCAGAAAAAACAACTCTTATAAATTTTAATAAAAACAATATTCTTCCTGGCGAAACAGAAATCAATATTAAAAATTCAACAATAAAGTCTAAGCAATCAACTAGATTTCTTGGAATAATTTTAGATTACAAACTAACATTTGTAGGAACAAATTAATAAAGTATATCACAAATATACAATAGCACTAAATATACTTTCTTAGAGGAACATGGTGAGGCACACACCCAGATGCACTACCCCTTTATATAAAAGCCTGGTACGTTCAATTTTCGACTATGGTTGGTTTTTATACTTTCCTTCACAAAAACTAGAAATAAATAAGCTCGGAAAAATTCACTATACCGCAATTAGACTCGCGTTAGGATATAGACTTAGCACGCCCACGAACATTTTATTAGCAGAATCTAAACTCCATCTTCTAGCCGATAGGGCAAAATTTTTATGTTACAACTATATATGCAAAATTAGCTCAAACAAAGAACTAACAATTAATAAAACAATCTTCCATATGAGAAAAACTATTGAAAAAATTGCAATAGTTATAATTTTAAGAAGAGACTTTTCGTACAATTTCTTGAAAATACAAATACCTTAAGTGAAAATATATACACAGACAATAAATACAATATTTACAAACAGAAATATAATACGCTTAATTATGATATCAAAATAAATAATGAATTTGGAAAAACTCTAAATGCTTCTCAAAGCCCGAACTTATATATCCAAAAGCTAATTCCAAAAGAAAACGCCTATGAAATTTTTACAGATGCTAGTAAAACAGCTGCAGGAGTTTCAGTAGGTACTGCTTGCTATTGTCCAGGTCTAAATATTATAAACACCAAAAGTATTCATCCGCAGACGTCAATCTTTACAGGGAAATGTATTGAGATCAATGATCCTGTAGATATAGCTTTAAATAATGCAGAAAAAAACGTTCTCATTTTCACGGACTCATTAAGTGCATTAATGTGTCTAAGAAACCCACCGTACAATATAAACACAAACCCCTTTATATTAAATATTAGAAACAAATTGCAAAAAATTTCATACAGAAAAAAATCCAATTATATTGGATACCATCGCATATAGGTATAAGTGGAAATGAGAACGCAGACAAACTAGCCAAAGACGCAACTAAAAATGCTCCGACAAATGCAATCAAAATTCTTTATACAGATTATAAAGAATATTTCAAAAAAAAAAGTAACAGATAACACAAAAAATTATATAAATGCCGCAGGAATAAATAAAGGTACACATTATTTAAAATATTATTACAATAATAAATCAAAACCCTGGTTTAATAGAAAAACGCTGCCCCGAGAAATAATTACGACTATTAACAGATGTCGAGCAGGACATTACAACCTGGCCTTCTCTTTGAATAAAATAGGCATAGTAAGCGACCCAATCTGTCAGTGCAGAGAATACGTTGAAGATATAGAACACGTATTATGGCAGTGCCACTTATACGATCAACGAAGACAGAAATTCATATCCAAGCAACAAACAATAAACTTTCAATTACCACTCTCCAGCACTATTTTATTATATAAACCTACAACGCAGATATGTAGTACATTGCATTCTTTCTTAAAGGAACGGTAAAATACGATATCTAGGTTTTTCCGAACGACATCTACGGGGAGTAGCGTGTTTAGTCGTTAGGAAGCGATGCTAGCTTTCTCGGGACGACTTCTACTGGGTCTATCTTGTTTAGTTGGTAGGAAACGATGTTTAGGTATGTCGGAACAACTTCTACGGGGAGTTTCGTGTTCGGATGATAGAATGCGATTTCCAGGTATTTTGGAATGATTTCTGCGGGGGTTTCGTGTTTAGTTGGTAGGAAATGATGTTAAGGTATGTCGGGTCAACTTCTCACGTGTTCAGACGATAGAAGATGATGTCCGGGTATGAAGGGACGACTTCTATGGGGGAATATTGTGTTCAGACGGTAGAAGACGATGTCAGGATGTTTTGGAACGACATCTACGGGGAGTGTTTAAGAGATTTCTATAAAGAGATTCTTATTCTACCATTCGAACACGCACACTCCCAGTAAAAGTCGTCCTGGGATATCTGGACATTGTATTCTACTTCCTCAAAAGAAAACTCTAAAACACTTGCACATCTTTTTCTACCGCTCGAACTCAAAAGTACAATATTTTCCATTGAAGCCGTATTTAATATGCACACATATATATATATATATATATATATATATATATATATATTGTATAAAATGGTCAGCAAAATATGAACTTTTTGAAGTGGACGCTACATTGAAACAGCTTTTTATACAGAAGCGACGATAGGTCAACTACGGTCAATTATTTATGGAAACATAGATTGTTATATATAGAGTACTTTTTACTTAGATATTATTGAATTATTTATGAAATCGGTTAAATTATTATCTCGGGCGAATCCGAGACGTGGGATGCTAATACGTATATATATATATATATATATATATATATATATATATATATATATATATATATATATATACATACTGCTTTATATAGAGATTCGCTCGATCGATCAGTTGTTTCTGGATCGTAAGCCTATACCCAAGTCTTATCTCCAGTTATTATGCGTTCCATCTTGTCCTGATTGTCCGAAAGCATCATTTCACAGACCTTCATGCGACGCTGTTTTTCTAAAAAATTGAGTATTTTAGGCACCAATAGAGATGTCACTCTTTTCAAGCATAACATTTTTTTCAATATCGTGTTGATTGACCCATTTAAAATTGCAATAATTTCAGCAAGCGCTCTAGTAGTCAATCGACAATTGTGCAAAACTAATTCTCTAATTTTGTCGACGTGGAGCCCATCAGTAAATGTTCTTGGTCATCTTTGATGTGGTGCGTCTTCAACACGTTTTCGACCTTCGTTGAACAATTTGTTCTAATCAAAAACACTTGCTCTTGTTATTGACTTCTTAACAAGGCTTTCTGAAATATGCCGAACGTTTCGGCAGCCAATATTTCATTTCGCGCACAAAATTTAATGCTGCTTCTTTGTTGAAGAATTTCAGACATTATACAAACTGAAGAGACAATTTTTCTTTGTTTACAAAACACAAGCAAAGTTATATGACAAATGAAGATAATTGCGTGAAATTTGGCACAGATAACTCTGACAGTACTACCAACATAAAAGTAAAAACATTTGTTTGAATTGATAAACCCCCTGGTAGAAACCTAACAATTTTTAATAGGCTGGAAAGTAGTTACTAGGTAGTAAAAATAGAATCAATCATTGTGCCTAGAAACAAGGTAATTCTTTTTTTTTGTCATCTTAAAAATTATACGTAATAAATTACTTTTGGAAATATTTTCCTTTTATTATTTAATATTTAAAAGTTCCCATGAAGCAATTAATAAACAAATTCTATTCTTTGATCTCTTATGCCGGCTTCAATTATTGGTTGTTAGTTAGTAATTCTACCCTATTTATTTATAAAATAAAAAATATCATTTGAAATTTTGGAAATTTTATAAAATAAAATTAATTTTTTAAATTAAAAATCATGCTGAGTTCATAACTATAATTCGTAACTTGAATTTATGGAGAGTGTTCACACGGCAGATCTGACGATTTGCCATACCCGCAAGTAGTAAAACATTATCTTGGTTAATATATAAGTTCGATTATAACTTCACATAAGTATAACATATATTGTATAAGAATGTGTAAGCTATTGTCAATGCGTTGTATATGTATTTAGATGTATAAGGTATATATAACCAATGTACTTATAAGTTACTTCAAAATTTTCGAAATGAACTTGATAAAGATTTATAATTTATTCATTAAAATAATGATAAAAGTCAATGAATTTATATAAGAAAACATAATCACGATAACAATTTTTTAGCTACGTTACATGTTATACCTCACTTAACCTTGTTTTAAGATAAAGTTTAGTCATAACCACACGCACAAACACACACACACACACCAGTGTGGAGCTTTGTTACTTTCTCCCATCTGGCGCCCCCCAGGTTGCGGATAGGGGATGGCTCGCTACAATTTGTAGAGGGCACTGAGGAAATAAAATACTCAGGGCGGACAGAAAAAGCTAATAGGGAGGGTCTCCCGAACTTAAGGCCAATTATGACTAGTGTTTGGTATAAACAAGGATATACCCCAGGGAGTAACCCCGACAAGACCGGTCAATCTCCTCACCGATTCCGATAGACTGCAAGCCTCTATGATCGGTGGTAGCCCCTCGGATTCTGGGGAGGGCAAATCAAACATCATCATAGACAGTACATTGAGAACTAAGGGAGATGGCATGATGGATCAAGAAATGACGGATGGAGAAATCTCCATCAAAAGAAGAAACAATCATCTGTAGCGACTTGGTGAGAAGATCAGCCAACTGTTGGATTTTGTGAATGATAGACATAACGTGCACAAGACCATTAAGGATCTTGCTCTTCGTTCTATAAATGCCTCATACAAATGCATCAGTATGGCAGAGGATGATCTGTTGCAGTATTACCGTCCCGGTGTACTCATGAAGTCGTCACTCGCCGAGTCTACGCTCTGATACCAATCGAAGCGCAGCTGAAGGGATAGATTCCACTCCTAAAACATTAGGTAGGAAAAGGATGAAAGAACCATTACTGGGCTTAAGGAGACCATCAAAATCAGCTGGAGTGCCTACAGGGAAGTCTAAGGCCAAGGAAAATCAATGGCAGACCATCAAGCGCAAGAAGCCCAAAGGTAAAGAATTACCTAGTACGCGCACGCTTAGTGGACGAAATAGACCTAGTTGCATCTTGATTAAGGCCAATGAAGGAGTTACATACGCAGAGGTACTGCGTCAAATAAAGAATGACCCGGAGTTATCTCATGTGAAGAATGAAGTTAACAGGATGCGCAGAAATGCAAGCGGTGCCCTGGTACTTCAGTTAGAATGGACAGCTAAAGATGCACATGAGTTGGCTCGCATTGTTAAAACTAAGGTTGGCCATACCGCATCCACCTCGCTCCTGACTAATCTTATTACTTTAGAGATTAAAAATATAGATGCGATTACTACAATGTATGAAGTCTTAGAGGCTTTGAAATCACACCTCGAACTAAAGGAGACTAACATGCTAATCACTCGTACCCTGCGGAAAGCTTATGGGGGTACTCAGACGGCGGTGGTGTATGTACCATATAGCTACGCAGCTAAGCTACTACGTGCAGGACATGTTCGCATCGGATGGGTCAGCTGCAGAGTTCGAAAAAAACAGAAATAAGGCGCTGCTGCAGGTGTTGGCAGACTGGCCATTTATCGGCCGTGTGCTCGGGCCCTGACAGAACTAATCTTTGCAGGCACTGTGGTGGAAATGACCATCTATCCAAGCTGTGTGTAAACGAGCGCTGCCGTTTATTCTGTAAATGTGAAGGAAAAAAGGGGATTAACCATTCAGCATATAGCTATAAGTGCCCGATCACTTTGGAGTTTTTAAACAGACATAAAACATGAGAATACTCCAACTGAATACTAACCATTGCTTAGCGGCCCATGACCTGCTGAAACAGACAATAAAGGAGCTAAGAATAGACATTGCTGTAATCTCCGAACCATATTATGACAGGGACAGATCACAGCGCTGGATAAGTGATATAAGCAATAGAGCGGCCCTCTGGGTTGGTCAAAATAGGCAGGTACTAAAGCAGTCTAGTCAACGGAGCGAATTGATATCCTGGCCTAAAATACAAGAAATATACTTCTTTAGTGTATATGCTCCTCCAAGTTTGACGAACAAGCAGTTTGAAATCCTTGTAGCTAAATTAGTTGATGAGGCCATAGACAAGAAACCATTATTAATCGCTGGCGATTTTAAGGCGTGGTCCACAGCCTGGGGAAGCGCTTCAACAAATAACAGAGGTAGTATGCTGCTTGATGGCCTTAATTCTCTTCAACTCTATGTGGTTAATAAGGGATTTGAATCCACTTTCATTAGGGGAGATAAAGAATCAGTCATTGATGTAACATTCTCCAGTGATGACCCGATTCAGCAGATCCTTAATTGGAGAGTAAGCGATCTTTACACTCACAGTGAACACAGGGCGGTCTTCTACTAGATTACAGAGAAGAAAGTGAAGAACAAGTGCAATGAGTGGATGCCCAGACGGAAATGAAACATCAGATCGCTAGACTGTGAAGTGTTCGCCACTATCATATCAGAAGAGCGTTTAGAATATGGTGCACCAGGCCATCTGGCAAATGCACTCATGAAGCATATCTCTGAAGCATGTGATGCATCGATGACTAGGACTAAGAGCGGATTTAAACATCGTCAATCTGTCTACTGGTGGACAAATGAAATTGCAGAATTGCGCAAACAATGTCATCGCGCACGTAGACTTGCCCAGAGAGCCCGCACCCATCGTGATACGTTTAACAGTTTATTTAAAGAAGCACAGAGAGTGCTTGTCAAGGCCATTAAGGCAAGCAAGCGTCGATGCTGGCTTGAACTGTGTGCAGAGGCCAACAATGACTTATAGGGACGACCATACAAAACAGTCATGGCACGATTGAGTAGGGCACCAATACAACCCACTAGCACGGTATTGATTGATAAGATTGTTTCCGCTCTCTTTCCCAATGACATTCATGGGACTGTACTGCGCACGCAACACTCGGACAATATACCTCCTATAACAGAAATGGAGCTACATAATGCTTACGCTAAGACTACAGACAATGCTGCCCCTGGCCCTGATGGTATCCCTAATGCGGCAGTTAAGTTGGCGATTCAGAAGAATCCAGCTATATTTCTAAAAGTATATAATGCTTGTCTTCTTGAGGGTATTTTGCCTGATTGCTGGAAGACTGAAAGGTTAGTCCTGTTACCTAAGGGCAATAAGCCACTTGATGATCCGACATCATACAGGCCATTGCGTATGCTCGATTCGGTAGGTAAAATATTTGAAAAAATAATATGTAGCCGACTGGAAGCATTCACTGAAGGATTGCACGGCTTATACTCACGCCAATTTGGAGTTCGGAAAGCAAAATCAACAGTCGATACTATTAAACTGGTAGTGTGTACCGTAAAAAATGCAATTAGTGGTAAGAGATGGAATGTGGCACTAAGCAGTATTTTGCCATTATCGCTCTAGATGTAAATAATGCCTTCAATTTAGCGCGCGGGTCTTCTATTATGAATTCTCTTAAAGAGTTCGGAATAGCTGGTTATCTACAGAATGTCGTGGCCAGCTACTTTGAGAATAGGATAATATTATACCGAACGGTTGAAAGCATTGTAGCGCATAAGGCTACTGCAGGAGTCTCCCAGGGCTCGAGTATGGGACCTACATTTTGGAATATTATGTATGATGGCGTGTTGAGGATTCCAGAACCGCTTGGTTCAATAACAGTAGGGTACGCCGACGATATCGCTTTACTAGTGACGGCTAAGATCCTTGATGAACTCACTGAAAATGCCAATGAGGCAATGAGCAAAATCAGTAGATGTATTAAGTTGGCTGGTCTACAATTAGCGGAGCACAAGACAGAAGTAGTTCTTGTCAGCACTCGTAATTAGGTAGCTAATATTTATCTCAAAGTTAGTAACTGCCGCATTAGTTCTGTGCCATTTATACGATACTTGGGTTTACAGCTTGATGCCAGGTTAAACTTCAAAGAGCATCTATGATATCTGGTGAAAAAGCGCAACGATCAGCTGCCTTGTGTCGGCTCATACCTAACATTGGTCGCCCATGCCCATCCCAGAGGAAGCTATTAGCTTATGTTGCTAATTCTGTCAGCATGTATGCAGCACCAATCTGGCATCATGCATGTGGCATTAAATCGTATTGTGAGCTGGCCATTGCATCCCGTCGCCGCTCCTGTATACGTATTATTAGTGGTTACAGGACAGTATCCACGGACGCTGCTGAGATACTTGCCGGAATTCTTCCTTTCGATTTAGTTGCAGATGAACTGGCTAGGCTGCACAACATATGTAAGGCCGCAGTGAATTCTCTACAAGGTGCTAAAAACGTTGAACGTCATCATTTTCTAGAAATATGGCAAAAATAATGGAACGATTCTATCAAAGGCCGATGGACTTATCGTATCCTTCCACATATACAAAGATGGATCAACAGGAAAAACGGGGAACTAGATTTCCACCTAACCCAATTACTGACTGGACATGGTTGTTTTAGATTCTATTTCGACCGTTCTCACCTGGATACCTGGATAGTAATGATTTCTGCCCCATCTGTTCGACATTGGTTGAGGATGCCGAGCACATATTAGTGAACGGCCCTCGTTTTAGAACACAACGTAAGCACTTGATGAGCACCATCAATCAGCCAATCAGACCAGGGAGCGTCCTATCAATAATGCTGGTATCTTCAGAAAACTGGAAGGCAGTAGCCAGTTTCGCAAAAGTGGTGATGACCATACTTAGAAATGCCGATAGAATTAGGCGAATGGCCCAGGAGGAATTAGGCTAGCTGATTCTATTTTAAGATGTAGAGGACGAACACCGGACCCCTGATCACTTGTGTGGATGGGGGACGTAGGGTAATATCATAAGAAGTGGAGCCTTATAAGCTAACTATCAGTCCCGCCGAAGCAAAATTCTCGGATAGTTCCGGCGGGATGCTGGTTTCGAGAGGCCACTAGTGCAGAGCTTGCTCTGCCTATGCCTATTAAAAAAAAAAAGAAAAAAATACACACACACACACGCGCGCGCGCGCGCGCACACACACGAGATTCTATAACCAGAATAATAATTGCCCATTAACTAGGGAATAACTAGATGAAAAGGAATGAAAACAACCTATTTTCTATTTTTAAAAAGAATTTCAGTTTTAATAAGTAAAACATACCTAGTTTCAAGGTAACTTTATTGGAAACGTAATATATATTTACTCCAAACTAACTAATATAGCTATTAAATACCTAAAAAAATAGCTTCAAATATGTAACTATAAATCGGACGGAATGACCGTAAAAAACTTTTCATGTTTTCCTATTTGCTACCGAACAAATATACCTTGTTACTAGGTATCTTCATTTGAAAATACCTTGTTTATACCTTAAAAATAGAATTCTTTTTTACCAGGGCCGGAAAGTTTGAATTGAAAAATTGAGTAGTATATAGTATATACATTATTTAACCTTAAATTAATAAATATTTTTTTTATTGGTCTTACAGTCCAATCAATTCCATCCAAAAATAAAATAAAATAAAAATAAAAAATAATAAAAATAAATTAAAAAAAAAAAAAATAAATAAATAAATAAATAAAAATTAAAAATAAAAATTAAATTAAAAATTAAATTAAAATTATAATGACAGTCAGACTGCACTTTACTAACAAAGAATTTTTTCAGCTAATATTTTATTTTCAGATTAGTCTACGGGGGTGAATGTAAACAAGGACAGTCTGACTGTCATTATAATTTTAATTTAATTTTTAATTTAATTTTTATTTTTAATTTTTATTTTTTTTTATTTTATTTTTATTATTTTTTATTTTTATTTCTTATTTTTTATTTTTTATTATTATTTTTATTTTTTATTTTTATTTTATTTTTATTTTTATTTTATTTTATTTTTGGATGGAATTGATTGGACTGTAAGACCAATAAAAAAAAAATATTTATTAATTTGTATATGGGCAGTCGACAGAAGTACAATTCAATTATTTAACCTTTATAAATAATGTATATTAAAAACTATTTGAGGTAGTCCGGTGGTTCGAGTAGAGTTTGCGTCGACTATCTTTGTAATAATCTGCATTACAGAGGTTTTCTTATTTGACGGCTTCTCGGCTCTTTTTGAGACTTCTTCGTAGCAAAGGTTTATGTATTTACTGATTGTATGTCTGGAGTTTTAGATTATTGTTCTATAGTAATTTAGTAACTCCTTATTCGTGTCAAATATATTCCTTTTATAAAGTACTGGCATCCCCTGTCGCAGCATCTCCCGAGATAATAATTAAACCGTTTTCTTAAACAGTAGAATAATATCTATGTAAAAAGTTCTCTATGTATAAATCTGTATGTTTATACATAAGTTACTTAACAGTAGTAACATATATTCAAGTGCCTTGAGACGACTTCTACGTGAAGTTTCATCTTTGGACGATAAAATACATCTCAGTACAACTGCTATAGAGAGTTTCGTGTTAGGGAGATAGAATACAATGTTTAGCTGTCCGGAGACGACTTCTGCGGGAAGTTTAGATTTCAGATAATAGAATACGAAACTTCCCATAGAAATCGTCCCGTCATACCTGAACATTATATTATACTGCCTGAACACGAAATTGCCTAAAAAAATCCTTCAGAGACAACTGGACATCATATTCTCCCATCTAAGCACGAAGCTACGATATTTTCTCATAGAATATTGTCTGTCGCATTAATGTGTGCGCACGCGCATGTGTGTGTATGTGTTTTATAGATTTTCTTATTTTAAATTAAGTACAGGGAATATTTAGTTTATGGTGTCGACTGAAATTGAAACAAAAGCAATGATCTGCTAATCAGCTCCTTTTTATAGGAAAGCGACGGTATTTAAATAAATCCTAAACAATGTATATGGTTCCCATCTGGAATGATAAATAATTCTCTTAAATTACTCTTTTTGATAAAAAGGCTAGCAGATCATTGAGGAGTCCAGTCAAAAAATATAATAGAATGACTAGGTATACAGGGAAACATACTATATAAATATAAATATACCTATATAGGGAAAACACTGTAAAATCTAATCATAATTCGATATAATCGTTGGTATCATGCTAAAATTTTCTTCACGGATTATTACGGATTTTCGAGGCCACGATTACCAGAGATCCGGCTTTTTGAACACAGTGCCCCACCGGTCAAGAACCCATTGCGTCAGTCATCACTACTAGATAATGAAATTTTTTTGACCTTGATAGCCGAACGACTACTGAGAGTACAGAAGAGAGAGATGACGAGGTTATTGAGCGTACGTGTCACGGTCTTCAAACACACGTAGGGGCCGAGCGAGCCAGATACCGGCGATCAATTCGCAATGTACCTATCGAGAAGAACTGCGCCACGCGCACGTATGGCCCTTGAATCCGCAATGAGGCAAAAATAACGAAAGCGATCAGCTCGCGGAGTTTCGCGGCTGTTATTAACCCTTAGACTGCCGGCATTTTTGCCTTATAAATTGATATTTTTGATGTGCAAAATTTATACATAAAAACACCTTAGATCTCTAGAGTAACTGTCAAGGTCACAGGTGGCTCATATATGAGCCATGCCGGGAGTCAAAAGGTTAAAGGCGTACATGCGAGGGACTGTATATGATGGTATGAGGCAGGGGGCGAGGAAGAGGAGTGCGCACACACCGAAACTTCATATCCCCGAAACCGCATACGGGTGCGCTAGTGTTCTATATACGCACGTAGGGTTCGCTAATTATTTACGTTCGTGCGGGTTACTACTCGCCTGCTGTCAGTGTGAACGCGACTGTGGCGATTTATGTCAAAACTATTTCGTCATTGAGAGATCAGAGTTGATAATCGTGAGCTCGACATCAAGCCACGCGTTTATCGGATGATCGGTTGGAAAGGATGAAAGCACAACACGCTAATAGGAGGATTGTGATTTGCGTTTTGTTAAGATGTCTATGAATTTGAGAACTGATATATTGAATAGTTCTTTTTCGATTTTTTTTGTCTTAATATTTTTTATTCATTCTGGAATTTAGTTATTTACTGAATTTAGTTAGCGTATACCTTGTACTTTACTAGTATAGAAAATAGATTAATTTGGTTTTATTTTTTAATTTTTAATTTAATTTTTATTTTATATTTTATTAGTTATCTATATTTCAGATTCTACAGAGATGCTTATAAACAAGAATAATATAACTATAATTAGATTAGTATAGTAGATTAATGTATAAAGACTATAGTACTAATAAAAATCATTATGAATTTAGTTCACAGCAATTAACATAGGTAGAATGTGTAATCATGAATTATATATCAATATGACATTATGTACAATAGGTGTTTTAGAAGTTGTAATTTAACTATTTATCACAGTCGTATTCAAATTGCTTCAATTTCCAGTTCTTTTTGTATTTTTACGTACCTAATTTCTAATATTATTTTTTTACAAAATTTATTGTTTTATACCACCAACAAAATATCTACTTTATCTCTGATGCAGAAAATGATTTCATTTTTTTTATTTTTTTAATTTTTTCAAAATGTTAAGCGAAATTTTGTTTTTTTACTATTTTCCATGTTGTTAGTGATTGTCAAACGATGAAAATCGAAATCATCTGAAGAGAGTATCAATGTTTATATTCATTAACCAACCGATGAAATAAGTATTTGTTATTATTAATATTATTTTTGTTTTTTGAAAAGCATATAACAAATGTATGCTATGCCTGTCTTTTATTTGACTATTAATGTTTCACTTATAAAAATGACAAATTTCATAAATCAGAAAAAAGAGAAAAACAATAATACAGTGTACATTTAAATATATTGTTACTTATGCAAAGTTTAAAAAATTATATAGTTTAATGATGTAAAATTTTTATTATTGAAGAAGTTTTCCATTACGTATATTAAATATATTGATACTAGATTTTTAAAAAATGCAAAAAGTGAAGTTATAGTCGCCTTAGTGAACAAACTAATCGACATATTATTCAATGGAATTTATTGAGAATAGAAGTCTCTTCTGTAATATTTTATTAAGCTAAACTTGTAAAATCTTACCTGTAAAATCCATACCTGACAAACATGAAACCTAATTACGCTGTAATTTTTATGTAAATTACGGGATTTTCCCTGCACTGTCTACTTTAGGTTTAGACTTGCATGGAGCGTTGGGTTATTTTTACTATTGTACCAGTTAATGTGCGGAGAGTAAATTTGATTGTACGGTAGTTCGATATCAAGTTTCGCATTAGATAGAACTTTGTTCTACCTACAATCACCTCTCTTGATTTTATTATATTAGATTTATTCATTATATGCACGCTCTTTTATTTATTTCTAGTCTAGTTGAGCATATTTTAATAGTACATTTATGTTTCACTGTTCTGCGTTTATTATTGTATTGTTATTATTAGAGAGACACAAATAATCAAGAAATAATTCAGATATTTATTATTGGGAACTATTATAAGGTTTGAGAAGTTAACGTCATAAACTATGCCAGCTTAACCCGCATAAGAAAGATTGTAAATTTTATGGTATATATAATTGGATTTTGTAATGGGGACCGCATCATTCCAAATACAACCAGCATGTTTCTTACCGTTCGCGAGTAAATTTTCTAGTATGTCTTTCTTAATTGAAATATTTTGACGCTTTTCTGCTGGACTCTTCAGCAGTAAGATCAATTAGATTGTGACTTTTAGTCTTCACTATTCGCGTAAACTACTAAGTTAGATACTAATAATATTTGTAATTCATATTATTCAAATTTTCATTAACGAAATTTAATACAAGATTTCTGTATTAATTTATTTATATATTAACGAAATCTAACCAGTTATGCTATCTATTTAATTACCTGGGTAAGCGTAAATTACATAAAAGCTTTTTAATTTTTAAGTATGAGTTTTAAGATAATAAAATAAAGTATCATTAAAATGAAAAAATATGACATTCTTTTATTTATCTTTTGCTGTAAATTATTCCTAGAAACCGAAGATATGAAAATTAGGCTACATATACAGTAATAAAGCGATAAATCTGTGAGTTCAGGTCCCCAGTGATTTGCTATAAAAAGCCGTTACGAAGAAAAACAGAAAGAAGAAGGGAACATAAAAAGTAGAAGTGAGAAGAAGAAAGACTGATGCGGGTATGAACAGGAACAATTGTAATGCCGAGCACGCGCATTATAAGCAGATTAATAATAGCTCATAAGCTTTGTACAATGTTGCATTCTCAAGACAATTAAAAGTTCAAATGGAGGCATCAAAACAACTACCGCCGATTGGCAAGCGCGCACACGCGACGTAAGTCATCCAAAAACAATTCCACGAAAATTTAATCTATTCCAGTTACACGTTTTACAATTCATAAAATCTACACAAGAAACTCGTAGCACGCGGATTTTGCTACTCAGCTCAGATCGACTCTCGAGCTCTCTAGCGGGGGGACTCCCCTCGTATATACCTAGCTGCTCGTCCGCGTCTTATCGGCATTCATCAATAATAAAATGCTCGTTGCAGTAATTTTAACTCGGAACGTCATACGATACCGGGGTTTATTAGCCATTATTTTCTGCACTATCGACGCCCGTCGACAGCTGATCTCGACTCTACAATTTTCACATCTACACTTTGTCGGTCGCGTCATCGATCCTGCTCTAGCATCGAGGAGCAGGGAGCGCGAAAGCAAGAGTAAGAGAGAGAGAGAGAGAGAGAGGAAGGGAGCGCTAAAATAGCGTTGTATAATAGAAGAAAGCGCGTCACGAGGAGCGAAAGCCGCGCGTGTGTGCTCACATCCGCTAAGTCTGCAATTGTCCTGCGCAATGTACAAAACGAGGAGAAAGCCCTTTACACCTTAACCTCCGCCCCTCCTCTTCCTTTGATACGCACGGCAACTCAAGCACCGCACGGAAAAGGAAAAGAACAAGAGAGGAAAATGGGAGAAAAACAGAGAGAGAGAGAGAGAGAGAGAGAGAGAGAGAGAGAGAGGAGGCAGAGAGATAGAGATATAGAGCTTTCAAATGCTTGATCAAACATTGACTTTCTGTACTCTCTTTATTGATCCGGTAAAGTAAGAAGTCAAACGGTGACCTCTGTATCGGGTCTTTTTTTCTTATAGGATGTTCTCTTCGAAAATTCACATAACGCGTCGAGCCATTATTTGAATGACCTAAGAGATATTCGTTTTAATTACTGCTAGTTTTTAATGCTTAATTGTTGGATATACACATCTGAAATGTTTCTGTATCATAGAATTCTTGAATATCATTTCATGTTATGACTGATCAACTTGCCTGTTTCCACTTCAGCAATACTTTCCTGCCTGAGGTTTGTCGATAATTATTAGTTTAAAAACATAAATCGAATTTATTTCCATGCAACAAATTGAATATATAAATGAAAAGCATTTACATAGATAAGTCAGTATTAAGATTTGAGTTTCAGCAGACAGTATACAAATATTTTTTACGCGATATTACAAATATATATGCGATATAAAGAGATTGTATCAAGAGCGTATCAGTAAGAAGTATCAGGACCACGAACCGAGAAAGGTTCCGCGTGCGCCTCTGATATTTTCTTCACTCTCTCTCTCTCTCTCTCTCTCTCTCTCTCTCTCTCTCTCTCTCTTTCTCTAATATATTGAAAACGAAGTCTGCTCTTTCCAAAAAGTATCTTGAGATTAAATCCCTTCTTTCTTAAGTGTCCTCACGGAACTTGCAAACCTATGTCTTTTCATTAAGTGATATAAAATGCTAGATGGCTAAAGCCTTAAGGAAAGCACGAAAGGGAAAACATCTATGGAGAAATATCATTGAAGATTCGAACAATGATGTTTCTATGTTTTTTATAAGAAAAAAAATGGATCATTAAATAATTTTAAAAATAAATCCTTTTGTTAAGTGAATAAGTCGTATTGCATCAGAAACTGTAACCTTATAAAATTTATACGTCTTATATATAATAACTGCGACATTTCATCTAAAGTGATGAAGAGCAGGAGGGAATGACATCCCTGAGTAAAGATTGGGCTCATTTATTATTTACTCCATAAATACGAGTGTATTAAAACCCCAGTCCTTTACCCTGGATTCGAAACGCTAAACATCACATAACCGTTCCAGCTCCGTTTATAGACGCCATAACCTGTCCGAGATCGGGAACTGGCGTGCGAGCAACATTAAATTTAGTAATTGATAATGGAAACTCGCCGAGAAGATTGTTCGAAGAGAGACATACACTTTGGTGACTCGCCAATTTTCGACGAACGGTCGTCCGCTAATTTTGAATCTCGCTCGATTTCTTAATCACGCGTATGCGCTTCGGATTTCTTCGATAAACTCGCGACTACGGTTAATTTTTCAAAATTGGGCTGTCATGAAGTATTTCAAAAAATTACTCAACACCGTACTTATCGTTATTATATCGCCGACGTCATCGTACCCAATGCGTTCAAATAATTATGCTATTATGGCCACGGTCGTATAGTCAGGATTAAAATTTTGTTAAACCTCAAGGCATCAAAATTTAACTTTACATAATCGTATTGCCTCAAGCCCAAAGTCTGTTCGGTTATACACACACATACATCCACACATACGAGGGTGCTTCTAAAAGTACCTGACCCAACAAATATAATTCAAAAATTTTGGAAAGAAATATATTTATTTTTAACATAATCTCCTTTCAACTCTATATACTTTTCGCAGCAATGTTCATTAAGTTCGATACCCTTTTTATAATAAGAATTGTCAAGCTCCTCATAATAGCCATTAACTGCCGACATCACCTCTTCATTGTTGGAAAATCTTTGACCAGCGAGCCATTTTTTCAAGTCTGGAATCAGAAAAGAATCCGAGGGAGCTAAATTTGACGAATAGGATGCATGAGGTAGCTATTCAAACTTTAATTCATTAATTATGGCAATTGCAGGAATGGAGATGTGAGCTGCTTCATTATTTTGGTTGAACAACACTTTCTTCTTAGCCAAATGCGGTCATTTTCGCTTGATTTTTTCGCTCAAACATTGCAAGTTCGCATAATACTTGTCGTTGATAGTTCTTCCTTTTTCAAGATAGTCAATGAAAATTATCCAACACGCATCCCAAAAAATCGACACCATAATCTTGCCTGGAGATGGAACCGTCATAGCCTTCTTTGGAGCTGGTTCTTCTTTTTGATTCCATTGATTTGATTTTTCTTTTGTTTCGGGTATGAAGTGGTAGATCCATGTTTCATCTATGGTTATGAAACGGCGCAAAAATTAGGCCTTATTTTTGCGAAGCATTGCCAAATACTCAATTGAAACATCTTACAACGCTGTTTTTGTTCCATTGTAAACAAACGCAACACTAATCTTGTGCGCAGCTTTGTCATCTGCAAATTTTCATTTAATATGCAATGTACCGCACTTTTTGAAATACCTACTATGTCTGCTACCTCGCGCACTTTCAGTCGACGATCATCCAGTACCGCTTTGTGTATTTTCTTTAACATTTCTGTAGTCGTCACTTCCTTTAGTCGACCAATGCGATGCTCGTCTTAGCAGATCATACGGCTTCGTTTAAATTCTGGTACCCAATATTTTACTATTGCAAACGAAGGAGCAGTCTCACCCGAAATAGAGTTCAGTTCAGCTGGCCTTTCAAATACAAGTATTATATCACATAACGATGACCAATTTTTTCCATGTTTACAAATTCACTGAAAACGTTTACTATTGATGGCTGTCGAACAAATACGAAACATCATGGTCTTCGAACTGGAGACATATGCTTGATAGATTGTGTAGTTTCTGATACAGTGGTATTGTTTTAGCAACTAACAATACCTCTAGGTCAGGCCAGGTACTTCTGGTCCACCCTCGTATATACACACATACGCACACATACGTACGTGCGCGCGTACATACACACGAACACATAAACTATATATTCTCGTTATATATTCTAATATCGATACAGGGTTTATTTGCACGCTGTGTTCGCGGCCTCGATCGCAACTTACAAAATAATTTTCGTTAATTTAGGAGCATAGAGTGAAGACAGGATCTCTTTTCTGCGAGGAACATATATATCAGAGTTTATTAGACTTATACTCTGGAAATTTCATCGTAAATCGAATAACGCTCGTATATACATCGCTGAACAGGGCGCGCACCACACGTGAAATCTGTCGTTCTTTTAACATCACCGCAAGTCCATTTTGGCCTAACAGCTTTACTCCGCATTATAGCCGCAATTTCAATCAGTTCTCCAGAGTCCTTAAAGGCCTTCCTCGCTCCATCTCGCTCTCTTTGACTCTCTCTCTCTCTCTCTCTCTCTCTCTTTATTTCCCCCTTTTTCTCTGTCCCTGGGCTATAAAGAACCATCCTCTTTTTCAATTTTATTTCACGAGATCGATAAATCACCTCCATAAAAGGCCAACTTTATCCTCGAGTCAGGTAAAAACAAAAAGAGTGCGTGCGAGGTCCAGTGGAACTAAAACAAGATGAGAGAGGAGAATTGTAAGGACCAGAAAGAAATAGAGAGAGAAAACGTAAAATATACGAAAAACGGAGAGAACGAGAAGAGAGGAGGACAATATGCCGAACTGACGAAAATCGAGAAAGCCGAACGCTTCCCACGTTTATCACGTGGGGGTCAGTTGCAACAACGCGTATATACTAAAAGAGTCGATGTTCTTTCGCACCCACGCTTGCGACCGCCCGTGTAAATCAAGGTATTTATGGAGGTCCCGCTATCGTATGCGCGGCACTGCACTGCTCTCTAAATGCGATCGCGTTATAAAGGAGACTTAAGAGGAAGAGACGGTCGGTAAGGTGCATTATTCATTCCCCTCCCCCATCCTTCCCGATTCTTGCACCTCACACACACACAAACACATACACACACATAGCTGGGGAAGTCAAACGGTGCGCTTCACGACGGATCGAGCCGCTGTTTCGGCGCCCGGGCCCCTGGCGCGTCCCTCGCAATTCTCTCATCGCTTCGCGGCTTTGAACCGACACCGCAACGTCGTCCATCTCCTGTCCAGTGCTCCTCTCTCTCTCTCCCCTCTCTCTCTCTCTCTCTCTGTGTGTCTTCATCGTATTCTTCCCGCGTGCATGGACAATACATATTATTACCCTTCTATTTTCCTTATTACGTATACGAGCATGACGGCTGGGCAACTTCCTCGCGATTCGCGCAATGAAGAGATCGATGAAGAACGAGTGTGCGAGATGAAGAGAGATGAAGAGAAAGGGAGAGAGGGAGAGAGACAGAACAGCTGAAGGATTGAGACTTTTACAGCAAATGGTTACAGCGTCAAGCCAAGTATATTTAGATAAACATATCTGTAAACATTTCTCCTTTCTTTTCCCTGCACAGTGATCCTGTGTAAAAGCTCGAACAAAGGAGGAGCCTGATTTGTGCTGGTTAAGAGCATTAATGCGCGTACAGATATGCAATCGCATCGCTCTGTGATTATATAAAGAAGTAAACAGTTCACCTTGCATGTATGTTACGTATAAGCCTAGCCATGCGTATAGACATTTAGAGTCGTTCCAGCAAATAAAATATGACCGAGCTTGATATTCGTATAACTGTTGTTTATCCCCTTCATTGCACGTCGGTCTTTTAAGATATATATATATATATATATATATATATATATATATATATATATATATATATACATACTAGCATCCCCCGTCTCGGCTTCGCCCGAGATAATAATTTAACCGATTTCATAAACATTCGATATCTAAGTAAAAAGTACTCTATATATAAAAATCTATGTTTCTATGAATAATTGATTGTAGTTTACCTATGGTCGCTTCTGTATAAAAAGCTACTTCAATGTAGCGTCCACTTCAAAAAGTTAATATTTTGCCGTTCATTTTATACAATATATATATACAGATTAAATATGGCTTCGATGGAGAAAATTATACTTTCGAGTTCAAGCGTAGAGAAAGATGTCCGGTGTCCCGAGACGATGTTTTCGAAGAGTATAGTGTTCAGACTATAGGAAATGTCTCGGGACGACTTTTACTGGGAGTGTGAGTGTTCGAATGATAGAATACGAATCTCTTCATAGAAGTCGTACTGGCATACTTGAATTTCGTTTCTCACCAGCTATCTATGATCCAAACATGAGACTCCCCCTAGAAGTTTCCCGACATATCTAAACATCGTTCCCTACCAACTAAACACGATAGTCCCGGTAGAAGTCGTCCTGAGAAAGCTAGCATTGCTTCCTAGCGACTAAACACAACACTCCCCGTCGAAGTTCTTTGGAAAGACTAGATATCGTATTTTATCGTTACAACACGAATCTTCCCATAGAAGCTGATTTGCTCATACCTGAATCTCGCTTTCCATCAACTGAATACAATATTCTGTGTAGAAATCCCCAAAGATACTTGGACATTGCATTCTATCATCCGAACACACAACTGTCTATAGAAATTGTCTTGAGGCAACAGGATATCGTAATCAACCGCCCGTACACGCCAATACAATATTTATCATTAGAAACCGTATTTCAAATGTGTATATTTAATATATACAATATAATATACATACATTATATATATATATATATATATATATATATATATATATATTATATTTCCGTTTTTTAAATTAAATACCGTGAATATTTTTGTAGTGATGCCAACTGAAATTCAAGCAAAATATTGGTAGGCGAATAGCGTATTTTTTTAGCAGACGATGGATAATGCCTTTTTATGCAGAAGTGACGATATATTTTATTTATATATACATAGTTTTGAGGTTGTTGGTAAGAACCCTATTTTGCCGTTATTTCTTTTGTTCGCACTAAAAAAAACATAGTCTCTTTTCATAATTCTGAAGTTAAAAGAATGTATAAAAATAAAAATATAATTTGTCGTTACAAACTATATTCAATAGGATTTGGCATACAGAACCATTTTATAAGAGAAGGAGAAAGAAAGACAGAGAGGTAAAGAGAGAGAGAGAGAGAGAGAGAGAGAGAGAAAGAAAACATTTTTCACGTGAGAAAAATTCAAAAATGTGCAAAAATCAAAAGATATCCATAAAGTGTGAGAGTAGTGTGAGATTAATCTGAAGAACAAAAAGGTAATACCGACTAATGTCACACCTCGTTTAGGATATGAATCCCAAAGTTAGATATGAACATTCGTTTGAGCTTGCCTGGTATTAATACTTTAAACGGACTACTTTGAGTTGATGTTCGTGATTCAATACACCACTTAGTGGCCGGTGGTGAAACTGATTGTCAAAACCATTAACTTAATTTATTGATAAAAGTAAAATGATTTTCAATAAAAAACATAGCTTATTTCCTTTCTAAGATAATATAGAATATATATGTCAAATTTCAGAACAATCGGTTTAGTAGTTTTTTCGGTTATCGTGTACAAACAAAAACACGCTTTGTCTTTATAAATTGGTATGATATGATATAATATGATATAATATGATATGATATGATATGATTGATATGATATATATATATATATATATATATATATATATATATATCCAGAGAAGGAGAGAGAGAGAGAGAGAGAGAGAGAGCGAGAGATAGTGAAAGGATCGTTTGACGCCTGTTTATCATGACTTAAGCAAATGATTTATTTCATTCTGTATTGCCTTTTGTGTAACTTCTTACATCTAAGAGCTCGGAATCATGAGATCAGTAAAGATCAATTTTTTATATTTAAAAAAAATGTATTTATTAATAAACAGTTTTTTCATTCGTAAAAGTTATATTACATATTTGCACACATTTATTGAAGAAGAAAAGTAAAATAATGTGTCGTAAGTAAATTATTAATTCTCAAACTTTAACAATTTGTATAAAAACAATCATAAAGTATCAAACTTTTGATTTCTTAAAATATTCGTTCACTATGAGGTCTATCATCAATTTAAAATAATAATAATATAATAAAAGCATGACACTGCGTGAGTTTTATTTATACTAAAAATCCATGCATAATTTTTCCAAGATTGATAACGTCATTTGGCGTTCATTGAATCCACAGTCTTTAATAATAAAATTTCGATAGACACATTTAAAGTTCAGCGTATTGATAAAAATATGATGAACATTCTCCATTAAAAAATTACAGTCGTTCTGCGAGTTCCTTAGGTTTTCTACACGATGTTCTTAAAATATTTTTTTACGTTCAATTTTAAAACAAACTATTTCTTTTATTCTACGACTAAATATATCTAAAAAAGTATTTATTTCTGACTTTTAAGCGGATAATTTAGTTTACTTACAATTCTCGTTTATATATAGATATAGATAAATTAAGTATTATTGTTTCAGCTATACAAGGTAATTATTCTATTAATTACATACATTGGCATTTTCGTGTCCAAATATCACGTTACCGTAAGTTATGATTTTAAATTAGGACCCGACCAAAAAAATTATGTAGCATACCAATACGTTGTTATTCAATAGAACGTAATGAGCTGCAATAAGAGCTGGCGATAAAAGAAATACGAACGATTGAATATCGAAATACAAGGTGGGGGGCGATATCACTTGCTTTTCTCTGGAACACTTCTTGCGTCAAACTGAAGGGTTGGTGAATAGAAGAAGACAGGACGTTCCCGAACACCGTGCACTGGTCGTTAAGTCACGAGGGACCCCTCGCTTACCCCGACCGCGTGTAAATAACTTTTACTCGAAGCTCGATAAACGAGGGAAAATCGATTCTGTCTCGAGGAGCGTATAGAAGCTCAGAGCCCAAAGGCAGTACAATAGCTCTTCCTAATTTTCTTCGCTCGTTTCTCTCTTCCTCTCTCTCTTTTTCACTCTCGGTTAATCTCTCTCTCTCCCTCTCTCTTCTTCTTCTCTCTGTCTGTCTCTCTTTTTTTCTTTCTCTTTCCCTCTCTTTTTGTCCGTTCCCTCACTCCGCGAGAGATTCGAAATCCCTCTTCCTACCACCTAGTTCAAGCGGCTACTAAGATAGCATTATCGAAACGGGTTGGTATCATAACACAAGCAGTATCGTTGCGAATGTAACTCGAGCCGATATCGAAACGTTCGATAGGAACGGAGACGGAGGAAGGAACACGTCATCGCGGTGAAGAATAGGGGACGCAGATTTGTTACTGGCGTCGACGGCTTATACCCAACGAAGCAGCAAAGGTAAAGGGGAGCAAAAGCGAGGGCTACGAGGAAGAGGTCAGAAAGGGAAGGAATGTGCCTGTGGCCGTAGATATACATATATATATATATATATATATATATATATATATATATATATATATATATGTATATCTATACATATATAAATATGTATATATATACATATATATATATATATATATATATATATATATATATATATATATATATATATATATATAGAGAGAGAGAGAGAGAGAGAGAGAGAGAGAGAGAGAGAGAGAGAGAGAGAGAGAAAGATACGTAGATAGCGAGAAAGAAAGAGAGAGAGGCAAAACGGCTGTATTCAACCCCTGCAGAGGGGTTGGGTGGGACGGAGTAAAAGAGAGAACGGGAGAGAGAGAGCACGTATCCGGGGAAAAGGGTTACACGTTATATACGAGCTATCTGTTGTCATGGTCCCTAACGCTTCATTATTGATTAAAGATGGCTGAAAGGACGACCTCAGAGTATCCACCGTCCTTCTGTCACTCTCTCATTCTGTCTGTCTGTCTTTCTCTCTCTCTCTCACTCTCACTCTCTCACTCTGTCTCTCACTTTGTGTCTCGCTCTCTCTCTCTGTTGCTCTCTTTCTTTCTCTCTCTTGCAGTCCACCTCATGCCACCTCCATTGGCTCTCTAGCGACGCCATTTTAATATGCGCAATTATAATATATGCACAGAGAACGTCTACTATTTCGCTCGTTAGGCACGGGTGACTCGAGTGAGCGATTGCGCGCGTCCATCGGCACCGAGTTTCTTTGTTTACCACCTCTATCTCCAATCCCTAAACTCCCAAACCATCAAATCGGAACTGAGAAAAGGGTCGAACAACCGCGTAATTGAGGAGTTAATCAGGAGGCATTTGCCCCTTTAATTGGGTTTCCCTTCCCCTTTCGTTACCCAGTCCACGCGGCATAGAACGAAGTGCCACGACTCCCTCATCCTCTTCATTCCATCACGATCGGTATATTTGCCTGCTGTAGTTCCCTCACCTAGAATCCCTTCTCCATGTCTTCTTTTCTCCCTAGCGCGCGAAAAGCTTTTCAAGGGAACGAGCTTGGGATGGAGACATGATCCCAACGCCTCCTACCCTAAACTCCGCAGCACAAGAGACTCCAAAAGTCTCTCAACAGGTTGGCATCATCGATCATTCCCTTCATTCGTCTCGGCGTTGGGACAATATTTTGATTAAGATTTTCGTCCCCGTTTCAGACTCTGAGAGAATGGGCAGAGGGAAGCAGCATAATTAAGTTTTTTGATTGATTACTTTTATTCGAAATTCGGGATGCATATTTATATACCTGTCGCAAATCGTAGGTCAGGTAGATGGGACACCATACCCCTTCTTTCTTTCAATAAATTTTATATGTACAACATTTAGCTTTGATTTCTATAGCAATAATTCTCTGTTTGAGAATTTTCACGCTTATCGATAGAGCTGGCGTAGATTTTCCTATTGAAATACTTTATGTATATATTTATGAAAAATTTGTGTTCAGTGCCATATATTTCTAAAATAATTATCGAACGAGCAAAGTTTTTCTTTCATAATTAGGTGAAATACATAAATAAAACTAATTTTTCATTCTGCATAGAATTAATATTATAAATTGTACTTATGTCGACTGTTGCGAATTAAATTAATAATTATTTTTATCGATCGTACAGTCTTTATACAATAATCTACTATACAAATATAATTGCAGTTAAACAATTCTTATTCATAATCACCCCTGTAGACTCTGAAGTTGCAATAACTACTAAAAAATAAAATAAAAATTAAATTAAAAATTAAAAAATAGAAACAAAATAATCTATATTGTATGCTAGTAAAGGAAAACCTATACGACCAATCAAAATATTTATTACTAAAATTATTATTGAATAAAAGAACTTTTAAATTAGTAAATTATTTAATTGAAAGTCAGCGATTTTTGCAAGAACATATTTATGGCATATGTAAGTAAATAATTTATTTATCATGATCGTATAATATAGGTCATGTGCTATATTTTTATGAAAAAATAATATTTCGTTACTTAATAATTGAACCATTTCAGTACTTTCCAGAGGCGAAGTAGCTTCATGATAGGAAATTAAATACATCAGACTATAAATTTTATTTACAATTCAGCGTTTGGAGCTTCAATTGGTCACATCCTCCCCCGATCAAGAGTTACTTATTCGAATATTATCTCAATCTAGCCATTCTCTATTTCTCTATTATTAGTACCAGGTATATATCTAAATCTAAACCAGGTAAATCTACAAATTCAATTTTATATTCTATTATATTAAAAACTTATCGATATTATATATATATATATATATATATATATATATATATATATATATATATATATATATATATATATAATAGAAACTAGCATCCCCCGTCTCGGCTTCGCCCGAGATAATAATTTAATCGATTTCATAAATAATTCAATAATATCTAAGTAAAAAGTACTCATATATACCGCATAGAAGCCATTACAAATCATCTGGAAATCGCATTCTATCACTCGAACACGAAACTCCCCATAGAAGTTGACCCGATATACCTGAACTTCGTTTCCTATCAACTGAACACGATACTCCTCGTAGAACTCCTCCCGTCATACCTGGACATCATCTTCTACCGTTCGAACATGAAATTCTCCGTAGAAGTCGTTCCAAAACACCTCGAAATTGCATTCTATCATCCGTACACGAAACTTCCCGTAGAAGTTGTCCCGACATACCTAAACATCGTTTCCTACCAACTAAACAAGATAGACCCAGTAAAAGTCGTCCCGAGAAAGCTAGCATCGCTTCCTAACGAATAAACACGCTACTCCCCGTAGATGTCGTTCGGTAAAACCTAGATATCGTATTTTACCGTTCCATCACGAATCTTCCCATAGAAGCTGATTTGCTCATACCTGGATCTCGTTTTCTATCAACTAAGTACTATATTCCCCGTAGAAATGGCCCAGAGACACCTAGACATTGCATTCTATCATCCGAACAAACATCCTATTGAAATTGTCTTGAGGCAACGGGATATCGTAATCAACCGCTCGTACACGCCAATGCAATATTTATGAGTAGAAACCGTATTTAAAATATGTATATATAATAGGTACAATTTCATATACATACAATACATATATATATATATATATATATATATATATATATATATATATTTATTTATTTATATTTCCGTTTTTTCAATTAAATACTGAGAATATTTTTGTAGTGATGCCAACTGAAATTCAAGCAAAATATTGGTAGGCGAATATCGTATTTTTTAGCAGACGATGGATAATGCCTTTTTATGCAGAAGTGACGATATATTTTATTTATATATACATAGTTTCATAGATATTAGTAAAGAACTCCATTTTGCCATCATTGCTTTTGTTCGAATTAAAATAAATAGTCTCTTGTCACAATTCTAAAGTTAATAGAATGAATAAAAATAAAAATATAATTTGTCGTCACAAACTATATTCAGTATGATTTGGCATACAGAACTATTTTATAAGAGAAGGGGAAAGACAGACAGACAGACAGAGAGTGAGAGCGAAAGAGAGAGAGAGAAAGAGAGAGAGAGAGAGAGAGAGAGAAAGAAAGAGATTTTCCCACGTAAGAGAAAATAAAATTTACAAAAATCAAAAGATATCCATAAGGTGAGAGAGTAGTGTCAGATTAACCTGAAGAACAAAAAGGGTAATACAGACTAACGTCACACCCTCTTCAGGATACGAATCCCGAAGTTGGATATGAACATTCGTTTAAGCTGGCCTGGCATTAATACTTTAAGCGGACTACTTTGAGTTGATGTTCGTGATTCAAGACGCCACCTAGTGACCGCTAGTGAAACTGATTGTTGAAACCATTAACTTAATTTATTGATGAAAGTAAAATGATTTTCAATAAAAAACGTAGTCTATGTCCTTCCCAAGATAATATAGAATCTATATGTCAAATTTCAGAACAATCGGTTGAGCAGTTTGTTCGGTTAACGTGTACAAACAAAAACACGCTTTGTCTTTATAAATTAGTATATGATATGATATGATATGGTATGATATGATATATGATATACATATATATATATATATATATATATATATATATATATATATATATATATATATATCTGTCGTCGTTTTTGTATAAAAAAAGTGATAAGCGAGTATCTGCTTCAAATAGATGCTATTTCATGAACCATTTTTTTTGCTTAAATTTCAGTGTGCCCCACTGACCAAGTATTCGTGATATTTAATTTAAAATAAGAAAAAATTTAAAATATAGATATATCTATATTAGATACGGCTTCTACAGAGAAGAATTGTAGTTGCGTGTTCAAGTAGTAGAGTACGTGGTCCAAGATGACTTCTACGGGAACGATATTTGAACACGATGTCCAAATCTTTTAAAAAGACTTCTATGGGAAGTTTCAGATTTGTACTGTAGAATATGGTTCAGGTATTTTGGGACAACTTCTACGGGGGTTTCGTATTCTAGCTTTCGAACATGAAATTCCCTATAAAAGTTGCCCTTAGGCGTATTTGATTCTCCAAATACGAAAATACAATACTTCCTCATAGAAGCCTTATGCAAGATATTATATATGTGTGTGTGTGTGTGTGTGTGTGTGTATTTTCAATTCAATACCGCAAACACTTAGTTAGCCAACTGACATTGTTTTATGAAAATATTTTCTTAGAATTAATAAATATTTCTGTAAATTAAGATAATATTTTGTAAAATTGACGAAATAATTCATTGAAGAAATGAACTACTTAATTGCCTCAAAGAAATAATTGGTTTTGTTAAAATAGAACATTGATTTTGTTCAAATTAATAAATATGTTTTTAGTGTTACTAAATATTTTCTTAATTCGATTAAATATTTAGTTAGAGCAATATCATTTATAATAAATGCATTTGTTAGATCAACTAACTATTTAGTTAAAACTAAAATGCGTTAAGATATATTATAGTTATTTAGTTTCTATATAATCGTTAACTATTAAATAAGTTAAACTTAATAATTATTTTTTCTATCTGAGAAACAGTTCGTGGTAATAAGTAAATATTACATCATAATATTAAATAAAATATCAATAATTTTTAAGTTTTCTAGAAATTCTTTAATGCATTAATAAAAACAGTTTTGGAATTTATTCATTAATTATGTAATTTAACTGAATATTTGTTTAATGACATTAAACAACTACATAGTTTGTTGACATTAAATAAAAGGTGAGTATTTTAAGAAAATGGGTGCTTGAGGATGGGTATAATAAAGACGTAGGCAATGCTTATTCTTTATAACATTTATTTATTTACTGCGAGGCATAAAAAACTTCCACTCAGTAAGTGGAGGAAAAAGCCTTTGTGACAACAATGTATACATACTAATTTACCGTGGAGTACTCCAGCGCACATTAATCGGAGGAGGTCCACAGGGGGAAGGATGTTCCGCGAAATACCTCCTGCTCTGCGCCGTGATCCCAACGTCGTGGAGACGGGATCAGCCCCGACCACAGAACACCCTCGGAGCTGGATCTCCACAAGACCCTGTGTCTTGTCCCGCTAATGCGCCTAATTCCGTACACGCTAATTACACACAACACTTTCAAATTACAGTATTAGCGCAATCGATCACCAAACAAGAAAAGTCACAATTAATTAACATGAAACAATCATATGACAAGTCTCAAAGCTCGAGACAACTTGCCCGAAACAGTGTCGAACGCAGAATGAATATATTTATATACGTAGGAGCTCCTTCGTTGTCGGGCGGCTAGTTTATAAGAAAAACAAGGGACGGGGCGGGGCACTACCTGGACACATAGATCCGATTTACTAGAGGGATCTCGCTGGAACCCTAAGCAATAAAGTGCATTGTTCATCGTCTTGCCCGTGTATATTCCTCGGGACGAGGCCTTCATTTTTGTTTATATTACGGTCTCGGATGACCGACCGTGTCGTGCGAATACATCCACTCTCTCTCTCTCACTCTCACTCTCAATCTCTCTCTCTCTCTCTCTCTCTCTCTCTCTCTCTCTCTCTCTCTCTCTCTCTCTCTCTCTCTCTCTCTCTCTCTCTCTCTCATACACTCCAAATCGAATATAGTTGTTTTAAAGAAACGTTGCATTGTTTTTTGTAATTGTTTTCACCGATATTTAATTTTTTCGCTTTTGCTAAATATTTAGTTAATATACAAAGTACTCTTATTAAAACTAGTAAATATTTATGCAAGTTTAATTACTTATTTGTACAAAATGAGTTTAGTTATTTATACTAAATTATTTAGAAGATTTAACTATAATACCTTTGAATTAATTAAATATTTAGTCAGACCTACGAAATACTATTTTTACTAAATGATGTAATGGATTTTATTCTTTCTGTATTTATTTCAATGAAATATTTAAATATGTTAACCACATATATAACTTTTTACGATATATTTAATAGAAATCTTTTTCTTTCGTATAAAAATAATATAATGAAAATTGAAAAATTTTTCGGTAAACTTAATTTCAAAAGCAATTCATGTAATATTAATAATTTTGGATAATCAAGAAAGGCATTTATTTTCAATAATATTATTATAAAATCCAATTATAGAGATAATATAAATTGGCTTTTAACGTATCTTGTCCTGCACATTATTAATTATCCTCTAAGCACTAACAGTGGCAGGTTGCATGAAAACAAGAACCGTTTTAATTTTTTCGAAAATCTTTTTTTACTTTTTCATCTAAAATATATGATATACAGAAATTAAAACTGTGTACAAATTACGAAATAATGTTTAAAGGTGTCCTAAAAAAAGTAAGTAGAGTGTGGTCGGATTTTGTAATCTCGAGCATAAGTGGGATAGAATTTCGTTACTTAAAAGTTTTAGAGTTTATATTTGTTTTTTAGAGTAAATATTTTGCAAGAATTTTTATCTGAAAATAGATCAATTAATTGAGCTAGAAATATATTTATATGGAATCATTTTTTAACAAATCGCAAACCATTTTGAACTTGACATTCTATAATAATAGTATAATTTAATTTTACAGCTTCTCTACGTATTAATTATGAAAATGTATTACAGAATTTTGTTTGAAAAAATTTTTTTCGGCAATAGAACATGTAATTTTAAAAATTGCGTAGATTTACTCTAAAGTCTCATACTATAAATTGATTTACTCGGAGTATATTTATCGCATATAATTCCAAGTTATTCAGTTAGACTTTACACTTTACTTTGTAATCTAATTTGAAAGTTAATTTAAAAAAATATACATTTTAAAATTTTTAAACATTCATAATTTCATTGTTGAAATCGATTTTGAAAAAACTATTTCAATCTGATATTCTCATCTATAAAATCTACTTTTAAAAATTATTTGATGATTAAATAGAAACTATCAAATATTTTCAAAATATGTATGTTTTGCAGCGCGAGCCCAAAGCTGCACTTCTGATTCTCGCACTGGTAGACAAATTAACTTCAAAAGTGATTGATTTAAGGAATTAAAAAAATTTATATATATTTAATCTTCACAATATCGCCTGTGTTCTTAATTCGCCCCTGATCGTCACGCTGCATTACTTGAACGTGGAAATATTTAATAAATTTTGATCAAATTGAGACACTGTCTTTTTTAAAGATGAATTTTGTAGATGAAAGGATACAGAAGATAATAATATTCATCTCAAGCGATGTCAGTTTGGAGCGGGCTTGTTACATTTATTTAAAAATTTAATTTGTTATACTTTTAAGTTTTTAACTATAAAAATAAGGAAAGTATTGTGTTCAAAGTACTGTCCTTGTTTATTATCACCCCTGAAGAATCTGAAATAGAACTTATTACTAAAAATAAATTCGATTAAAAATTAAAAATAATACAAATAAAAATAATAAAAACTTAAATAAAAATAATAAAAACAATGAATTATATTCTATCCCATGTAGAAATTTGGGCGCGATTCTGTAAAGAATCTGGTAAGTATGACTTACATCAAACAGGAATGTGAGATGGTAATCGTACACAATTCATGCTTATAATGTTCCATTTTTTACGTGGCCGAATGAATGGGGCTGGATAAGAGACACTCTCCCTACTCCTCGAACGCGCCCCACTCTGCCTACAGACTTGGTCGAACACGGCCCGCCCCCCCCTGAACTGGAGCTAGGCGCGAATTTCCTCTCCCGTCTCTCGCTATCCGGTCACTTGGCCACACGGCTAGGCGCACGTGAGAGTCGGACTCTCTCTAACTATTTCTCTCGCGGTCTGTAACTCTGTCGGTATCTTGATCACGTGGCTAAGCGTACGGGAAAGTCGACCTTCCTGTCTCTTGAACCTCTCCCTCCGGCCTTTAACTTGGCTCACCTGATATGGCGCAGAAATTTAGACATACTTTCTTCTCTCTCCCTTCTTCAACCTATAACCCCCTGCCATCAGTGCATTTCGTAGTCATCGAAAATAGCTAGACAAGAGTAATTACTGAACAATGACCAGAGTGGCACATTTTTTTTTTTATAAAAAAAGAGTTTCTTATTTCATACCTTATCTCATTCCTACATTATTTACTGACTCTCTCGTTCTAAGGAGCTACGTAAATCTGGCGCCCAATGTGGGACGCCGGTCGCTTCCAGTGAGCCTAGCCAATACGGATGAATTAGACGATCCTGCGTATCCTTAAGCATGAGCGAACTGGAGGTGTCGCGTCCAGCAAAATGAATCCAGCAAACAAAAACGACTCCACAAACGACGACGTCTGCCGGTCAATCAGCCAGTGGTACCCAGTCAACCGCAGAACAGTGGCAGCTGTTGGATCAAGAGCAGTGAACGACCCAGGAGAAATACATCCAACAGCAGTAGCTACATTAACAACATGAGCACCGCTAGTAACAGCTTCAGCAGCAGCAACAAATCCACCAAAAGCAACTATGGATCCTTTGTCAGCAATGCAATCGATTCTTGCCGGCCGTACGAATTGAGACGCAGACTTAATGCCTGAACATCCGAACTCGAGCAGGGAAGGGATGGGGCAGTTACAGGAGCTACTTTGAACACTCGCCGTCTGGTCCACTGAACTACCTGAGTTTTCTGGGCGTAACTGCGAAGCCCCGGAAGTATTTTTATGAGAATGTGAGGATGCGTTCCCTACGAGGGTCACGGAACCGCCAAATTACTGAGGAACAAGTACGTGTCTCAGGGAGTTCGCATGAAGCTTGCCGCCAAATTATTTGGGACGCCTCAAGGTGAGAAAGAAATGGCGGGGGTTTTCCTTGAGGAACGGCATCTCTTGTCTCACCGACTTTGCCTGATGCACCTGAGACTAAAATAGTGGCTGTATTGATGGAACAACTGTGGAGCAACTAGTTACACTCCCCGTCCAAATAGGGGCCAACGTGTGCGAAGTAAAAGCCGCCGCACAACGCTATCTCGTACGTACTAATGAAGATTCTTCCCAGGAGGAATCGTGGAGATTGTCGAATAAGTCGTCCTCACTAACAACATCCTCCCCAATACTCCAGCTGTCCGATCCAATGCTCGGGAGCTCCCGCAATCCTACTACTGTTCGAAAAAGCACTGGCATCGAGACTGCCCCCAACAAAATCGAACTGCACCGTCGGCAAACGGAAACACGGCAGTAACAGCGGGGACGCCCCCTATCCCAGAGAATGCAGCGCATTAATAGCCTCCACAAATGCCGCCCATGCTTCAGTCAGCTGCCTGGCCTTAGAAATTAATGGTATACGGATAAATGCACTGGCGGATTCAGTTGCTAGCAATTGCTTTATGCGTTCGGCGATCCTCGGCCCGGAAGACATCTGCGAAGAAGTGCGTTGCATAGTGAAGACTGTATGAAACTGCAGCATGATGAGTATGCGTCGGGCACGCGAGTGTGTGGTTTCTCGTGTGCCACGATCTGTACTCCGAAGTGACGTTGTCACAGACATGGTTGTAGGCGAAACAAGTAATCAATGATCACGGGAAGAATTGTCTGTGCATCGGCCGCGAGGTGAGGCGACGCGAATATCTCACTCGGTGATCAGAGCTCTACAATAGATGGACAGAACTACCGCCCGACTACTTTGAAAGAATCTAGCATGGATTCCCTCTTAAGAAGGCGCCTAGCCTGGTGGAATGTATAGTCGAATACGCCGCCGTGTTTTTTCACCAGAGCCCGCTTTGTCAGAGATCTCGCGTGGTGCACGATATCCAATTGGCAGATTCAATGCCCTTTCGACAGTTCCCGTACCGCTACTCAGTGATAATAAAGGCGGTCATCGGTAAGTACAGGAGATGTTGGCCGATAGAATTGTTAAAACCTTGAGCTCCCCATATAGTTCACCCATCGTTCTGGTCCATAAGCGCGATTGAAAACTCCGTTTCTGTGTGGACTACAGACGACTGAACGCCGCCGTCATGCAAAGCATCATCTAGAGCATATTATACAAGAGGTAATAAAAGACATCGGCACAGTTTGGTCAATAGCGGATACCATTGACGAAGCGCGACCGGAAGTATACGGCGTCCACCACCCCGCACGGGGGTTTATACCAATGGCGAGTGATGAGCTTCAGTTAGAAGAATGCGCCTGGCTGTTTCAATGGATTTATCACCTATGAAATGGTTATATGAACAATTTCGTCCGATAATATCTGGATGATTTTGTCGTATATTCCGACTTCTGGGAGGAACACCTACAGCAGTTGGGACACGTATTCGAACAATTGGAGATATACGCGCTTATTTCCATTGAAAAATGCGTTTTCGGGCGAGAAGAGTATTCTTCGGCCATCATATAACTAGCGAGGAGAATACCGCAATATCCGAGCATGTGGAAGCCATTTTGGGAGCGCCAGCACTTCAAAATCGCTGAGAGCTGAATCACATCCTCAGCTTATGTGGGTGGCTCCGCGAATATATTATCGATCTCGGGGACATGGCGTTGAGCGGATGACAAACAAAAAGTTTTCGAAGCACTCAGCCGTGTATTCAGTATACCATTTCGGCTAAGTAGAGCTGGCCCACAGAAACGCTATATTCTGCAGACGGATGCAAGCGCTCGATAGCGCTGAACACCATGAGCTCCAGCGAGTATTGGACCACCTTATACCCCTATCAAGTAGAACGATTCAGCTAGCGCGGATGCAGCCTACCTAATAGTGAACGCCATCACAAGGAATGGCGCGTATCCCCTTTCGCATATGGATGTCCTCATAGATAATTTAAGTGACGCGCGCTACCTGTCCAATATTGACTTTAGACAGGCATACCACCAAATACTGATAGATCAGAGTAAAAAAGAGATCAACGCCTTTGCAGTCCCGCAGAAATGCCTCATCCAATATATCATATGATCAAATTTGACTCGGACTCGTGTATTTAAATTCCGCACGTAAACTGAATCGGTAAATTGTTTTTCCTATATTGGTACAACCTTTCTTGATATTCCTGTAAAATTTGAGCATGTTTTTCAGTTGTTTGTTTACGGCGCAAAAAGTTTATCTGGCGATATTGACTATGGAAACAAAAGTTGATCAACGAGTTTGATTGAAATTTTGTGTTTCCAATAAATTCAGGCTACGGAATCGTTGAAAATATTGCAGAAGTGTTTTGCGGAGTTTACTTTATCGCGAACGAAAGTATTTGAGTGGCACAAAGTATTCTGTGATGGTCGTGAAGTCATGGAAAACTTACTTCATGCAAGTCGGCCAGGCATCTCTGTTAACAACGATAGCATTGCAAAAGATGAGGATATGGTGATCCAAATTCGTCGTGTCGACATCAGAGAGATAGCAGAGGCTCTCAACATCTCTTATAGATAGAATTAACATATTTGGGTTAATGTGTTACATATGAAGCGTGCCAACGCTAGATTCGTTCCAAAACATCTGAATCTTTTTAAAAACAACGTTGAGTTGGGATCGCAAATGAGATGTTTCAAAACGTAGTTGAGAACCCTATATTTATCAAATGAGTCAGTACTGGTGATGAGTAATAGGTTTATGAATATGATGTCGAAACTGCGAATAGCGCGCCAAAAATAAGCCGAAACTGATAAAACCACGTCAAAGTCGGTCGAAAATCAAGATGATGCTCATCGTTTTCTTCGGTTACCATGGGGTGGTTCACCATTAATTCATTCCATGGGGTCAAACAGTCAATAAGGAGTACTACTTGGCCGTTTTGAGACGTCTACGTGAATCAATTCGTAAATGACCGGATTTGTGGGCAGACGATTCATGGTTTTTTCACAACGATAATGCGTTGGCACGAAAAGTAATTCGCTAAAGGAACTGAAGGCAATCCCAGATGAGGCTTACAACAGGTGTACGGAAAATTGGATTAAGCGTTGGCATGCTGGTACTGACTCGAAAGAGACTGTTTGGATGGCGATAATAAAGGTTTCTATTGAAATACGTAAAAATGTTGTTTTTCTTTTTTGGCCAGTCCAGGTCAAATTTGATTACACGGTATGGACCTTATCGTCAGGCCCAAGGCGTAACCGTACGTCTTCGTCTACATAGATGAGAAAATTGTCGCGACGAAGACTTTCGATCAGCACGCTCGTGAATTAAAAGCGGTGCTCACCCGACTCAACGAGGTGGGGGTTCAAATAAAGAAGGAGAAACCTGAGTTCTGCTGCCGAAAGTCAAGTCTCCAGGTTAAATTGTTGACGAGAACGGCTTGCAAGCCGAGCTGGAGAAGATTCGCTCGGTGAGCGAATTTCGAGGCCTAGTAGGCTGCACCAATGACGGGCCTTTTTCGGTATGGTCAGCTGATATTCTAGGTTCATCCAAGACCTGGCGAATAAATCGTCTGCGAAGTTAGTATTCTCTCTTATACATATATAGAAGAGTTACACCAACCTAACCCTCCTATCCACATGCGCTTTCTATATTTTTATTATTAATAACGAAGGAAAAGAAATGATTTGCGTGAATAGAATGTTTTTTAGAAAATCAAAGTATTAACCTTTGGATAACCGACGCTGAAAAAATAACAACCCAAATTCGAGTGAATTAGTCTTTCTTCCTTCTTCTCACTAAGTGAACTTTGTCAATATTTTGTCAAATTGAAGACCTCAATTAAATAATTGGGATTCAAATAAGAATTAAACCTCTTTAATAAATATGGTAACCCCCACTCGATTAGTGCTTGCGAGAATATATATATATATATATATATATATATATATATATATATACTTTTTTTATTTACTTAACCGAAAAGATAAGCAAAAAAAAGTAAACTTGTTACGCAACTGGTTTGCGAGGAAAACATTAATTCCATTGTACTTGTGGTTGTTAGTTCCAGTGGCACTTGTTTCACCGGTATGATCTCGTTCAATAACTTCTTCAATTACTGTTGTTCCTGTCGCGTTGTATCCGTGAGACCAATGGATGAAAATCTGGAGAATTGATATGAATAGATCGAAACCAGTATTTTGTTCTGAATCTGATTTGCCAACTGGGACAGCTTCAGATGATAAGCCGATAGTCAATCGTAACGGTGCCAGACATTTTATTTCATTAAGTGTAACTGCATCTATTTCCAACCTGACCCGTCGATTCACTGCTTTAACATAAACCGAATTATTAGTCGAGATATAAATAGTTCCGAACACATGAGCTAAATTGGCACTTACGCAGTAATCTACTTATTGGTTTGGAATCACAGCGACCAATACATCGCGTGTGATATTTACCAATCCGAACAGCAATTTGACGTGACCCTAACGTAAAGGCGGGAAGTTCGTTGGGCCTCTAGCACCTACTCCAGATGCAGAGGAAATCCCCGTTTGCAAACACTGGTTTCTTAAAAGCCATTTTTGCCCACGACAGTGTTAGACGCGTCAGTGTGATATAATGCACGAATCCGATACTCTGCAATTTTTACTAGAATGCAACAGCGCCCTTTGTCCAGCCGTACAGCTATTTGTCCGGAGTTTATTTCGGTAACGTTATTTTCCTCAGTCATTGACGTTTCTTCAGCCGGAAAAGGCCTATATTCAGCCTGATCAGACGAGGATGACTGAGAATTCGAGGAACAAGATACGCGAATGGTCACCATATAATAATCTCAGTTATAAGTGCGGTAACCTAATTCATCAGACTTTTAATATTTTACTGGACCTTCTGGATTCTTCTTCTTATTCGGAAAAAGGCCCTCCTGAGCTTTTTTAGCATGCTCCGGATTGGTAATCAAAGTCGATTTCTTCTTGAGAAATGTCGGATTCCGCCTCATCGTGAATATCGTGAAAATGTCGAAATTTGAGCCGAGTCGACGTCATTTGCGGGAAGTTTCACTTTATTGGTTCAATTTGAAGAAATCTGCTGCCGAGACGTATCGATTGCTTCAGGAGGCTTATGGAGAAGGTTGTGTCGATGATTCGAGTGTTCGCGGATGGTTTCGACGCTTCAAAAGCGGTGATTTCGACGTGGAAGACAAGGAGCGTTCCGGGCGGCCGCAAATCTTTGAAGATCGAGAATTGGCGACTTTGCTTGATGAAGATTCTTGTCAAACGCAAGAAGAACTTGCTGAAGCATTGGGAGTTGACCGAACAACCATTTCCAAGCGTTTGAAAGCCATGGGAATGATCCAAAAGCAAGGAAATTGGGTGCCGTACGAACTGAAGCTGAGAGACGTCGAACGGCGTTTTTTCACTTGCGAACAGCTGCTTCAGCGACATAAAAGAAAGGGTTTTCTGCATCGTATCGTGACTGGCGATGAAAAGGGGATACGTTACGATAATGCGAAGCGAAGAAAATCATGGGGACTACCCGGCCATGCATCATCATCGACGGCCAAGCCAAATATTCATGGCGCCAAGCTCATGCTCTGTATATGGTGGGACCAGCTAGGTGTGGTTTACTCTGAGCTTCTGAAACCGAATGAAAGGATCACAGGCGAGGTCTATCGACGACAATTGATGCGTTTGAGCCGCGCACTGCGAGAAAAACGGCCACAATAGTCCGACAGGCACGACAAAGTTATTTTGCAACATGACAATGCTCGCCCACATGTTGCACCGCCGGTGAAAACATACTTAGAAACGCTCAAATGGGAAGTCCTACCCCACCCGCCGTATAGTCCAGACGTTGCTCCATCTGATTACCATTTCTTCAGATCGATGACGCATGGCCTGGCTGACCAGCACTTCCATTCCTACGAGGAAGGCAAAAAATGGGTGGATGACTGGATAGAGGCCAAACCGGTCGAATTTTTTCGCAACGCGATTCGTATGTTGCCAGAAAGATGGGAAAACGTGAGCTAGCGATGGCCAATACTTTCAATAATTCATTTGTAACCATTTCTTCACAATAAAGGCTCAAAATTTGAAAAAAAAACGGGAAAGACTTATTCACATACCTGATAGATATTCCCTAATAACTATATTTAAATAACATTTTCTATAACAAAGCACACCTTGAGTCCACCAGCCTCAAATTTTGCCTTATCTGGTAATCCTAAAGTAATGTCCTGGGTCTTATTTTATTGTATTCGCTTTTTTTCCTAGTAGAAATTGAAACCTCTGTCCCTCTAGAGTTGTCAATTTCTAAATATATATATATATATATATATATATATATATATATAATAAAAGTATTAAACTTCAATAAAAGAACAAAAGAAAGATCAATTCAGTAACTATGGAATTAATATCCAGCACAGTAGTGACTCAAAAAAAGACTGCTGCATATTTCACTCGTATAAGTTATTATAGGCTCAGGAGTTTCCTCGAAGAACATCTAAATAATTTTATGAAAATTAAAATCATCGATTCGATCAATTTATTCCCAGTAAATATTAATAAAATAACCTCGCGGGCACTTTATATACGCTGTCCTGTCTGGTGTACTTATTAAAAAAAGAAAACTTATCGAAAAATGTAAGTTTTTTCCTAGAAGAAACAAAACGTCAGGTGTTTTTTCTAGTAGGCCCGTCTCTATCCTAACCAAACAGGTAGGGTTGAAATCCCATTATACAATCTTTGAGACACTCTTCTCTGTGTCCCGACCATGTCGGTCTTGATAGTTTGTGGAACGAAGGCGGAGAAAAAAATTGTTATTTCCACTTCAACAAGTATTAAGTGGAAGAGTCTCCAGTCGTGAGTACTCCTTTTGACGTGATATAGAAAATCAATTCATACCAAGTGCTATAGATGCAAATCAAAAATTAATAAAAAAATTCTAAACGAATGAAATGGTTCTGTTATTAATTTAAAGTTTATATATTTAAATTATCCAAATAATAAATTTAATATTCTATATCATGTTATTTTCTTTTATAAAACTCAAAAAATATAAACGTATAAAACATATATACGTATGTATATATGTATGTATGTTTGTATATATATATATGTATGTATATATATATATTCATTGACTGCATCAAGGTTCATAATTCTTTATTTGATTTTGTACGGTATTGATTGAATATTTTATGCAGACTTACCTCTTCAAAAAATTAAAAATGAAAATTCTCACTCTTTTATCTGAATAATTGACAACCTGCATTATAACCATAATAAAATCGTAGATTTACTTTTGCTTTTAGAAAGATGAAACAAAGTTCATTCCATTCATTATTCAGTTCTACATCCGGGCTGAGTCAAGTTTGTTGTGTACTTTACGTATGAAATTTGTAATATTTGTTATTGTTTGGGTTAGTGGTGTTACTGCAGAGCGACGATTTTTATGGTACAGACGATAGTTAGATAAAAAGATTCTTATTATTTTTCAACTAACTTTGCAAAATATTATTAAAGTAGTAAGGGTCATCCCGGTTGTATAATTTTACAAAGATTTAGATAAAATTTGTGTCAACAATGTAAAACATAAAAGAAGAACGCAAAACGAAATCTAGGATTTGCACATTTTCATTTCCGTTTTAGTAGTTCATCGTGGAGCTGGGATCGTGGTATGGAGCATTCTTGAACAAAAGAAAGTATTGAAATCAATTTTTACATTGTCAAGTATATGTATGAGTACCAATTCGTATAAGTTTCGAAATTATTACTTATTATTATTCAATAAAATTTGTTTATTAAAAATGTGCCTACGGATTAAACTCGCTACATAAGTCTTTTAAAAATCGTTTCAATTTAGTTTAAATCACTTGAAATTTTTTGGGAATCAGTTGAAAACCAATCTTCAGTTTCAATAAATTATGTATTCCCCCAAATCACTAGTAACAGAATCTTGAGAGAATACTGAAAATTAATCTGACAAAGTAATTGTAATGTTATGAAAATCTAATTGCAAAATTAAATAACCTGTGCAGAAATATACTCGGCATATCCCTAGTTTAGGCTAGATCCTAATGAGTATTACTAATAATTACCTCACGTAAGTAATACTCGCCAGATCCAAGTTAGTTTTCCCTTTGACCATCTAATAATCGTCTTATATTAATTATTACTTTCTGAATTTTATTCAGATTTGCTTATCTTTTATTGATGTTAGAAAGAAATACGCGTTTTCAAAAGTCAACATTTTACAAGTAGAAAAATTATGGAAATGATTAGGCTTTCTATCTTGGATTTAGTTAGACTTACCTTCTCCCTATTTTGGAAAGAATGACAATTTTCTAGGCGGGATCTGCCAAGTAGGAGAATTAAGGAAATGGTTAGGCCTTCTATCATGATTCTAGTTAGATTTCCTTAACTGTTTCTAATATTGGATAGAACGATGTCTTTTCTAGTCAAGACCATACGAGTACGAAAATTATATATTATATACACATACGCGCGCGCGTGCGTGCTCGCACATTGTGTGTGCGCGCGCGCGTGTATGTGTGTGTGTGTGTGTGTGTGTGTGTGTGTGTGTGTGTGCAAATTTAATATATATATACATCTATACATATATAAAATCCGCATACCCTTCTAATATGGGAAAGAATTTAAAAAATTGATTTACTACATACGTTAAGTCTGTGTTTCTAAAACTATTATATGACCTTAAGTGCTGTACGGTCATGTAAAGTATAGTATAGTAATCGCATATTGGATTTTAGTATAGTGAATAATGCGTTAGCTCGCGAATTGTAGGGTCGTGGGTTCGATACTTTTTTTTATCGAAATAAAATAATTTATACGTTCAAGAAAGGTGCTTAACATTAAAATTGACAATAATTGGTGTTTAAAAAATATATTAATAATTATTAATTGTTAATTGTAAATCGTGATACGTGATAATGCATATAGAAAATAATTTATAAATTCTAATTAAATGGTCTGTGTTACCTAAATACGCAAATATATTTTTTATTTTAAATAAATAAATATTAAAGAGTCAAAATATTATTCACTTGATCGAGGAAACAAAATTAGAATAATTTATAAATCGTCTTAATTTCTAGATTTTCTAACTACATTCTGTCTAGTTTCTAACTTGGTATACCTATCAAAATCTAAGCTCGTTCCCTGTATAAAATGTTATTAAAAGTGGGACAAATCGGAACTAGGATCAGACTAGATTTCCCTTCTGGATCCGAACATTTGATAAGGAAAACTAACCCGATACTAGTTAGATTCGAGAATGAATTTCTACACAGAAAATTTTTGGCATCATCTGAATCATATACGTAAGAATTATCTTGCACCTTTAAAACAAGCTTTCCTCATTTCATAATACCTATAGTTCATCCTAGAGTTATAAATATCAAATTTTTTTCCACAACACTTCATTAGCTCAGGAAAAGTTGCACATCTCAACTAAGAAATTAATAACTACATTGAACATGTACAACTTTAAGCAATTCTGGACCACTGTTCAAACTTCAAGTCTGACAGACGTTCTCGTTTCTGTCTAAATTTCGCGTTACTTTTTGAACGTCGACTCTCATCTTTATGTCCAAACAGACGACCATGCACACCACCATCATTCCATCGACGAGAGCTCATTAGTTCGTACGGGCGCAACAATGGTATTGCAGAAATCAGCACTTCACCAACCATCAAGTTAGCGCGGAACGTGATATTGACAATTGATAATTCCGCGCCACATCAGTGGGTCTCGTCTCGCTGCGGTTTTCCACCTGTGTCCACGATACTTGCGTAAATATATTCAGGTACCCGAAGAGAAAGGAGCAAGAGAAAGAGAGAGAGAAAGAGAGAGAGAGAGTCAACTCGATGCTCGTGAGAGAGCAATAAAGATCTACGGGGCACATTACCCGTAATAGGCGACTAAATTAATCTGTTGCACGTGTGGTCCCGCACTCGGCTATCACTCGAGATGTGGGACAGACTGCCTGAGGGGCACTTACTTCCCTGTCTCTCTCTTCTTTGTGCCGTAAAGAGCGTCAGATCCCCGATAGCATTGTTTATGTGCAATTAATTCGGACTACGCGGCAAGGCTGCGAAGTAGCCGCGAAGGAGGAATATCGCGTCCGAATGCGCAGAACGGTTCATGCAATATGCTTTATGCAGACTCGGCGTAGTAAGAAAGATTTTTGTATCGTTCTCCGATACTGACTCGATGGGATTTTTATCATTTTTGCCAGCGGGCCTTCGAGTCACTGTTCATCAACATTCCATCCTCGTTTTTCTCATTTTTTTCGTTGTGTCATAAACCTAAACGATAAATGCATTCTATTGTGCAGTCCATTCAAGTTATATTATCATCATTAGAGCCTCCCTTCAGGATTATTCGCTACGATTTATGTATTGAGATTCGTTTATACGGTATTTTATACCATGGTTATTATTACGGTAAATTGAGTAATCCATTATACAGGTATCAATTATTGTGTAATAAAAAAGTGGACATGTACAAGCTTTCTCTACAGCGTATTTACATCTGCTGATTGACTATCACTTATTACAATAATTTTCATAATATATAGAAAAGAAAAACTACTTTAGTACACTTGAGGATGGAAATCAACGAAATGAAAATTGATCTAAATATAAAATTTCATGTCATTTGTAAAGTAGTTATTATTTTAAGTCAATAATTTGAAATGCAATCAAGTGAGAAATTAAATTTTGAATGGAATTCGGCAAATTCATGTACTAATAAGTAACATTAATCAAAAGTCATTTACCGACTTTAATGAGAATCAGAAATAAATATATTACGTATAAAATAATAATAAAGTTATTTTATATCTGTGAAAATGGATTTTAAAGGATTAAAAACTGTTCTAAGCTATATAAAACAAACTCGTTATTAGTGAGTAATGCTAAATATAATTTTCTCTCATTCGAATCGTTTGAAACATCTAATAAGACAGATTTCCCACATTTCTAACGCTTATTATCTACACGGAGAAACATTTTATATTAAAAAATACAATATCGTCCAATAATTTTATCTAGTAATTCAATAATCACAAATTATAAAAATCTAAAAAATTACCCCAGTTTTTAATAATTAATAAAATTTACTAGGTCAATGGTAAATCTTCAACTTTTCGCTTATAAAATTTTCTAAAAATTATCGTAATTTTTTCAGTTTTTGTGGTCAGTAAATTAATTACAAAATAGTATAATAATCGCAAACAATTACTAAATTTATTCATTCATTTTTTTAAGATCTTTGACGAAAAAACGTATTATATACAGTGGAAAATTCAAAGCTCTCTGTCATTAATGGATGAAGATTAAGGGATTCAAAAAAAATTTTAACAAATAATATCAATTTATAATTTATATATTTATATAGTTTTAGAGTCACAATAAACTATTATAAAAAGAAAATTGTTATATTTCAAATAATTTATTTCTGGACGGAATCGTTCGAAATCTATTTTATAAGTATCTATCACAGTTTATATGTATAATTCTATTGTTATTCATGTATATGAACTTGAACTACCGATCCGCTGCACTAGCTCCAGAGATCTACATTACGATGTCAGAGTAAACGATTATAAAATATAATACATCTGGGCAACTTATAGCATATAAAACTAATAGATTTATATAATAAGTGCAAATATAAAATGCGTCCAAATAAGCGTGGATGGTGCATTTATTTTATAAATTGGACCTGAGTCTAATGCAGCTATGCATGTATGTTTATACGTTCATGTATATTTATATTTTAAGTCAAAAAATTCACGTTCGTACTGATGCTCACGATATAAGAGGAATACTACATAAAAGCGGCCATAAGGCGTTATTGATTTGGTTGGTACATAAATAAGGAAGATGACTCGCGAGCTATTTAATTTTAAGTCTTTCTTGATAAAGCTTAGCAACTTCGCATATTTTAAAAATATGATTTTATGAAATTCAATAAAAAATCATTTATAATATATTTTAATATATTAAAACAGAATTATAATTTATTTCTGATCGACTGTTTATGACCTTTTTCATTTATCATCATTCTATACGTATGTTACTTCCTATTTGTTGAAAATAGTATTTTTTTTTATTATACTTAATTTAATTTCATTTCAAATGTAAAATTTAGAACGATTTCATGTTTTCCAATACGCAATCAAATGGTCAGATACCTTATCAACAATATCAATAAACTCAATCATAACAGAAGTTTACAATTCAAAATCAATATATGCGAGGGCAGTTCAATAAACACCCGTGTTAGAAATGAAGACACTATTTTTAAAAAAAATTTCTTTTTATTTTTCAACATAGTCCTCTTTTAGAAAGATACACTTCTCTCAACGTTCTGACCATTTTTTTAACCCCTTTAAAAAAAAAGGATTTTTCAAACTCTCCAAAATAAGCCTCTGTCTCGGCAATGACTGCCTCGTTTGAGCAAAATTTTTTTCCCGCGAGCCATTTCTTTATGTTAAGGAATAAGAAGTCGCAGGGAGCCCGATCGGGTGAATAAGGTGAGTGCGGCAGCAATTGATAACGCAATTCATGCAGTTTGATCGCAAAAACTCCAGATGAATGTGCTGATGCGTTATCGTGATGAAACAATACCTTTTTCCATCAAACGTGACTATGTCTCCTTCATTTTTTTGTCGAAGCGGTCCAATAACTCACTGCAGTATTGTCCAGTGATCGTTCTTCCTTTTTCTAAAAAGTCCATCAGGATGATACCCTTCGCATCCCAAAAAATCATCGCCATGACCTTTCCGGCCAATGGGACCGTCTTCGCCTTCTTGGAAGTAGATTCACCGCGATAAATCCATTATTTTGATTATTGCTTAGTTTCTGGTGTATAATGATAAATCCAGGTTTCATCAACGGTGAGAATTCGACCCAAAAAGCCTTTCGAATCTCGTTTAAATTGTTCCAAACATTGCTTCGAAGTTAATAGCCGCTTCCGCTTATTGTGTATCGTGAGAAATCGTGGCACGCATCGGACCAACAATTTTTTCATAACCAACTTATCATGTAAAATATGTGTTAATACTTGAAATTTGTTTTGGTGTCGTTTGATAGATGGCAGCACATGATAATAACACCAGCTTATTGAACCGCTTCGTGTATATATATATATATCATCACTGAAATGTGATCACTAAGTAATTCTTCAATATTTTGTGATAGATGACGGCATTTTTAATCACTTTGCTTATGGAAAACTGCTTATGAAAACATGCTCTATAATTTATTTCAAATTCTAAAGTTTCCTTGAATTTTATCATTCTAAGCTGAATTTAGACGAGAAATCAAAATTTGAATCATAAAAACATGAAAAGATGTACAGTTTAGAAACAAACCTAAACTGAACTGAACTAACTCAACTTAGTTTACTCTTTGAAGATAGCAGTTCGAAACGTCGGAACAGTAAGTTCGAAACAGCTGTGCTTAGAAACGTCTGACAACATTAAAGGTAAATTTAGGTGCTGGAGCAGTCAGCTTGTCCTTTACTAACATAAATTATAAATTAATTGACTTTTTAATGATTTTTATTATCTTTTATATTATTTTTAATTGAATTATTAGTGTAGGTATTTGAACGAAAACAACAAATCAATTTAACTAAAAGTAAAAGATAAAATGTGTTTAATATATGAGATACTATTCTACAAAATCGTATACAAAATGTTTGCAAACGCTTGATACGTCGTACAAGGACAGTTGTCAACGGCAGACTGACTCACGCATCTAACATAAAGAAACTATGTTCCATCCGCTTGCATTTTTATGGCATTACCTGAGCACCGAACGATCCTAGGACGGACGTCCGCGCAGTCTCGATATTCAATAAACACATCTGCGCATCGTACCGGCAACACACCATACCATAAATTATCGCTTAAACAATAGAAGGCTTGAGAACTTCAAAGCGAAGAAACGTTTTCCGAAAAGAATCCGATACTACATTAGTTTTACTAGTAATTTCTATTTCGGATTCTACATGGGTGATTACAAACTAGGACCAGTCTGACTCTCATTATATTAGTATAATAGATTATTGTATAAAGATTGGTATAAAGATCGATAAAAATATTTATTAATTTAGTTGACAAATTTTCACATAAGTCTACATAGTAACTCAGTATAGTTTTTTATAAATTATTAGAATTTTAACTTTTGAGATATTAATTTATTCCTCAATACTCTGGCCAGATGCAACACTGGTTTAAATTTCTCTGAGCTTATAATTTCTACTCGTGAAAACTAGCTTAGATGGGTATAGAAGACAAGTTACTAAGATTAGTAGATACCCAATGTCTGTATATTGATTTTTATTCGACTTGAAATACAACACTAGAGTTTAGTCTTAGTTGTATAAATATTAATCTGTTTTTCTAAATTATGCACTTAATAAAAACGAAAAATTATTCTTATTATGGCCATATATACGCATCATTTTCAATGAGTTATAATAAATTGAAGCGCTTAAATAGTTAAATGGAATAGCTTAAAATGAATTTGTTAGATGATGTTAAAAAAAGGAAATAAATATCTAATGAAATCAACGAGAACTTTAACGCAGGAATTATCCTGTTTATCGTTCCGAGAAACTCATGATTTTCTTATTTAAAACGAGCTCTTCGAGATAAATACATGTATGTATAATATACAAATATCTCCCCTCCCCCCGCGCACTCACATGTGTGAGGATAGTTATATATATGCCTTTGCAGCGGTGGCGACACAACTAAACGTTCTCCGAGTCTTGCTATATAGGCGACCTTTACCTCGCGCGTACATTGAATTTCTGCGATACGGAAGCGCGTACTATATATATCTCACATCTCCCCGTGTCCCACAATTATCCGCCATATTTACACACACGCGGACAAGCGTTTCGTCAGCTCTGCACGTATACTTTCATTCTAATCCCCTCATTCGGCCTCGTGTGTACACTCGCAAACATACGCAAGAAAGAATCCGAATATATATATATATATATATATATATATATATATATATATATATGCTCGCCCCTTTCGCATTATCGTATATTTTTGATTTATTTATATATATAATTCTTATGAGCGTCGTGTCGTACGAGTAGCAGCAGCAGCAATAGCCAGTTTTGCGTATACCGTATATACATATAGTATATACGGCCCTGTCAAATCGTGGCGAAAGTGCGTGAGAACGTGTGGGCCTAGAATCGCCCGTGTCGCGGCCGGCTTCAGTGCACGTAACTTTGATCTAGATGTTTCAATCTCGATGATACTCACAATTAGCAATTCTATATATAAAGCATGCATCGTACAGCGACGATTGTAGCGGCACCTGTGAGTGCTCGCGTACTATGTTTTTCTAAAATTGCCGCGATGGTGCGTACCAACCCCTTGAGAGTGACATTAGAGAGACTAAATTGGCGGCGTTTTCGTATAAAATTGAGATTCAATTATCGTCAAATGCGGCCTCCTACCTTCGTCGTTTTTCGTCGTTTTACGTGAGCACTAGTTTTTAAGATACACATATATATATTCAAATAAAGTATTTTGGCGATTAGCACTCATTGAAGGCTGTTGATTGTTTCTTCTGAAAGTACTTTTTGAGCACAGCAATGCAGCAACGTATCCGTTGAAATAAAAATTTATTGAATGTACGATATATAGAGAATTCATATTATACCATGAGAGATGATGAGCTCTCTTGTATACGAGAATGTGATTGATGTGTGAACTTGGCTATATAGTGAGAACCTTCTTTTTGCAATTCCGTGTTCGATGCATTAAAAACCTCATTTTGACATTGATGCCTTAAAGCTAAATTTATATAGATATAGATATATATATATATATATATATATATATATATATATATATATATATATATATGTATATAACTGTTCGATAGTTGTACGTATTTTATTTCAGTTTCAAATCAGTGAATCGTGCATAGTTATATTGTTAATTGAACTATAATATAAAGATTCATGTAAGATCATATTTCACGTGTATAAAAAAGTTCCCAGGTGTAACCATCCTTTAAATGCAGGATGTTAGTTCTTTATTACACAGCTAATTGTAGTACGATAAAAATATAGTTAGCAATTAATTTTTTTAAATTATAATCTAGGGTAAAATTGATTATATGATAGACTACTACGAAAGTAATCAACATTACTTCAAGAACCGCCTGCTTTACGTGTTTATAATAATATTTGCTTCTGAATAATTAAAGTTCTTATTTCAATTTATCGAATTATAATTCTGAATAGCATCTAACTATGTTTGTTATCATTTCAAATAAAAAAGTAAATAAATAACTCAAGATCTATGAGTTTCGTCATACATTCATAAATTCTCACTTTTCTCTAAATTATATAACTGTGTCCATGATTGAGAAATAATATTTTTTATAATATTTGAAAAGTTATTTGATAGAAAAAAAGTCTTTTTTGGGTATGATTTTGTCATATTAACTAATATTATATTTGAATATTTAATTAAAACATTAGAAGGCAAAGCAGTTTGAAAATTAAAGAGTTTTGACTCACTGGAAGAAAAATTTTGGGAAGCATTATATAAATGTTACAATAATCCTCTACTAAGATTCTTTAGCTATTTTAGTACTCTTGTGCGCATTACTGTATCTACTAAAGACTACTACTCTACTAATTCGCGCAAGATTTTAATTTCAAATAATTGAAGTCGAAATTAAAACAATCAAGCAAAGATTCGGATTAGCCGTCAAATACGAAAAAATAAAATAATACAAATGTGAATATCTTAGATACCTGCTCTGCGAACTTAGAAGAATAGAGGAGGATTCAAGCGCGTCGCAAAAGAGAGTCGTGGCCGCGCTTCAGTCAGCGTGGAAAAGATATCTCGCGCTCTCCGAGCCTACGAACTCGGAATACAGTAAAGCCACTAGCCAGTTCATTTCGGGTGCCACATTTTAATTAAATATTATAAAACTCTCGCTTTTAATACTTTTATATTACTTAATATATAACACCTATATAAAAGCATACGTGCAAATAAATATTACTATAAATAAGTAAATAATTAGGCGTGTACGAGCATTCCTACGAAAATAGCAGATTAATTATTATTTACATAATAATTATTATTATAATAATTTAATATAATTTGATTATTATTATTATTATTATATTATTATAAAATTATTATTATTTTTTGGCTGCTCGATACGAAATTAGACGAACGGTGGCGTAAACACCCGATCGACTAATTGTTCGTGTACAATAGGACGAGTTTTCCGCCACAAAAGCAGTGTTCTCTTGACCTTACGGCCGAAAGGAACTCCCTACAGCTATCCTAATTCCAGAGCTCTAGTGATCTTGCCTCCGTCAGAAAATCCCGAATAGTAGAGTCAATGATCCTGATTTCGTGGCGCTTTGTTAAAGACCAGCAGGTTGTACTATCTGGACGAAATCCAAGTGAAGCTTGATCCTGTTTGCGTGGCGCTTCATTAAACACCAGTGGATTCACTAAATCCTTCCTTGTTTCCTGGTCAGACTTGATCATTGATGCGCGGTGCTTCATTAAAGCTCAGCGGTCTCACTCCTAGTCCCGAACAAAGTCGTGCTCCTGGGTGCACGGCCTCTTCCTTTTTTTAGTGCTTGCGAAAAGAACCTGGTGGTTGATTGAGAGATCAGGGGCCTAGGCGATTGAGCCGGATTCACGACGTATAATTTAAGAATATACTTCGTGTGATTTTTTAACTAAAAACTGAGTTTGGTTATTTTCCTGATTTTACCGGAAAATTCCCTTTCCTTTCAAACTGATCCTGGCGCTACCGTGTAAGCTATTCCGAGACAAAAAGGAAAACCTTACAAGTTAATTGTTGAATTGACTGTCAAAATCAATTTGTAATGTTTCTATACTTTAAAATGTTCTTAGAAGCGAGACTTCAAAATCTAGATCAAGAAGGTTTGAAAGATCTTATTCGATGTGACCATATCTTCATTAATAAAAATCGTTTGAAATACAGTACACGAGATGACAAAAAATCGAATACTTCAACACACATAACTAAATAAAATTATAAAAAAAGAATTTATTCTAGCTTTTTGTCAAGGTACGCCTTTTGTAAATTGTTGTGAAGTTTACAAAATTGTTGTAAAAAAATTACTACACGAGTCTTATTAAATTCTAGCGCAGAAAAATGTTGCATATATTAAAATATAGCTAAAATATTCTCCTTAAAATATAAGTTAGTGAATATTAGTGTATCAGGTTTGAACAGCACGACTGATGGTATTGTTCGTGTCGAAGTTAACCTCACGCTGAAATCTTTAATAAATCACGATTTCAATCTTGATTTTACAGTCTTAATAATGAAGTGCACTGTTGCCAAGAAACAGGGCTGTCTCTGTACATGGGAAAGAAATCCATTGATTCTTTTATCTAAAGGACGCATTTATAACATCTATGTATTTCCAAGAGCCATGTTTTTGCAATATTTTCATACTTTTCTATACTTATTTATATCTAGCTCGCTTCTAAAATATGAAGGAAAAAAATTATTTTCCAATTCACTATAATAAAATTTTTATATCGCGCACTAGTACGCCTACGTATATAGTATAAGTTTATGCTCACTAAACCTTGAGGAACCGCTTTCTCGTTTATCTCTATACGCACCTTTCTCGTATACATGCAGCCGAATCGACCGGTCAAGTTATTTCTTTTATAAGGCTGTCTTACGATATATATGAAGTTAGATCGCCAACTCTTTGAGTTGCCTCTTCTGTGAATTCACCAAGCACACGAATGATCATCGGGAACACGGAGACAAAAGAAGCAGCCGACTCCACGTACATTTACGAACGTATCGTTGGCTCTCACAGGGCCATTAAATCAAATACGTGCGCATTCTCCTCGCGGTGGCATGTCCCTCGCGCCATAGTCGTACGCACAATAATCTAAAGATCAGATAGGGCGTTTTTCTACCTCTACCGTTTGTATGTATAATAGAAATGATCGATCAATCACTGCAACTGGGCGGTCTGACGCTCGCCTCACGATGAGCGCATCGAAATAATATAATAGACAAATATCTGTACATATATATATTATCCACGACCTTTAAATATCCAATATATCGAACAATAAAGGTAAATTACGCTAAGAACATATGCGCGACCGTAGTGTTTGTATTGCACGGACGTGGAGAATGTCACTAGAAATACAGAGACTGATGTTCGACTGAGTCGTATCCGGCTGAATCAGAAAAGAATTGGCTTTGTATAAAAAACTGTGCAAAAATTTCAAGGTTGGTTAGAGGTGGTTATTGTATAAATAAGTATATATTACTATTAATTGATTTAAAATTAAAAATCGTACTTATGTCGATTGTTCTAAATTAAATTAATAAATATTTTTATCGGTCTTACAATTTTTATAATATCATATATTAGCTAAAATAATTACAGTCAGACTTTCCTTGTTTATCATTAACCCCGTAGAATCTGAAATAAAACTTATTACTACCATAAATTATAACAGAAAATTAAAAATAAAAATAAAATAAATATAAAATAAAAATAAACATACAATAATAAGTAAAATAAAAAATAAAAAATAATAAAAGTACTTATACTATGGTGGTAGAGAAAAATCGGACTGCCCCCACCACCTTAAATTTAGGATCACCTTCTTGTCCGACGTTTCGAATCGCTACGGTTCATCCTCAGGAACTAAATTGACAGTCTAACTGTCATTATTCTAGTTAATATATGATATTAAAAAGACTGTAAGACCGACAAAAATATTTATTAATTTTATATTATTAATTGAATAATTAAAAATTGTACTTATGTCGACTATTAAAAGATTTGCAATGCTTTAATATTATTTAACTGAATTAAATTACTTTATTAAATTACTTTATTAAATTATTAATTTGAAATTTATATATTTATGTAATGTTGTCTATGCATTTAATTATAGCTTCTGTATAAGTGAATTCAAAATTCCAAATTAGCAACTCGATATAATTTTCCAATTAAATAATTAAATATACTAATAACAATTAGCGTCAACGAATTTATATAATAATTCATAATAATTATATTAATTTCCTAACAAGGCTATAAGTACATTAATCTAATTTGAAGCTTGTATTAAGTTAAATTTTAATCATAACCAAAAATACATTGATACGAAACTTATTATTATGTGTGAAATACCTAAAAAATAGGTTTAGAAAATGTATCTATAAATCGGTCGGAATGACCAAAAAAATCTTTACATATATTTCTAGTTACTGCCGAATAATACCATAGTTCTAGGTTTCTTCGTTACAAAAGACTTCGTTTATGGCTTAAACATGTTTAGCTTCTCTACCAAAGTAGTGATATAGAACACTTAAATCATGTAGTTTGATAATGTACGATATACATTGCTCAAAGAAAAATTTAAGATTTCAGAAAAAAATTGTAAGCCTAATATTCAAGAACACGTTACACCGTCAGATAAGATTATGTATAGAAATGTAATCTTTGCGATTTATATTTATCTTTTTATCTAAATATTCTTAATTGCTCTTGTACTTATTTTTTGTAACGCTCAATAAGTACGAAAGACCTCAATAAAGCCTTATAGAAGAATAAATAATGATTAATATTCACGAATTTATATAATGTTATCAATTTTTCAGCAAGATATAACATATACGTAGTTACAACCTTATGTTAAGGTAGGTTGTAATTCTAACCAAAAATGTAAAATTCCTAAAAAATAGATTTAGAAAAATGTATTTATAAATCGTTCGGATTGGCAGGATAAAACATTCTATATATTTCTACTTACTGACGAATATAAATACATTGCTTGTAGGCTTCTTCATAACAAAATATACAATCTATTGAAACTGTAAGAGTACACAACATTTGAGAAAGATGTCCAAAAAAGTTGAATAGAACTTTATAGTCTACTAATTTCAGATCTTATTATAAATAAATTAGATTTCTTCATTGTGATTGCTCAATTAACTTTTTAAACTTTAGATAACTAACAAACGCTCTCTCTGTCTTTAATAATAACATATTAACAGTCATCAACATCATATTGAAAAATTTTTGCTCAATCGTTATTTCGACCTTATATTCTTTATACAATCATAATAGTAACTTCAATAATCAGAGAGTAAGTTAAAATTCGACAATATCTATTTATGATAAAAAAATCTTGATGATACTTATTCGAGGAACTCTTTTCTCAACAAATTGTATAAAAGAACAACGTTGGCTTAAACAAGAGAGCATAGGTATATATATGTGTATATATATATATATATATATATATATATATATATGGATATGGTGATAATAATTATACAAAACTACAATGTGACCAGCTACCGTAAAGCTACACAACTTATACTTCGTTCCTTAAAAGGAAAAATATTACATTATACACGTTTTTCTATATTCTTCGTATACATATCTCGCTCCTATTTTGCGCCCCCCGCGGGAAACGCGTGCACAAGTACGAGATGAATCCGGCCGCAAATCTATCTTATGCCGCATTCCTCATAGATGTTTGAAATCAGCGCTCTCTTATTAAACGCAAAAATACGACGTGGAAAGTATGAAGTATGAGATTACCATGCACGCGCACGCACGCTTGTTCGTTCGCAATAGATCCAGGACATGTTAAGCAGATGAGGAAGACGGCTAAGATTGCCCTCGCCTAACTTGAACAATGGTTTGCAGTTAGTTTGTGTGTATATGTGTATGTGTGTGTGTGTGTGCCACTGCTGAGCGCTGCAAGCCGATAATAATCTGCATAGGTTGCGCACGAAGTCAGTCATTCCCGTGAACTCACAGGTGAATCTGCGGATCCTTCGGTATCTCCCTCTTTCGCCTCCGTAGCAACGAATGAACTTTAAACCGCACCAACGAGCGAGAACAGAATCGCGAATTCACCTCCTTCATAATACTTTTTTTGCGTGGATTGTCAGAAATTACTACAATGTTTATTGTTATTAACTAACAAATATATATAATTTGGAGATACTATACTTGATCAATAGAATGGCTTTGCTGTATATTTAATTAAATAATCTATATAAGAAAGATAAAAATTCTTGAGCGATTAATTATTAATTTGCAAAATTATATTCGTTATTACATATATATATTGTGACGGGGAACGCAAGCACTACGTGCGCTTGCTTTCCCACGTCCCGTTGCTCTCTCTCTAGCCGCAGCCTGTAAATATGTATTTGTATATTTCCATGTATAAATGTTGATCTGTTACAGGCCGACGCACAAGTACAGCGGCGGAGAGGTAAGTGAGAGAGAGAGAGAGAGCGGGGAGTGGGGAGAGACGGCCACGCGCGCGAAGAATGAGATAGAGAGAAACCCGCGGGCTTTGAACACGCGTCGTAACCGGCCTTCGCTCCACGCACGTTTTTTTGCTATTACGGTGTCAAATTTGGTCGTGTACGGGAACACGCCTCGTGCTCCACGTGTTTCCCCTCACCACGCACCTCTTCTTCGGGGAGTGTACCCGATCGGACGCGCGTGTTGTGCCACGGTATTGTGGGTGCGTGCAGTGCACACGCGCCTAGGACGAGTCCGAGCGAACGGACTGTCGTCCGACCCCGTCTCCGCGGAATAACCGCCCCATCCCGGGGTTTCTTGACGGCGACGTCACCGCCTCTCCCGGTGAAGAAAGGTGCTGCTGCCGAACGAGGACGCGCTGCGGGATGATCGAGCTCCGACTCGCTGTAAGTGGCAGCCCGTTTTCTCTCTCTCTCTCTCTCTCTCTCTCTCTTCCCGAACTCCACGCGCGCCGTCGCCTCGGCGACACTCGGCCTGCGTCCCGCACGCCTCGCATATAGGCGCTGTACGAATCCTTGCTATTAAAGCCGATTTAAATTTTAATTATTTTTATTTTATTATTTCCAGTGTGTTCAATTAGCCGCCCTACCTCACGCGCAATCCTGAACGCGATATTTCGCCCTTCGCGAACCACCCCTCTCCTTTGCCGAATTCTTTCGGGGCTAAGCCCAGCCGGGCACACCTTTTGCAACGGCCGTGCCCGCCGTCCTCGTGCTCAAGGCGGTCACGCGCACCGTTACTTGGCGCCCAACGCGATCTCGGGATCGCATTTGATATAGGAATATATATACATTTATACATTTATGCATATTTAATTATATATGCTATTATGTATTTTATTATATACTCTGTTGCATATATATATTTTATAATATATATGGCATAATATATTGTATTATATTTAGTGCCCCAGCGAATATTCGCAAGTGACGCGGATGCGCGGAAATAATTTAATAATTGTATTATATAGAAAATTGTGATATTACAGAGTGCGAACGCACAACACATCTCGAGTGTTTACGTTGCGTGCTCGTAGATGTAAACACTCTCGAAGTCGGCCAAGGCCAACGGCAATTCGGCAAAAGCGGCTGAAAAGCAGCACAAATGAAATATAATACCGAATAAGGTAATATAATATTTGTGCAGTTTTTCAAGCAAAACTAATTTTAAGTTAAATACACACATATACATTAATATATATAATACTGATATATATATATTAATTGGATGTAACTTTAAAATTTAACTTAAATTAAATATGTGAATTCCATTTAAGCTAAACTAAAATTAATCAATAATTAATTTTTAAGACAACCTAATATGAAAATATAACTGTTATAAATAGATGTACATTCGCCATTATAATATAATAATAAATTTTCGCCGTTACAGGCATAAGGAACATTTACTGTAAATTAAATATAATTCAAATTTCTCTTCTTTACACATAGCCGACTATAAATAGCGAAGTCAGCGATCTGTATATATTCACATACACACACCACCGCGACTCTACGCTGTACATATAGTGCACATGCGACTAACGCAAATTTTTCTTTGCTCTCAATTTAATTTGATCAAAATTGATTGTTCCCTTTATGCTTTTCGCTTTCTGATTTTCATTTTGATATTGTAATATATTTAATATTTTTGCAGTATAATTTTTTTCCCTTCTTTCAAAAATACAAAAACAAAATTTGTTTTTTTTAAAGGTGCAAAATAAATTTTTTTTTGAAAAATCGGAAAATATTTAAAAATTAAATTTTTTTTTTTTTTTTTTTAAAACTGGAAAATAAATTTTTTTTTTTTTTTGAAAACTAAAAATTAAAATTTTTTTTTTTTTTTTTTTTGAAAAATAAAAAATAAAATTTTTTTTTTTTTTTTGAAAACTAAAAAAAAAATAAAAATTTTTTTTTTTTTGAAATCTGAAAAATAAAAATTTTTTAGAAGTTATAAAAGGACTAAAAATAAACTATATTTTTATTTTTTTGTTTTTTTTGTGTTTTCTTTTTTTTGTATTTTTGTATTTTTTTACATTTCTTGAAAAATACAAAAAGGAAAAACTATTACAATTTCAAAAAAAATTTTTTTGGAAAATCGAGAATTCGAGAACCAAAATAAGAATTTTGGTAAAATTTTTGGTAAATTTTTTTCAAAATTTTTGAAAATTGTTGAATTTTTTTTTTCTCTTATATTTTCTGGTTTTTTTTGCGTCAGTCGCCCCTAATTTTTGCGTTTTCGCCCTCGCACTCCACTGTCTCTTGAGATTGCCGGCTTTTAATTATTTGCTTTTAATTATTTAATTAAAAGCTATGGCTATAACGTTCTATTTTTCTCACGTTGTATTTTTTCTTCATTTTCCGTTTGTTTGTTTGTCTTCTTCTAATTTTCAACGGAAGAAATAAAAGATGGCAAATCCGCCAAACGAATTTAACGACTGGCTTCAAAGCCTATGTGAGGAAGAAACAAACATAATTACAGCGGAACTAGAATTAAAAAATGAGGGTTCCCCATTTCAAAGGGCTGCCAGGCTATACCGCAGACTGGCAGGAAATTATAGCCCAGGAGACTTTGTGGAATGCGAGAGTGACAGTGATAGTATAAAAACACGCGCGCGCAGAGATAAAAATCTGTTAAAGATAATCGTCACCTCAACAATGCGCGGCGCAACAAAGACTTATATCAGGTATGTGAATAAGTCTTTCCCGTTTTTTTTTTCAAATTTTGAGCCTTTATTGTGAAAAAATGGTTACAAATGAATTATTGAAAGTATTGGCCATCGCTAGCTACAACTTTCTCCCATCTTTCTGGCAACATACGAATCCCGTTGCGAAAAAATTCGACCGGTTTCGCCTCTATCCAGTCATCCACCCAACATGTGGGCGAGTATTGTCATGTTGCAAAATAACTTTGTCGTGCCTGTCGGAGTATTGTGGCCGTTTTTCTCGCAGTGCGCGGCTCAAACGCATCAATTGTCGTCGATAGACCTCGCCTGTGATCCTTTCATTCGGTTTCAGAAGCTCATAGTAAACCACACCTAGCTGGTCCCACCATATACAGAGCATGAGCTTGGCGCCATGAATATTTGGCTTGGCCGTCGATGATGATGCATGGCCGGGTACTCCCCATGATTTTCTTCGCTTCGGATTATCGTAACGTATCCACTTTTCATCGCCAGTCACGATACGATGCAGAAAACCCTTTCTTTTATGTCGCTGAAGCAGCTGTTCGCAAGTGAAAAAACGCCGTTCGACGTCTCTCAGCTTCAGTTCGTACGGCACCCAATTTCCTTGCTTTTGGATCATTCCCATGGCTTTCAAACGCTTGGAAATGGTTGTTCGGTCAACTCCCAATGCTTCAGCAAGTTCTTCTTGCGTTTGACAAGAATCTTCATCAAGCAAAGTCGCCAATTCTCGATTTTGAAAGATTTGCGGCCGCCCGGAACGCTCCTTGTCGTCCACGTCGAAATCACCGCTTTGAAGCGTCGAAACCATCCGCGAACACTTAAATCATCGACACAACCTTCTCCATAAGCCTCCTGAAGCAATCGATGCGTCTCGGCAGCAGATTTCTTCAAATTGAACCAATAAAGTGAAACTTCCCGCAAATGACGTCGACTCGGCTCAAATTTCGACATTTTCACGATATCAAAAATTTATGATGCGAAAAAATTTTAACTAATGTGTTAGTATGGAATTGTTGACATATTATTAAGTTTTGATTATGACATATGTAACCATTGAATACTCGCACAGTATTGGTGGCGCCATCTCTTACAAAAAACGGGAAAGACTTATTCACACTCCTAATATTTTGGATCGAATGGAAACGACGTACGCCGAACAAGCGGATGAATCAGCTGACATACAGCAGGCTCGGGAAATTCATCTGAGCACAGACGAAAGAAATAGCACAGTAGCTGCCGATCACCAAATACAAAATCTGATCGACTTCAATTTGGCTGAGATAAACAGGCATGAACCGCTCGCATGGAGCACTGCCAACGAATCGCCGATTCAGGCAGCCACCACGAGCGTAACTACGCCTCCCGACTCGTGTGTCATGAATGACATCACACGTCAGGCCCAAGTCGCATCTCATACGACGAATACAACAGTCGAGCCTCAACCTACTGACCTCGAAAACAATGTAAACCTTCGTCAGAGATTACATGGCCTGCAAAATATGCTGCAAACTTGGATGCAACACCAAAACTGCACTGTCCAAGATTTGCAGCAGAGACAAAGTGAGATGCATGCTACACTAGCTAGCATTCAGCAACAGCTGCAGAAATCGGCGCGTCGCGACAGTGTCACTTTCCAAGACACGTACGATCTGCAATACTTGGAAAGTGACAAAAACCTCAACAGTAATAGGTTTGTAGGGTCGACCGCCGAACCTACGTTTTCGGCTCCTTGCTACCCTCGGTACCAAGGGCCTGGAAGGGGGGCATCACATGGATCGAAAAGTGATGAGCTCGCCCGCGAATATAACGCGATCAACGCTGTCAAGCACCTTGGCCCAGCGCACGGATATTGGTAAGACCGTGCGCCAATGGAAAATTAGATTCGATGGTGCCAAGGGGAAAAGCGTAGAAGAATTTCTGCAAAGGATCGCGGAATGTCGCAGGTTGACACCGCTCACGGACGAGGACATGCTCAATGCCATGACGGAGCTCCTCGACGGTGTCGCCCTGCATTGGTACCGTCTATCCCGGAAAGACTGGACCACGTGGCAAGAGTTCTGCCACGCAGACCGGAGCTGCTACGGCGTCGATCGACGCTTCCAAGCTGAGCTAATCAGCGAAGCGCAGCGGCATACACAGGCGAAACGCGAGCCAACACGTGACTACGTGTTTTTTTTGTTAACGATTGTCAATCGGTTCGAAGAACCATGGTCGGACGACAAACAACTCGCCCTTATCTACCGTAATCTACTCCCGGAGATACAGAAGTTAGTTCCGCGGGAGAAGATTACAATCGTCAACCGGCTAATCGAGCTTGCTCGAGAGGCCGAATGCGACCTCGACGCGGAGCGAAATTATAAGCCACCGCCGTCACCCGAGGACTGCATAATGCCCGAAGTGGCCTTCCATGCGGCAGACACGTCTCGATCGCGCCCGAAACCAAGAATCGCGGCCGTGGACGTGAAGCCGCCCAACTTCAAAGCTCTGGTGCGAGAAGTTTTGCAAGAGGCTGGCTTTAGAGTCACCTCACCTGATTTAGAGGCGCCAGGCGTCGCAGCCCTTATCCCGAAGAGGAGCGGTCGCGATTCACGCCCGAGGTCGTCGCGTACAGGAAAGATCAGAGCATCGACCTCAGCTAAGTCGGAGAGGAAGCCCTCCTTCAAAGGAAAGCTGGTGCGCGAGCCCCTCAGTGACAAGAACAATGGTCGGACAGCAGGTCCTGATCCGCGGTTCTTGTGCTGGAGCTGTAGTTGGCCTGGCCACACCTTGCGTAGCTGTCTCGAGTCCTCGGGAAATGCGAAAAAGGGCGAGTAATTGAGGTCCAACTCTCCCCTACGCTCCGTGAGACCTCTGAAGATCAGCATGCAGCTGCGAGGACACAGGATAATAACATCGTCGGCTGCACTCATTGCGCAACCCCACGGGCAGACTCGCCCGTTGGGCCTTGGAATTGCAGGGATATGACTACAAAGTCATCCATCGGAAAGGTACTTTGAATTGCGTACCAGACGTCCTCTCTCGTTTGTACGAAGACGAGCCGACCTGCGAAGTCGCCTCCCTCGGCGTCACCGATGTGCAAAACCCCTGGTATTTGCGCCTTCGTAAGAAAGTGGTGAGCGATCCGACCAACCTCCCATGGTGGAAAGTCGTTGGGCAGCGACTATACTACTACCGTCCCGATCCTGCCGTCGAAGATTTAGTAGACAACCAGGATGCGTGGAAGTTAGTCGTGCCTAAAGAAGATCGTCGTACCGTTCTGCATGAATGTCATGAGGAGCCCACAGCTGGTCATTTCGGACGCCATAAAACATATTACAGAATTGCACGATCATACTATTGGCCATCAATGCACAAAGATGTGACACAATTTGTCCGTGACTGCACCGTGTGCCAACAATGTAAGGTACAGCAGACTGCACCAGCTGGCCTGATGGGCCATCGAACGGTCACCCGGCCTTGGGAAATAGTAGCTGGAGATGTGATGGGTCCATTTCCGCCATCTACCCGGGGATACGAGTATTTGCTCGTCTTCATGGATCTATTCACTCGCTTGGTAGAATGTATTCCCATCAGAAAGGCGAATGCGCAAACGATTCGCCGCGAGTTGAAAGATCGCGTATTTTTACGCTTTGGTACGCCCGAAGTATTCCTATCGGACAATGGCTCCGAATTTCGTAATAAAATCATTGAGAAATTCCTTGGGGAGCGTGGGGTGGAGCATTCCACGATACCTCCTTATCACGCTCAAGCCAATCCGGTAGAGAGGTTCAATAGGACTCTGAAGACCGCGATAATCGCCTTCATTGAGGAGTCTCACAGTACTTGGGATGCGCACATCGCCGAGCTCATGTTCGCGTACAATACATCCGTACAAGACTCCATTGGCGTAAGTCCGGCCTTCCTTAATACGGGTCGTCACCCCTCAGCCCCTGGCACACACCGTCGCCAGGAGGAGCAGCGCGCACAGATTGCGCAAGAAGAGGCTGCTCTACAACATTGGAAAGAGCGCATGTAGAAATTATCTGATCTCCATTTAAAGGCAGCGGAAAACTCGCAGAAAGCGCAGGCAAAGCAAGCTCGCTATTATAATGCGAGACGTCGCGACGTGCATTACGCGATTGGCGATCGCGTATGGCGGCGTAATCGCATCCTCTCCTCAGGCATACAGGGCGTCAGCGCCAAGCTGGCCCCGAAATTCGACGGGCCCTTTACCATCATGGAGAAACTCGGCACGAATGTTTATCGACTGATCGACTCTACGGGAAGAGATGCTGGTAAGCATCATATCGCCGACCTGAAGCCCTACCATCGAGATCACGACCCCGAAGATGATAGCAGTTCCGAAACGGAAGAGCCTTCGGGCGAAGAGCGTGACTGCGAGGCGTCGAAGTGTTATGTCGAGGCGAGCGAGCGAATCCGCATTGTAACACCACTGGTGAGCGTACGGCATCCCGACGACGCGCCTCATTGTAATTCCGATACGAGCGTGCGAAGCGATACCCCCGCGGGCAATGCCACGCGATCTAACACCGATATCGCACCGCGTAGATTAGGGAGACCGGGTAGGACGCGAATCGTAACCCGTCGAAGAACCCAAGCGCGAGCCCCTGCGGAGCCCAATAACAGCGAAGCCGCCTGTCATAACGACACGCGCCTGGTAAGGTGAAAAGTAGGTCGCCCCAGGAAGAGCGGACGCTCAACCTCGCCGCGGGACCAATGCCCCCGCCGCATTCGGGCCCAAGCCCGCGCCCGTCAATGGGCCGATTAACTTCCGAACTCGTCGACGGTATGCCGGCGAATCCGGCCCTCCAAAAACAACTGCGTCTAGGGAAGGGAGTTCTTTACCCGTCCTTCCTCATTCCGATAATCCCCAGCGGTAGACCGCAGCCATCACAGTTCCTCATCCTGACACGATGATCAATCCGAGAGAGAGATGTTGGGTCGAGCTGTCACGCTTCGCCTACCAGCGTCTGGAGGGGGGCGTGTGACGGGGAACGCAAGCACTACGTGCACTTGCTTTCCCACGTCCCATTGCTCTCTCTCTAGCCGTAGCCTGTAAATATGTATTTGTATATTTCCATGGATAAATGTTGATCTGTTACAGGCCGACGCACAAGTACACCGGCGGAGAGGTAAGTGAGAGAGAGAGAGAGCGGGGAGTGGGGAGAGACGGTCACGCGCGCGAAGAATGAGATAGAGAGAAACCCGCGAGCTTTGAACACGCGTCGTAATCGGCCTTTGTTCCACGTACGTTTTTTTTGCTGTTACGGTGTCGTGTTTGGTCGTGTACGGAAACACGCCTCGTGCTCCACGTGTTTCTTCTCACCACGCATCTCTTCTTCGGGGAGTGTATCCGATCGGACGCGCGTGTTGTGCCACGGTATTGTGGGTGCGTGCAGTGCACACGCGCCTAGGACGAGTCCGAGCGAACAGATTGTCGTCCGACCCCGTCTCCGCGGAATAACTGCCCCATCCAGGGGTTTCTGGACGGCGACGTCACCGCCTCTCCCGGTGAAGAAAGGTGCTGCTGCCGAACGAGGACACGCTGCGGGATGATCGAGCTCCGACTCGCTGTAAGTGGCAGCCCCTTTTCTCTCTCTCTCTCTCTCTCTCTCTCTTCCCGAACTCCTCGCGCGCCGTCGCCTCGGCGACCCTCGGTCTGCGTCCCGCACGCCTCGCATATAGGCGCTGTACGAATCCTTGCTATTAAAGCCGATTTAAATTTTAATTATTTTTATTTTATTATTTCGAGTGTGTTCAATTAGCCGCCCTACCTCACGCGCAATCCTGAACGCGATATTTCGCCCTTCGCGAACCACCCCTCTCCTTTGCCGAATTCTTTCGGGGCTAAGTCCAGCCGGGCACACCTTTTGCAACGGCCGTGCCCGCCGTCCTCGTGCTCGAGGCGGACACGCGCACCGTTACAATATATATATATATATATATATATATATATATATATATAGATACAATACAAATGTAAATACAAATACACATATGCAAAATATTACGAATGTGTAAAAGATTCTCAAATACTGTTGACGTGGTCAATATTGATGACAGAAATAAAGAAGAAATACGTTGTGTTGAATATAAATACGTATAATTGATGAGATATATAAATTCTAAATACATTAACAAGGATATTATTTGGGGAGAAAATATAAATTATAATTTATCGGAGAAACAATTATATATTATTATCACACGATGGATTATTATTTTGTATTTCTGTGAGACTAAGTAAGTCCTGATTGTCTCGAGTATGCACGCGATCTGTTCGTCTGCCACTGCGTTGCGCCCCTTGCCGCCGAGCACGACCCTTTCTATACATCGCTGACCGTCGACATGAACTAAGCCTGACATAAATCGCTTCAACAGTCTTTTTTACTTATGTAACATCGAGCTAATAATCTTAATAAAATTATATTAATTTAAACATTGAAAGTATATATATTCATATACATGTGTATATATATATATATATATATATATATATAAAATAAATGTAAGGTATTATAATACGTACAAGTATATATATATATATATATATATATATATATATATATATATATATATAAACATAATATATATTAATAACACATAAAAAAAAATATATATATATTTATAAAGAAAAATATATAATATATAAAAAAGGATAGAGAACGTAATAAATGAATATAAAAAATCGGGATGCTATAAATTAAACAAATGAATTAACATTAACAAATTAATAACCCAATCTCACCATTCGAAAGGATTTAAAAAGAAAAAAAACACAAAATTAAAATTAATGCGGCCAAGCACCTAAGCATCTGAGCTACGAACGATAGTCATACGCAACTGCCTCTCGGTCAGAAATTAATAATTAACACGTCCAAGCACCAAAGCCTCTGAGGTACAAACGATAGCCATGCGCGACTGCCTCTCGGTCGAAAATTATTCACTGAATCATTACAAAAATTTATGCAACGATATTACTAATCAATATATATTTCGTAACACGCAATTTACGAACAAATATATATTAAAATTAAATTATTAAACAGGTGAAGGTTGAGGAAACAATTAAAAATAATTTAAATAAATCAATTGGAAATATAGAGAGAGAAAATCTAATTAATAAAATATCGAAACAAACGGTAGTCATACGCAACTGCCTCACAACCATATAAATAAAAAGGAGACACATTTATACACATATACATTAAAAATCGAATGAATACACGTAGTAAAACTCGATCAGGGAAGGAGTTAGAAATCCCATTAAAAAACGAATCTGAGAATCAACCAAGGGAGGACGAATTCAGAACTCCTCCGAAAGACTTAAAAGAAGTTAAATTTACGCCATTCGGTTCATCAACGCCACAAGACCAATCCGATATCGAACAAAAAATAGAAAATATCAGTCCCGTGCATACAAGGTTGTCTGCAAGACACAGTCAGACCACATTTATCGCATCTGACAAGTGATTGTTTAATAGCCGAACACTCCCTAAGTACTAACATGGCGAACGAACAAGCTGCAACCTTACCTCTAAAGGAAGCATTAAAATTCGTTCCTGAATTTAACGGAAAAAATATTCCCCTTAGCAAATTTTTAGAATACTGCTCAGAAGCTAGAGAACTTATAAGCAGCAATATCGAGGAAAGCTTCGCAAAACTGCTCAAGAGAAAACTCTTGGGTGAAGCACGAGAAATAATATCGGGGTACGTATTTACCACGGTTGAAGAGATCAAAGAACATTTAAAGGCCTTTTACGCCCCATCAAAAACTGTACACCAACTACTCGGCGAACTTAGAAGTCAATATCAAAAAGAAAATGAATCAGTCATAAAGTATGCGAATAGAATGAGAGACATCGGTTCTCCAATTTACGAAGTAAATCGCCACATAACCAAGGCACCATATACATCTGCCTTCAAGCGCAGCATCGAAAAGGCAATAACTGAATGTTTTCGACTAGGATTAAGGCCCGAAATCGAAACTACATTGAAAGAAAACCAAGTAATCGAAGATGTAGTGAAAGACGCAATCGCTATAGAGCGAAGACTCGAAGTTCGGGAGAACTTATTCGGGAAGCAAGAAATACGCCACAGGCACTATAACAACAAGAATATATACCCCCGCCAAGTAAACAATTTAACTCTTCCGAGGAAGACACCTTTGTAATGCAGCTACTGCAATATAATGGGTCACACATTCGCAGAATGTCGACAAAGAATCAGACAAGGCCAAGCGCTGTTATGTCAAAATTGCGGAAGAACCAATCATACCACATCCCAGTGCGTTGCAACGACGAAGTGCCAAACATGCAATAAAACCGGCCACACTGCCCGGAATTGCAGAAATCATACTGGGCCACCGTCTATAGTATGCCAGATTTCCAATAAGCCTGGCCATTCTGCTAACTACTGTCATATGAACCAATCCAATGCACAAAGGTCTGTTGTAAAATGACAGAAGTGTGGACAGATAGGTCATACTCAAGCTACTTGCAGGGTTCGCAATCCTATCCAGCAAAATGCTACCATACATAACAAACCCACATGCGCTTACTGCAAGTACTCAGGGCACACAATATCAGAATGTCGAAAGCGGCAATATAATCAGGAAAGTCCCCAGAATGAGAGCGCGAATAGTGGGACTTGCGACAGACAAACACGCTCAATGAACACAAACCAATTATCGAATCTGCTAGGCGAACTAATACCCTCGGAGCCACAATAAGCAACTACGTCCTATACGTAGAGGTTCAGTTCGGGCCACAATATCTTCTTTCTTTTATGATAGACAGTGGATTCGAAGTAAGCATTATCAAAATAGAATCATTACCAAAAGGGGCATACATAAACGAATCAAAAATTTATACACTAACAGGAGTAGGAGATAGTAAAGAAACAACCGTAGGTACCGTATTATTAATAATTGCCGAACAAATAATCGAACTTCTCGTAGTATCAGACGATTTTCCTATTCCTTGAAATGGAATTATAGGATCAGAATTCTTAACAGATACCAACGCCGACTTAATCTTTAGCCATAAACAATTCAGCATAGCTGGCCAGACGACAAACTTACGACTAGGAAATGAAACCTTAGACATCACTACAATATCCATGTCGAACAGGAAACGGAGTTACTTCCTACCGTGATTACCAAGAACCCGTGGGCAGCAAATGTAGATTTCTAGTGGACACAGGATCTGAAGTAAATCTAATAAAAATAGGAACCATACCCCATCAGTTCAAAATCGATGAGTCACAGAAAGGACTCTTGAGGGAAATAAGCTCAGAACAATTTTCCACCTTAGGAACTTTAAAACTTAAAGTTTTGGGAGGAATCTCTTGTTTCCACGTCGTCTCCGATCATTTTCCAATATCGTATTCCGGTAGTTTGGGGGCACGATATTTAAGCGCCGTTCAAGTAACACTAAACTACGAGATAAAACGACTAGAATTTCTTCATACGCACGACCAACCGATTGAATATGTATCACCAGAGATTCTTCGCAAAAATTTAGCCACAGAATTGGAAGAAGGAGGAATAGACCATACAGTAGACTCGTTACTGGTGAATGCACCTACCGATAATCAGAGCAACGAGAGCGAAACAGATGATGAACAACAAAGGCTGAACGAAGACTTGTTACACATAGATGATAATGATACAAATGAATTTTTAAATAATTACTTCGATAATGAGAGTATATCCACAAAGACGCTCTATTCACTTACGCAAGAACTAATATTTGCAGAACTGAATATCCACTCAAAGGGTGTAAATAATGAACCCACCGTTTTCCCCACGGAGAGCTTAACTTCCGTGCAAACCGCATCTATAAGAGATATAATACGGACAAATCACCTTAATGAAACCGAAAAAGAATATGTACAGTATTTAGTCGAAAAAAATCGCGATATTTTCTTTCTACCCGGAGATTCATTGCCTGGAACAGATACTAGAACTTATAGAATAAAAACCAGAGATGAAGAACCAATCCATGCACGACAATACAAATTTCCTCACTCGCTCAAAAAAGAAATAGATAGGCCGGTGAATGATTTATTAAACCAAGGTGTGATAGAGAACTCCGATTCTCCATTTAATAGTCCAATTTGGATTGTAAAGAAGAAAGCAGACTCACAAAGTTGACCAAGATGGCGAATGTTGCTCGACTACAGAGCTTTGAACGAAAAAACCGTAAGCGATGCATATCCACTGCCGAATATCATTGAGATATTTGACCAAGTAGGAGGTGCAAAATATTACTCCGTACTAGACCATGCATCAGGGTTTGACCAAATTACGATGGATCCGAGTGATGCACATAAAGCTTTTAGTACGCCATTTGGGCACTATCAATTCATTCGTATGACTTTTGGGTTGAAAAATGCACCCGCCACTTTTCAAAGGTTAATGGATACCGTATTAAGAGGACTACAAGGCAGAGAATTGTTTGTGTACCTGGACGACATTGTGATATATGCAAACACACTGGCAGAACACGATAGAAAATTGAGCCTACTATTAAGCAGACTTCGAGACGCCGGATTGAAGTTACAAACCGACAAGTGCGAATTTCTGAAAAGAGAAGTGAATTATCTAGGACATCGTTTGAGTGAAAAAGGACTTAGTCCCGACGAATAAAAGATAGAAGCTGTAAAAGATTTCCCACAACCGAAAAACGCAAAGAACGTGCGACAGTTTTTTGGTTTAGCCGGATATTACCGCAGATTTATTGAAAGATTCGCTGCAATTGCAAAGCCATTAACAAAATTGCTGCAAAAAGACGTACCATTTGAATGGTCGAACAAAACCGAAGAAGCCTTTCAGACTTTAAAAGACATTCTATGCAATGCACCCTTATTACAATTCTCCGACCTTACTCAACCATTTAATATAACAACTGATGCCTCAGGGAGAAATAGGATAAGATAGACCCATAGCATATACTTCTAGATTTTTACGCAATGCAGAACTTAAATACGAGGTTTACGAAAAGGAAGCCTTAGCAGTCATACATAGCGTACAGGCATTTCGTTCCTACTTATATGGAAGAAAAATAACAATCATTATCAACCACCTTAGTTTGATTTAAATCAGCAGACCTGAATACAAGAGTACAGAAATGACGTTTTAAACTCTCTGAATACGATTACACCGTCTTGTATAAACCAGGGAGACTAAATTCTAATACAGATGCATTATTACGAAATCCACCTGAAATAATCACGACGAATATCGTAACAAGATCAGGACGAGAACTCAGCAATGCGCCAGGATGCACGGATAAAAATAAACCAGAGCTATAAACAGTTACACAGCCAAAGAAAAGGGGACGACTTAAAATGTTACGCAAGGGGAATCTAAAAAATCTCCTTTACAGGCAACCAAAAACGAGAGTACAAAGGACATTACGCAAAGGGAAACCAACCAAATATCTCCGGTAAGAAAAGCCCCACTCGTGCTGCCGAAAGCGAGCCAGAATCACACGAAGAGTTTGAAGCTGAACCAACAGCTCAAAAAAAAGAATAGACAGAAAGAGCAGGAGAAACCAGATTAATCAGTGTCTTCCTTAGCTAGAAAATGGCTTCTAGCACCTTAAACATTTAAAAGTTTTTAAAAAAAAAGTAAAATATATATAAACCTTATGAAATAACTTCCTCATCCTCCGCTATACTGCCTAACGCTTCATACCCTTTATACTAACCTTACAATGATATTGGATCGTTAAGCAATAGAAGTAGGCGAATGAAACTTTCTACCGTATCAAAAAGGTGATCATCCTAGAATTTAAGCTAACAAGATACGAGAAAGTCACATAAATACAATAGACATAAGAATATTCTTTATAAGAGTAATATAACGCACGACCTGACCTTAAGGAAGAAGGAAAATGTTAAACAAACGCATTCAATTTACGCGCAATTAAATTCTATATTTTTCAGTTGATTAAAGTCGAACTCGCAATCGGTTTCATTCTTTCTTATGTCATAATTATCTTACTTTTCAGATTACGCAACTAACCTCTTTATGATTTCAGAAAAGATGATATCCCTACAAATGATTCTTTTTACCTTATTTTTCGTTACCCCAACAAAAACAATGATACGATTGCGGATCTAACATTATGAATATAACAACCATGTCGTTATTAAACGTCGGGGAATGCAATTTTCCTCAACTCCACCCTATAAGCCAACTTGCCTATATACAGCTACTTCAAATCAACGATTTTCAAGAAACCAAAGCATTACAATGTCAAATAGAGGTAAGGAGAAACATGTATTACTGCGGGATGCATTAGCATAACTCTATTGTTAATAACGGCGAAATGGACTACTTGTATGACGTCAGTAGAGATAGTTGTTTACAATTACATGTAACTGGGACAATCAACTTCGGACAAAATCACGTTATAAACGGGGTCAGAATTAACCCAACAAATATATATTCGATGACCTACGCCGAAAGCATAAGCAATGAGGGAACCTGCGCGGGGGCTTATTATAGCGACCCCTATGGAACTTGGAATTCTGTTATTGTCCAAGGAACCCTTAAAATCACCCTATCGCAACAATCGGCGCGAGTAAACTTACAAGACCTCAAAATTCATCTACAATCGGGAACATCATGTCCACTATCGGGAAAATTCTGCATAGACGCCAAAGATGGATATACCTTCTGGGAATCGGTCCCTAATAATGATTGCCACTTTAATGTATACGGCGTATTATTCGAGGGTCATGTAATAAAAATGACTAACCCTCAGATAGATCAAGACGTAATCTATTCTTTTTCAGATCAAAAATTAACATTCGCATTAAGTAAATTGTCCGAAGAAAAGTATGCGGTTATACAATAATAAGAACCGAACACCCAAAATTGGTTATCTTCGAAACAAAAGAGGGCATCACGTTTGCCAAAAAGAGTGCATGATCCAGTAGTAATCTGGATATTTTCGCTTATGTAAATGCAAAATTCGTATATCTGGAAAAACATGTAAAAAAACAAATGCTTAAAATATACCGCAACATAGTGACAGAGCGATGTCGGGTAGAACAGATCGCGTTAAAAAACGCACTCGCTATTGCTATACAAAGTCCCGACCAATTCGCATATAACAGAATCAAAGGTCCTGGATATATGACTGTAGTAGCCGGCCAAGTGGTACACCTGGTGAAATGTATACCAGTGGAAGTTAAGATAGATTACGGCGATAACTGTTACACCGAGCTGAGAGTTGTAAGACAAAACACAACCTTCTTTCTCACACCAAAAACATACATCCTGAAAACTCGAGGGACTAGAGTTCCCTGTAACCAAGCGCTACCATTGATAGCGAATGGTACAAATTTGCACCAAAACCGATCGAGGCAAGAGAACCCACAACCCTAAAACCCATGACTCAGCTGACATGGAAATATATTAATCCAATCAGCCTAGCGACATCCGGAATCTACTCCAATAAAGATTTAGAAAAACTAAAGGAATGAATTATGTTTCCAGTAGAAACAGCTGCATTGTTGAATAACGCAGCACACAAAATGCACGAATCTGGAGTGACGAGCGACAACACGATATCGCACTTCATAAATAAAGACACCATGGATAATTTAGTAAATTCTGCTTGGAAAAGAATATGGAATAAATTTATCACCTTTGGATCCGCAAGCGCGGGGATAATAGCAGTCCTGGTGATCATACACGTGCTAAAATCGTTCATAGGGGTTGTCCTCAACGGATACGCCCTTCATCGCGTATACGGTTGGTCCATATACCTATTGTCAGCCATTTGGAGCACAGCCGCACACTTCTTCATATCTCTGAAACAACCACCCACGAAACAAGAGGCAGGAAACAGTTACGAAATGATCGCTCAACCAGAGCCAGAACCGGAATCCAAGCCAGAACCAGTACTAACAACTACCGACGAGACAAAAGAAAAACAAACGTTTTTTTCTGTAAAGCCATAAAAATAAATCCTCAACTCACGCGACTTTTCCAGAATTAGACAAAACAATAAAAGTAAATTTCCTATTTCCATAATTACCAGATATCGAATTTCGCATGAAACTTCACATGTATTAATGTAAGTAGAGTAAGTTGCAATACAAAGAATCAATTTAAACCCCACGCATCTTCGAACGAGGTTTTCCTATGGAAATTTTATCCCACTGGGTTTTCTTTCCTTAGGTTTTCCCTCGTTCACAGACACATTGCTCTGGGCAAATGCGAAGAACGAATGGGGAGGGAAAAAAAAATTTATACTTTTTGTCCTATGTACACTATTTAACGCCGCATTACTTTAACAGAGGCGAACGATTGTTTTCATACTTCTAACAACCGTCTTACGCAAGGCGCGTAACATCGAGCTAATAATCTTAATATAATAAGATTAATTTAAACATTGAAAGTATATATATTCATATACATGTATATATATAAATGTAAACTAGAGTTTAAATATAATATATATATATATATATATATATATATATATATATATGAATGTATTATAATACGTATTAACACCATATATAGGTGTATATATATAAACATAATATATACTAGGAACACATAAAAAAAAAAAAAAAATATATATATATATATATATATATATATATATATATATATTTATAAAGAAATATATATAATATAATAAATGACCGAATTTCATCTAGCATGTCATCATCAAATTTGGGCGAGGAAAACAATTTCATAATACCGCCGAAAAAGACGTTGGCTTGCGCAAGATCATATGTCAGAAGCATATGTTTCTCCGATGAAGGTCTCATAGGTAACGCAACATGTACATTAGCGATGCGCTTGTGTACAATTTTTGATGTTTAATTTATAGTAAAATAATACTTTAAAAAATTAAACCACATTTTTAATACAACAAATATTTAAGACAAAAATTATAATGAATGTTTATGATAAAATTTAATTGTTTATACAAGTATTAAGGCTAAAAGTAAGCAAAGTAAGCAATGTAATAAAAAAGCTGTAAAAACGAGGAGCAGAGAGAGGGATTGCGGATGATCATGGAAAAATCGGGTATATAAAGCCCCGATTTTTCCACAAAAATTCATTCAGTCAGTCGCATTCAGTCAAGCAGTCTCTAGTAAGTCCTATCTCTGTCACCGTGCACTATATACAAGTAAGAAATTAATTTCATTAATATTTAATAAATTATTCATCTAATTGCGCTCTCTGTCCTTTTTCTTTCTATCTCCTTTTTCCAGGGAAGTGTCTGGTCCTCCTATATGGTAGGACTGAACATCCCCCTAGTTTATCACACATACATACTTAGCTAATAGGGAACTAGGTTGGTAGGCCGAGGCGGGTTCAGCTTCCCCTTCGAAAGAAGAGGAAATTGCATCCAAATAAAGCCTTGGACTCTGACCTATGTAAGACCAGCATAGGGTTTCATAATTGCTTCATAATCTCCATTAACATTTATACCTTATTGTTTGTTGCCATCAAGTGATCGACGAGGCATTCCCGAGCTAGTGGAGGTAACTCCAGGCTCAAAACTGCTTAAAGTAATAGGAATACATATGTGCATTAAAATTAATACACGTATGTATTAAATATAAAGAGTAACGTCTACGGAAGGGTAAATATGCCCAGACGTAACACTTAAAAGGCGTAATTATAGAAAAGATATGTAATTACTATAGCGAATTTAAATTATTTTATTTTCGAAACGTGCCTTCAGCTAAACATTAAGCTTGAAGTCGCATTTAATGATTTAATTTATTACGCCAAGTCTTACTCTTTATACTCTATTTAACAATTGATACAGTCCAAGCCTATCAAAGCGGAAATTAGACTTCCTTGTACACAAGATAGAAGTTCTAGTGAAATTAGATTTAACAAAAGTAAAATAGGTGGGCTAGTTTGGTGCGTTCTTAGCAGAGTAAGCATTTTAAATACAGCTTCTACCAAAGCTTATCTACTATTTATGACCTAAAGAAGCGTTTCCCGCCAGTATTCTTGGCTATAAAGCAGTTTTTAATATAAAACTCCGTGTGTGACTATAGAAAATGCTCAGAAACACCTTTTTATATATATAGTAATATAAATACATAGCAAAAAATTAGTCCGCTTAAGTAACACCAGGCCGTCTCAAACGAATGTTCTTATCCAACTTTGGGATTGGTATAATAAAGGAGGTGTGAGTTATTCGGTATTATCCTTTTGTTCTTCAGGTTCATCTGACACTACATTAAGGTATGATAGTAGTGTCAGATGAATCTGAAGAACCTGAAGAATATATATATATATATATATATATATATACGCTTTTTGAAATGGACGCTACATTAAAGCAGCTCCTCATAGAAGCCGTATGTAATATGCATATATGTGTGTATGAAATACGGTTGTACATTCTGTATATACATACTGTATATACAGAAGCAACGATAGATAAACTACGGTCAATTATTTATAGAAATATAGATTCATATATAGAGTATTTTTACTTAAATAATATTGAATTGTTTATGAAATCGGTTAAATTATTATCTCGGGTGAAGCCGAGACGGGGGATCCTAGTTTCTATTATAATTCTTTTAGACAAAGCTTTGTGTTGAAGACTCATATACTTTGTGCTAATGTACTAGTTGCCTCTCTTTTCTTGTAGCAGACATCCATTTAGGATTCCCATCAATTTAATATGAATTAAATTGATTATATCCATTCAAACCTTAATCCGTCTAGTCCCTTGTGTCATTAAGAAAGTCTCCCAAGTTACAACAGGTAACAGTGGCAGGGTATGTTATGCGCATCCCTACCCCACTACGCCCCCTACGAGCGCCGATACAACGGCATATATATTATATACTCGGATCTTCGGTACCTCGGCACTTGCCTGTATGTATATATAACTCTGAAAATCCTCTGTTTGTACAGTCTACTTATAGCTTTCTAAGCGTATCGTTATACAAGCCTTGTCGTAAATTTAATAAATATATAATACATTTTAAAAAACGCCAAAAAATTGTGTCTACGCTTATTAGATTAATCGTAGAAAGGTGAATACTCCCTCGTGCTTATATACGTTGAAGCAGTATTACCTCCAAACTCAACACTTTGTAAATATAATTTTGTTATTATTATCTGAGTTTTGTAATTCGTTCGTTCGTCCAATAGGTTATATGACACTTTACGAGCGTGGATTGATAAGATTCTGGCCTGACCAAGAAAAACAACGTTTTTAAGAAATTTTTTTATTTCTCAAGATAATCTCCTCCAAACCTGACACATTTCTCATAGCGGTGTTCTAGTCTAGTAATGCCATCTCTATAGACTGATTCGTCAACCTCCCCAAAATACCCATTTACAGCTTCGATTATTTCTGCATTGTTCGCAAATCTCTTACCGCCAAGCCATTTTTTGAAGTTAAGAAACAGATAATAGTCACTCGGGGCTAGGTCTGAAGAGTAAGAAGGATGCGGCATCAATTCAAACTTCAGATCGTTGATTTTAGCCATCGCGACGATTGACGCGTGCGCTGGTGCGTTATCGTAATGAAACAAGATTTTTTTTCTTCGCCAGATAAGGTCATTTAATTTTCACTTCGTGGCTCAAGCGTTGCAATAAGTCTGCGTACTGACGAGTGATAGTTTGCATCCCAAAAAACAGTAGCCATAACCTTGTTCGCCCAAAAATTGTTTTTGCCTTCTTTGGAGGTGGTTCCCCTGATCCAATCCACTGTTGTTTGGTTTCAAGAGTATAGTGGTGGACCCAAGTTTCGTCAACGGTTACGAATCGACGAAAAAATTCGCTCGGATTACACATATTAACGCCACATTGGCGGCGAATTTTTCGATCATATCTGGAGTTGTGATCTCAATGGGGCGTCCTGAGCAAGGCTTATCAGAGGTCCTCACACGACCCTTTTCCAATTTGGAAACCCACTGCTTAACGGTTGAATATGATGAGGAGGATATCCCCAGTGTTGAGTCCATCTCTTCTTTAACTTCCTTCCGCGTTAACCCCTTCAAATAAAAGTATATGGTGACAGCACGATTTTCCAACTTTTCCATTTTTACGAAAAACACAGAGGTGTCTTGTTCAGCGTGCTCTCGAACCTAAACTAACATGGCGATCGGACTGAAACTATAGCTATAAGTTATCTAAGGATGGTAACGGTAGCTCAAGGTAGGCCTAGTGCTGCCATCTCTTGGTCAGGCCGGAAACTTATCAATCTACCCTCATAGATACTATTCAAGGTTAGGTACTTTTATTTTCTTTATTTTCTTTAAATTTATAGTATATATTATTCATGTCATTTACGTTATTTAAGTTATTATTTAAGTTCAATATAGGATTTGTTCACCTATGAACTTTGTAGGAACAGACCTTGCACCTTCATACCTTGGATTTTTCATAATAATGAATTATTTAAAAATAAACTCGGCTATTTGTAAATAATTTCATTACTTCATTGAACTGCATTTCGGTTAAAACTATTTATTTATTTAACTCTTTTTTAGAGTTTTAGATATATTTGTATAAACTATACATCCTGTTATTTATAGAATTGTTTGTATTAAGACATTATTGAGTTATATCATTTTTCTTTGTTAATCTACTAAGGTTTTAGAAAAATATTTGTTATTAAAATTATTTTAGTATATGAACATTCTATTCTTTTACTATGAAAAGATTTATAATATAATTAAATATATTATGTATTAATAGATTAGTCAATTTTTCAGAAATAATATGAAAAAAAATAAACGTACCTTGAAAAGTATCTAAACTGTCACGTACGTAACTTCTTGTATGAACCGTACAAATGGCAAAACTCACACGATAATAACGAAATTATGTTTTCAAAGCTTTGTCTAAAAGCAGATATTGCATAAATATAATAGAAATTTATAAACAGGCTTAAAGCATATATATACTATTTACTCAAGCCTATATCCATACATATATATCCAGATACATATCCATCATATTGTTTGTTGGCCCTTTCGATGACAGATAACTATTTCGATTTTTTTCAAAATTCTGATTTTTGCTCGTATATAATTTTAAAATCATTTTGTACAGTTCTAGAATACTTAATTTCCGTTACTAAAGTAATTTCATAAATATTAGGAGTGTGAATAAGTCTTTCCCGTTTTTTGTAAGAGATGGCGCCACCAATACTGTGCGAGTATTCAATAGTTACATATGTCATAATCAAAGCTTATTCATATGTCAACAAGTCCATACTAACATATTAGTTACAATTTTTTCGCATCATAAATTTTTGATATCGTGAAAATGTCGAAATTTGAGCCGAGTCGACGTCATTTGCGGGAAGTTTCACTTTATTGGTTCAATTTGAAGAAATCTGCTGCCGAGACGCATCGATTTTTTCAGGAGACTTATGGAGAAGGTTGTGTCGATGATTCAAGTGTTCGCGGATGGTTTCGACGCTTCAAAAGCGGTGATTTCGACGTGGAAGACAAGCAGCGTTCCGGGCGGCCGTAAATCTTTGAAGATCGAGAATTGGCGACTTTGCTTGATGAAGATTCTTGTTCTTCTGCATCCTATCGTGACTGGCGATGAAAAGTGGATACGTTACGATAATCCGAAGCGAAGAAAATGATGGGGACTACCCGGCCATGCATCATCATCGACGGCCAAGCCAAATATTCATGGCGCCAAGCTCATGCTCTGTATATGGTGGGACCAGCTAGGTGTGGTTTACTATGAGCTTCTGAAACCGAATGAAAGGATCACAGGCGAGGTCTATCGACGACAATTGATGCGTTTGAGCCGCGTACTGCGAGAAAAACGGCCACAATACTCCGACAGGCACGAGAAAGTTATTTTGCAACATGACAATGCTCGCCCACATGTTGCACCGCCGGTGAAAACATACATAGAAACGCTCAAATGGGAAGTCCTACCCCACCCGCCGTATAGTCCAGACGTTGCTCCGTCTGATTACCATCTCTTCAGATCGATGACGCATGGCCTGGCTGACCAGCACTTCCATTCCTACGAGGAAGCCAAAAAATGGGTGGATGACTGGATAGAGGCGAAACCGGTCGAATTTTTTCGCAACGGGATTCGTATGTTGCCAGAAAGATGGGAGAAAGTTGTAGCTAGCGATGGCCAATACTTTCAATAATTCATTTGTAACCATTTTTCACAATAAAGGCTCAAAATTTGAAAAAAAACGGGAAAGACTTATTCACATACCTGATATATACAGTAGCTTGTATTCAGGGTATAGGGGAATCGATTTTTAAAATCTAGTATTGCATTATTATTTCGTTAAAATGATAATTTGTACGTAGTGGTGATTTTTTTTGAGGAGTCTGTGAATGCTATTAATGCATTTCCAATGACCGTTCTCCAAGAACATTTCTAGAAAACGGTCATCGGAATATATGCGACTCGACACAAATCCCATGTCACTAATCACTAAAACAATTGAATTGTACTTCTGTCGACTGCCCATATACAAATTAATAAATATTTTTTATTGGTCTTACAGTCCAATCAATTTCAACCAAAAATAAAATAAAATAAAAATAAAAATAAAAATAAAATAAAAATAAAAACTAAAAAATAAAAAATAAAAATAACAATAAAAAATAAAAAATAAGAAATACAAATAATAAATAATAAAAATAAAAAATAAAAATTAAAAATAAAAATTAAATTAAAAATTAAATTAAAATGATAATGACAGTCAGACTGTCCTTGTTTATATTCACCCCCGTAGACTAATCTGAAAATAAAATATTAGCTGAAAAAATTCTTTGTTAGTAAAGTGCAGTCTGACTGTCCCCAACACCCTTACCTAATTAAAGACTTGTCCAACGTTTCGAGCTCGCTACGGCTCCTCATCAGGGACTAATCTAAACCTTATATTCTAATCTATATATACTCATCCCCACCACCAAATTTCGTAAATTAAATATAAATTCCCCCTCTACACAAATTGTCCAAAACCAATCAATTTAATAAGGAATGATAAACACTGTCCAATCTACCAGACTCTAACATTAAATTCACATTATTTCGATTCTTGGAAATGTGAATACTTTCAAGACTCTCCCGTTTATACTTATTATTAATACCATATTCCAAAATATCCACATTCACAAAATCAAAAGAATGTAAAAACTTTAAACAATGCTCTTTTAAACCAGAAGTAATATGTGAGCTACGTAAACTATATTTATGCTCATAAATTCTCTTTTTTAAATATCTACCTGTTTGTCCAATATAGTATTTATCACAATCCATGCAATTAATCTTGTAAACAACTCCTGATTTTAAGCATAAATCATCCTTATCTTTGCAATTATTAAACAATCTACTTAAATTATTGCGATTTTTAAAGAAAATTTGAATGTTATATTTCCGAAAATTTCTTTTTATTCTTTCAGATAATCCTCGAACATATGGTAAGACAATAATTTTGCCTCCGTTAAAATCAATTCCTGCACTATGTCTATTTTCGGTATTATAAATTTCAAACAATCTCTCAGCAATCAATCTATTAATAAATTGAATTGGATAGCCATTATTAATAAAAGTCTCTCTTACTATCTGTAAATTATTTTGTCTAAAATCTTTATGTGACAATTTAATTGCTCTGTCAATGACACCCCTCAATGCCCCAATTTTGTTTCCGAATTGGTGGTGTGAATTAAAATCTAAAAACCTACCTGACCAAGTAGGCTTTCTGTACCAATTAAGTTTTACCTTATTATTACTACATCTAATCACATTAACGTCCAAAAAACTTAACTGACTATTTACTTCAACCTCCCTTGTAAATTTAATTCTGTCATGTACAGAATTGAAAACATCCACCATTTCATCCACAAAAACTTCTGGAACAATTGTAAAGATATCATCAACATATCTCTTAAATATCATTGGTTCAAAAAGCAATTTTGACAAGGCTATACTTTCCAACTTTTCCATAACTAAATTAGCTATAACCGGTGACAAAGGCGACCCCATTGGACATCCGTATTTTTGTTCATAAAATTTATTATCAAATGAAAAAATTGTGTTATTAAAAACCAAATTAATTGCTTTAATAAATTCATTCATTGTCAATTTTGTATGCAAATTAATCTCATTCCACTTTTCCTGTATAATATCATTTAACAACTCTAAAGGTACATTTGTAAACAAAGATACTACATCCAATGAAATCATCTTGTAGTTTTTCGGAATAACAATATCTTTCATTTCATTGTAAAAACACCAACTATCCTTAATGTAAGAACTAGTTCTTCCAACTATCTTAACCAATATATTAGACAAAAATCTAGCAATATTATAAGTTGGGAAACCTATGGAAGATATTATTATTCTAAATGTCAGATTTTCTTTATGAATCTTGGGAAGCCCATAACATTTTGCCACAGTTCCATTTTCACATTTTAAATACTTATATGTAGTATCATTTATATATTCATTTCTTTTCCAATTATTTAATAACTCTTTCAAATTATTTTGTAGCTTAATGATATGTGGATTACCAATCTTCAAATAAGTACTATCATCATTTAATATATTATTTATACAATTTATGTAATCAATTTTATTGGAAGCTACAGTTACATTACCTTTGTCGGCCTTTTGGAAGATTATATTAGGGTTATTTTTCAAAAAATTCTTCGCGGTAATCAAATCATGTATAAAATTACTATTTAAAAAATTATCAAATTTATTTTCTCTTTTAAAATTACTAATGACATTAACCAAAGATGCCCTACATTCCTTTTTTACTTCATCATTTAAACCAAAAAGATTACTTTCAACCTCCGCGATGATTTCTTTGATCGGGAGATTACTTTTACAATATAATATTCCATGTTTGGCACCTTTAGACATGATGTTTATTACTTCATTTGGTATCTCCTTGTCAGTTAGATTCTTAAACCAATTTTTATTGTTTGCATTGTTAAATTGATAGCTTTGAAATTGTTTTTTATTTCTTAAACATTCAAATTTCCTTTTTAGTGTTTGTCTATTAATATATTTTGTCTTAATAAAATGTTTGTTTTGACCAAGAAAAAATTCATGTAATTCATTTCTTTCTATATTTTGATATAAATAATGTTTAATCTTTAATAAATATCTATTTAAGATCATTTTGAACAATAATCTTTAATAGTACTACCATATTTACAATAAATTTCTCTAAAATAAATCATGACATACCCCTTAATTTAAGTTAAATAATAATAATTAATTACTAATCACTAAAGACATATCTCTATGCTGCACCGACACGAGCTCGAAACTGTTATGCTCAATAATTCAGTCTGGGCGGCTGTCTTTTGTCATTTCACATTCATACCTTTCATCCCAGGTTCTCATGCATACTTGGTACCGCGTTCACTCTCAGATACTTTCATCATCCAGACATCCATCTGCTTTTTTGCTCCGTAGCACATTCGTAACGTATTTTACGATCAACCGCCAACTGTCCGTTGTCATAAGTTTCATTACGTTTCATGACGTGATCTCGCCTATCCTCGTCTGTAGCCCTAGTCCTAACTCGGTCCAATGGTCGCACCCAAAGAACTTATGCTCCACATCGTTCCAAGCCCATCCGCAGTACGTGCATTCCGGAGAGGTAATCCTCCTCATCCTGTAAAGGTACTTACGAAAGTATCCATGTTCGGATAGAACCTGGGTAAGGTTGAAGTTCACCTCCCTGTGTTGTCTCGCCTTCCACGGACCACGTAGTGGTGATTACTATACACATTAATTAATATAATAAAGGTTATGCTTTATTTTATTGTACAGGAAATCTGTTTGTACGGTTTTAATACAAAACATCATAAGGAAGTTGTGTAGATTCCTGGACATCGTTTTCTATCATCTGAATACGAAAATTCTCGTGAAAGTCGTTTCTATACACCTGGAAATCGATTTTTACTCTGCGAATACAAAACTCTCTATGGAAGTCGTCCCGAAACGCCTGGGCACCTGCTTCTATTGTGCAAACACAAAACTCCCCGTATAAGTCGTTCCCAAACACAATATCTATTTTTGCCGTTTGAACAAGAAAATAGCTATAAAAAATGTGCAGAGATATTTGGACATTTGAACACAATAGTCCCCGTGGAAATTGTCCTTGAAACTCATGCACTTGATATTCATGCACCTATATGAAATGAATCTAATAATAAGTAAAACAAAATTTTATATTAAGCGACTCTTGTGTTTGAATTTTTGCTATTATTATTACAATGGGGAACTGAATATAAATATGCGAAAGTAATTTAAAATTGTTTGCTGGTAATCTAAAAGAAAATATTAACAAAACCGATGTTTGTTTATTTTTCAATAATTAATTGAATCATTAATTCTAAATTAATATTGCGTACAAATAACACCCCGATTTAAACGAAAAGTACATAGGATAATGTATCAGTGACCAGGTTTATATATAAGGTCGTCAAATATCTCCCTATCGCCTTTCTGTCTTATGCATTTCGCGTCTATGTAAAAAGCGCTATAGAGCTCGTATCTGATAATACAATACATCATTTGAAATGTCTTGACCTAATGTACAAAACGACGCTATACATGATTAGTGTGGATATTGCGTTCAAAAGTTATAGCTCACTAACGCCGAAATTCTCGCAATTTTAAAGTTTTCCTTCTTCAAAGGCAAATCTGCTAGAGAAACGTTCCGTGAGATTAATGGTGTTTTGGAAGATGGTACGCTATTACTTTGAACCGCAGAGAAATGATTTCGACGATTCAGAGCCGGTTAAAAGGACACCATGGATAAACCAGCCGGCGGAAGACCTGTGACGACGAATACCGATCAAATCATAGAATTTATCAAGTTAGACGGGCATGTGACATCTCGTGACATCGCCCAGGAGATGACAGTTAGTTATAAAACCATTTGAAATTATCTGCAGAAGGCTGGATACAAAAAAGCTTGATGTTTGGGTGCTGCATGATTTAACGCAAAAAAACCTTCTGGATCAAATCAATGCCTGCAACGTGCTGCTGAAATGGAACGAGCTCGACCCATTTTTGAAGCGGATGGTGACTGACGACAAAAAATGGATCACATACGACAATATTCAGTAAAAACGGTTGTGGTTTAAGGCCGGCCGACCGTTCCAAACAGTGGTCAAACCGGGATTGACGGCCAGGAAGGTTTTGCTGTCTGTTTGGTGGGATTAGAAGGGAATCATCCACTATGAGCTGCTCCCATATAGCCAGACGCTTAATTGTACCATTTACTGTGAACAACTGGGCCGCTTGAAGCAGGCTATCGACCAGAAACATCCACAATTGGCCAAAAGGAAGGGTATAGTGTTACACCAGGACAACGCCAGACCACACACTTCGTTGATGACTCGTCAGGAGCTACTGGAGTTCCGATGGGTGGTTTTATCGCATACACCATATAGCCCGGACATGGTGCCAAGTGATTACTGCCTGTTCCTGTTCATGTCGAACGCCCTTGGTGATGTAAAGTTGGACTCATAAGAGGCTTATAAAAAGTGGCTGTCCGAGTTCTTCGAAAATAAGGAGAGGGATTTCTTGGAGAGGGGTATTATGAAGTTGCCGGCTAGATGGAAACAGATTATCGTACAAAACGGTGCATATTTGATGTAAATCAAATATTCAAAATCAACCGACCACTGTAACACTTTTTATGAAGCATTGAATGAAGAGCATAAAGCGGAAGGGGGATATTTGACGACCAAATACAAATATACCTTACCGAACACTTGATGTGCTATAATTCAAGGGATAGCATTAGATTATCAAATGTACGAAAGACATTGTGTTTAGTTGTTCGTTCAGAAAATTTTTAGAAGTATACGTAAATAATATTTCTTAAGTTAAACATATTGTATATATGTGGAAGATTTAATATATATTTATGCATTTTATCAGCGATGTTATCTATATCGGTCAACTGAACTTAGCCCAGTGAATGAAAATAAATGAATCACAAGTAAAAAAATTATTTAGTATTATTTGTGAATATTTTTAACTTGAATATTATCAATTACGACGAAAATATAACTTTATATGAATGAATAAAGGAATTATTAAATACTGTAGTTACTGCAAAGCTTAACCCTGATTTTTAGTGTTCGTACAGTCAATTAAAATACGACCCAGGAGTAAATGGCATCGGTAAAAAAAGTCGTCGCATCTCAAACTGCCCGCACCTTGTCGAGGTATATATGCCCGTGCTTGCTGTAATTATCTTTTATAGTTATATTATACCTATTCTAGTCCAGCCATAATTTTAGTACAATAAGGGAAATGTTTCCCATCTGGATTTGAGTCTTTACCGAAAAGAACCGATTTTCTTCCCCTACCACAAATATGGAAACTTACAACGTTTTTTTGTAGTTCGCTTAACTTTAACTTCAGCATCCCTTCAGTCGAGTTCTCATTTCAAATTTCAGTTAAATTTCGCAGATTTTACGCGTGAACGGTGCCTCCGGTTACTGCGTATATGTTACCGGACATAGTGTTTCATACTCTCGGGTCATATTAGAAATAAGAACTGAAAGTGTAAGATTTGTGTGGTAGATACCCTGCATACAGTTGTTTTTTTTGTGGACAAAGAGAAGAGATTTTATTGAAAGATGGGCTAATCTCTGAGAGACTTCCCGAGTGGCTGTGGAGTCGTAGCTGTCGTCAGCGACTAGGGTTATCCGTTCCCAAGATGTTCACTGTACAAGTGACAAGTCGCCACACTGTCTAGGAGGATATGCGGAGATAAGGTACCAATACATGGGAAGCGACTCGTCGCTGCGATTTGTTATCACGTCACTTAATTACGCCCACATAGCTCATCGTTAGTCACCAAAGTTCTCCCTGGCTGCACCTAAGGCGATAATGTCGCTACGACAAAAATCATATGAACCAATGAAAATCAAGCATAATTAACTCTATAGAGCTACAACATTCTATATTGCACATTATCTTGTCTGAACGAACAGTGACTGTTGTTATAGTTATTTTGAAATATTCTTATATTCTATTGATAATAGTGTTAATTAAATTTATTAAAGTTAATTCAAGAGATTTATTATCAATAGTATTATATTTTAAATTTTACTATTTGTTTTTCTTTCAAAACACTTTTGCATTTGCACAAAACATTGACTATATCAGAATTACAAGTTACTCGATACCGTAGGAAATGTCGTAAGATCTTGACCGCCGTTTACAACGAGGACAAAATGCTGGCTACTAATGCTTATGGGACATCATAACAGATCACACCGACGAGTTGTATTGGCAGGTGTAATCGTCCACTTGAGCACTCATATCTTTATTATATGCACCAGCGAGAAAATCGTGAATGTTTCGATGATAGTAAGTGAGAGAGCTGTCAAAATTATATCAGGTGACCTTTTATTTTAAGTTGCGTTAAAATCAGTCATTGTTATTATTATTCTCTTTATTATTCTTCTAATAAATCAGAAATTATAAAAATAGAAGGCGCGACCGTAGTGCTTGGGCAGAGAAAGCTATATGTAGGCGTTGCTTGGAAAGAGAAAGTAGAAGCAGCTGAATAATTTGAAGCTTCATTGCTAATATTATTAAATACAATTATTGAGAATATTTGATAATATTAAATACGTTAATACATTAATTAATTTATTAGAGATTATTTATAAGATACGCAAATAGTATTGGTAGATATTAACTCTAGTACTCTTAACTTTTAAAGGGCTGGGAAGCTGATATATCGGTTCAAAAACGTAATGCTAGGATACATCTTTATGTATAAGTAAATTGATACGCTAAGTTCGTATCTGAAGTTGGTGTAACCTGATCACTTCAAAGTTAAGGCCGATGAAGGCCATTTGACGGTCAAACCTAGCAATAGGTCTTGAATCATTGCAAAAGATATTCTTTATCTTTTTGGAGTCACTGTGCGACGGGGCATTCATCGCTCTAGAATTTTCAGAGTACGAGGGCCTCTCTCACACAACTTGTTTGCTGTTTTTGTTTCGTGTGTATGTGTGTGTAAGAGTGTGAATGCGTAAAGATGTAAAGGTGACCGAGCCATCGATTTAGTTGTTTACGACATCGACGCTTACTGTACCCGCGTTTTATTAGTGTGTCTTAGATGCGACGATGACTAGGGATAAAGGGAAGAGCGTTGAAGGAGCTGCGTGAAGAAAACGCATGGGAAGCAAGCTCTCTCGCCCTTTGGACGTCATCACGAGCAATGATCCTATGCAATTTCAAAAGTAATAGAGAGTTTTCCTTGAAGGAGGAATCTTTTCCATCGAAAAGTTGTCCTTACATGCGAGTCTTCTCTTTCTTGCATTATAAGTAGAGAAACATTATTATTAGGGAGACTATTGAAGGAGATGAGTAGAGGGTAGAGAGTAGAGAGAGGGAGAGAGAGACGGAGAGAGAGAGAGAGAGAGAGGGAGAGAGAGAGAGGAAAAGATTATGGAAGTGGATGACTGAAGAAAAATAAGTACTAAAACAATAAGTGCGGTAAAACTATATTTTATATTATAAAATTAGTCATTTGTCGAAATAACATTATAATTGGAATCTAATATTTTGTTTTAGTCGAAACCTTGATTTAGTGTAAGTGAGTTATTAATAAATGACAATATTTGTATATTTATATTGTGTTTTTAATTTATTTGTAATTGATCCAATAATATTATGAAATATTCCTATAAAATATAATAAATATAAAGACCTATGCCCGGATTCTTTCGGGACGTCCGCGCTACAGGGACAATAAATCGTAATAATGATGGCGGGCAATCGGGCACGAGAAAGGTATGTGGCTAGATCTAACGGCCCGTGACATGGCATCCCTGGTTAAATCTTAGATTCTTTTTTGTTTGGAGGCGTCATTTGGCATCTTTCGGTAAATGATTTTTTTTTAAATTATCGAGATTCTAAAGACGAAATGTAAAGAGTAAAGAGAAAATAAATGTTTAATAGAACAAAGTGAGCAGTATAGAAAAAAATATATAAATAAATAAATGAATAAAAATAAAAATTAGAAATACTTTTAACTTTACAAAGCGATATTATAATAATAAAATTTGTTCGAATTTCATATTTAAAATTGTAAAGTTTATCAAGTTTTAAATATGTTTGTAGTTAAACTTAAAATCTCTCAAAATAAAATTTTATTTAATAAGAAAAAATCGTAGTTCGAAATTTAGAGTTAAGCAAGGTCGGCAATGTAACAAAGTCGCGACCAGCAACTAACATGTGAGCACCAATGAACGAGAGGATAAAAGAGAGGTGGAAAAAGAAATAATATATGGGAAATATAAAGACAGGCGTGAAACTACGAAGAAAGCAAATTAGTAGGTGTTCTTTACATAATTAGTGAGAAAGATTAGAAAGAGTAAGTGTGTGTCAGTGAGTGAGAGAGAAAGAGTGAGAGAGTACGCGGACATATACTTTCACGTACCTTCAGGTCATACAGAAAGAAAGATATATATCGCGCATATATGTAGTTGCGCGTGGCAATATCGTGAGTGAGCGAATGAGAGAGAAAGGTATAGTGCAAATACGTGCGTACATATTCTTGCGTGTAACCATACCGAGAGTGAGAGAAAAAAAGAGAGCAAGATATAGTAGCATACGCACGTATATATACTTACGAGTGGCTATATCGTAAGATAAAAAGAAAAGAGATAGTTTACACCTTTACCGCTGGAGTGAGAGAGAGAAAATACACGTGCATATATATGTGCGCGTGGTTTACGAGCGAGAGTGAGAGAGAAGGAGCAGGCGGGGATATACCTCCGCGCGTATATATCTTATAGTAGCGGAGTGAACGAACGAGAGAATGAGAAACGAATAATAGCAACACAAGCGCACATATACTTGCGCGTGGCTAAGCCTAGAGTAAGAAAGAGAGAGAAGGAGAGACGTATAATAGTACTACACGCATATATGCCTTCCCGTAACTATACAGCGAGTAATGGAGAGAAAGAGTGAGAGAGAGATAAAATAGAAATACATCTAGACTGGCGCGTAGTTATAAAGAAGTAGTGAGAGAGTGAGGGAAATAGGAGGAAGAATAGTGGCACTTCACGTTTATATATGTATATACGGAATAAGAGAGTAAGAGAGACGGAGCGCAGAGAAAGAGAAGAGTGAGAAAGAGCGTGAGGATATATATATATATATATATATATATACACGCGGCAATATTTTTTTTTTATTGAGAAAATTTAAACCTTTGAGGTTTATATGAATTTACAGCAATAGAAATTCTGGATACAAACATATTTAAATGCATATAGTAATTACATTGGTTTCATATATGATATCCTTTTTATATTTTTAGTGAACAGTCTGTAAAGAACTTAAAGATAGAGTTTAGCGCATTAATGTTTACGTTTGCAAGAAAGCTTTCAATATTATACGGACGAAAACTCTTTATTTTAAACAAAGATTTTATTAAAAGTAGGCCTTTGATCTTCGTAATTTGGGCATTGCCAAATTACGTGATTTAAATTCTCATATGATGCTCCGCATTTACATAAACTATTTTCAATTATGCCAAGTCAAGCCAAAGAGTGTGCTGAATTATAATGGTCAGATCTGCATCTATTAAAGGTAACAATAAAGTCTCGCTTAAGTTTTTACCAAAATACCATGGTTTTATATTTTTGTTGAAATATAGATGAAAGTATATAATACCTTTCGTTTGACCTTGATCTATAATTTTTTTATTGTTAAGATTATACGAGTTCTTTTTTATTAGTTCTATGAGATCTGTGTGTGGTATTTTATTGTAATTTAAGGAGTCCAAGCATGTAGCATTTTTAACTAACGTATCTGCTTCCTCATTTCCAGCTAAACCACTGTGAGCGGGTAACCAAAAGAGTTTTATACAAGTTTGATTCTGTGACTTATTATAAAAAATATTATATTTTCTTTAATCTTAAGAATGAAATTATTTATTTTCATACTGACTTTCGTAGATTGCAGGGCACTGAGAGAATCAGAAAAAATATAAATGTTACGATTGCAATGTTTTAAGGCTAGTTCGAATGCACTGTGCAATGCAATGCACTCTGCCGTGTACAAAGAAGCGTGAAAATCTATCGAAATCATATACTTTATATTAACTTGTCACACAGTATTTAGCGTATCAAATACGAAACGCAAATCCCGCACTGTATAATCAAATAAAATTTTTTTTTTTTCTTTCTCCACCAATATCGTTCAACTGCACTAATTTAACTCAACAAAGGGGAATTCTTCCCGAGTCTGGTGTCGCAGGATTAACTCCGAAATTGAGTGGAATTTTATTACTTCCCACCAAAACTTTATTCAAAGTAATTTTATTGAATTTAGTCACCACTACTCTATGTATGTTTCAATAAAATTTTTAATTTAAATAATAATAAAAAAAAACTTACCCGTCTGCCATTCAATATAATTAATAATATGATAACGATTAATACTTATATCACCTCAATAAATATAGACTGATAAACTTCACATTAATTTCCATAATAATTATTATTTCCATGAATATATATTTCTATATGTCCATTTGATCGTGTTCCTTATATTCATTTCCACTTTACTTCCTCAATCTTATTTCCATATATTACTTCCTCACTTCTGAATTTTCCTCTCTCTCTCTCTCTCTCTCTATCTCTCTCTCTTTCTCTCTCTCTCTTTCTCTCTCTCTTTCTTTCTTTCTTCCACACTACTACTAAAATGTCACTTTTCTTTTATACAATAATTTCCTATTAATCCCCACTCACCACCGCTATTTAAATAACACCCCACAACTTGAAAATTCTCAAAAAGAAAAAAACTAAGAGAGAACTTCACGAAAGAAAGAACTTTAATTTCTTCTAATCTCTACAAGAGTCAGAAATCAACTGCTCTCTCCACAAAAATTAACATCCCCTCTTCAAATACCGCCAATTTATTATTTCTTAGCGGGCACCAATTACCTTATTAAATTTATTAAACACTCTCATTTATTAATTTATCAAACAGGTATTGGCTCCCACCTTTACTTCTTAAGTCTTAATCCGGTTCTGCTTCCTTCCTATAACTCCTGATTGGAGCAGTTAATCTACCCTTTCAATTATTCATTTGAATTTCGCGCGCGAATGTAATTAATTCATTTGAAGTCGGTAAGAAGGGTCTCCACTACTATCGGCCATCTACCGGACTAGCAAAGACATTTCTATATATCTCTTTTTTTTCAATGCCTGAAATGCATATTCTATGCATTCGTAACATTTCAGTAGTCCTTTTTCCGTTCCGCTCTCCACCTCGCCGCCTACGTTAGCGTGCACTTCTGCGCAACTCGCACATTATATGTGATTAGTATGTGTGTCGTTTCATCGTGCATCTCTAGTATATCATCGGAAAGAAATCTTGCACCTAACAACAACACTTCATATGAGAGTTAACTTCAAATTGGTTTGATAACTCTATTTGTTTATTATATTCTTAATAAAGTTATTTTATTTAAGTGTGTTTGATTTCATCATCTTTCTTTATTTTTTCAGATTATTTAATAAGTTATATTCATAAAGTTGATTATAATTTTTGTAAATAACTTTTTCTGATAAGTCAGTTTTTTTCTTATTATTTTATAAAACTCCTTTGTCGTTTTAGCTGTGAAAGAATTTGTGTCTGCCATTCTTTTGTACAAAAAACTATTATACAAAAGCTCAGCTCGATCTCTAAGGTTGTTATATGCCGACGCATAGACTCCATAGAGTCTTGCGTGCGCGCTTTCGTTGGAATGCGGAAAGCATTCCCGAACCCCTCTCTCCACCGTGACGATTCCGGGCGAATCAGCGCTTGCGACCACCAGCGGAGCCTTACGGCGCTGCCGGAGTCGCAAGTGTAGTTGATATAAAAGAGAGGGCTTTCGGGATGGAAGGACAGAAAGGAAGCGGAGGAAATTGAGATCCGGACCTCCCGGGATCTCCGACAGCCCATCTCAAGACAAATAAATCGACTCAGCTATTATCCGACGCCTTGACATTCACTATCCAAAACCCATCCCAGGCTCCATCACACCGGAGGAACGAAGCTCCCCCGCGCCGCACACAGCTCAAACAGGAGAATGAAGCAGCGCGGCCGCGCGACGCCGCACGAGTAGTGGCAGCGCGAGAAAGACAGTGAGGGAGCTGCAGCGCCGCCGCGCGCCGCCGTTCCAATAACAGCTGAGCAGGCCGCCCCCGCCGCGCGGACCACCTGCCGCGACTCGAGAGAGCGGTGACCAAGCCGCCGCAGCAACGAGCGCCGCCGCAGCTGGTCAAGTACAAGGCCGGCGGAGGTCAGTACCTTTGGGCCAAAGGCCCAAGCTAACCTTACCCCATCCCCCCTTCCCTCCTTCCCCGGTGGTCTCTACCTCATCGGTCCTTTTCAAGATCGTCTCGTGCGTAGGAGACGAGGTGAGCCACCCACTCCTCCTTCTTCCTCCCCCCACCTGCTGGTGGTGTCTCGCCCCGAAGGCCCTTCTCAGGGCCGTCCAGTCGTAGGGGACAGGGCGAGTCACCCGCCTTCCTCTCTTCCTCCCCCTCCATTCGCGGGTGGTGTCTCGTCCATAGGCCCTTCTCAGGGCTGTCCTATTCGTAGGGGACAGGGCGAGCCACCCACTCCCCCTTCCCCACCCCCCTCGACCTCCCGTCCACGGACAGCGTCTTGGTCCGATCCGGGAACTCGGATCAGACGGACGTTGTTCACGGTGTGGACTCCGGGCAGGGCACCCCTCCGAAAGGAGTTACGGGCATGGCACTCAGTAGCTCCTATTAGGAGCCGTGTCCAAGGCCTCCGGAGACCCACCGGCGTGTCGAAAGACGCGCCTGGGAATTGTCGGAGGAGGAGTCCTTCGGGGGGCATTCTCCGGGGTCCGTGTCCTTGCCTCCTTCCCCCTCCCTACGAACCGGCGGTCGTATCCGGTTTAAGGGATCGGAATTGGGGCCGCTCCGGCCTTAAAGGGGCCGACCATGTGGCCACTGGCACCACTTCATCCAAATCCAGGAAGGAAGGATGACGCCAGAACGCTCCTGCTCTAGCCCAGAACTTCGGACGAGACGGCCTCGCCGCAGGCCTAGAAGGAGAAACGAGCGACAGCGCGCCAAGAGGAACGCACGGCGCCTTCGAAATAGGCGGACAGCGCCGGAGGAAGCCAGGGAAAACTTCTGGGAGATTGATCTAGATCTGCCAGATCTAGCCCTTTCAGAAGCCACTTCGGAGGACGAAGGACCACCGAAGGCCGTACGGAGCGCGGTGGTGATCCCAGAGGCCCTCGACATGCGGGGCGAGATCGGCATCCGCTATCCTATTCGGCCGTCGCTCGTCGTTCCCCCTCCTCGACCTCCCCTGGCGGAACTCCCCGGGAACCCGGCCACCTTCAGACTCCCCAACCGAAGTCTCTCTTCAATCCGGCGGCGTCTGAAGGCAAGGGCTTCCCCGCGGCCCCGCGCATCGGCCTAGTTGGAGAAGGAATCCAATTTTGCAGCCGAAGCGCAAGCTGGAGACGGTCTGCACGCACGCTCCGTTCGCCTCCGTTCGTATCCCTTTACCGGACCCCTCCCCGGTACCACCCGCGTTGACGCAACGAGAGGTGGCGACTAAACGGCCCTTTTCAGGGCCACAAAAATCAAATCATACGAGGCCAAATTACTCCTTTAACCGTTATCACCATTTCCATTCCCACGCCTTATAACAAGGTTGATTAACTTTGATTCAGCTAAAAGAATATTTAGCGGTGTATTAGTACGATATCCGAGAGCTATGCGCATAGCTACGTTTTGTATTTTGTCAAGTCTAGCTATTAAGTTTTTTCGCGAAGGAAAGTAAATAGGCAAACCATAATCAATAATTGATCTAACAAAGCTTTTGTAGAATTTACTAAGCATTCCAGGACATGCACCCCACCACGTACCACAGAGGTATTTTATTATATTTAGAGCTTTATAACGTTTTGCTTGTACAATATTTATATTTTTATTAAAGGTTATTTTGTAGTCTAGATGTATACCAAGAAACATCAGACTCTCGCTTGATTGAATAGTGACGTTACCGATATGGATTTCAGTGCTTCCAGTAATTATATTTTTCTTATTAAAATGAAAAAATTTTGTTTTTATTTCTGACATTTGTAAGCCTATCCTATACATATTATTTTTTACAGTTTTATAGGCTACTTGCAATATTTTTTTCCCTATTTCAATGCTAGCACACTTTATATACACTGCAATATCATCAGCAAATTGTGAGGTAAGTACAGTTTTTTTACATCCGCTTGTTATGTCACAGACGTATATAATGTATAGGAGAGGGTTTAGCACTTCTCCTTGTGGAACTCCTTTATAAACGGTGCGGTAGGTTTCTCCTAGCGAATAGGTATGAATTATTCTCTTATGAGTGATAAAATGAATGAACTTTAATAGCATAGTTGAACATCCTACAGAAGCAAGTTTATGTAATAAGAGATCAATATTGGTATTGTCAAATGCAGCTTGAACATCTAAGAAAAGTGCAAGAACATTTTTTTTCTCAGAAAAGGCTTCTTCAATCTTTAACGTTAAGTTATTGATATTATTTAATGTTGATTTGCCTTTTCGAAATCCAAATTGATTCGCTGGAAGAATCTTCTTGTCTTCAACCCACCACTGTAGTCCGTTTTTAACTAGTGTCTCGAACTTTTTACAGAGGCAAGATGTGAGAGCAATAAGGCGAAGACCATTACCCGCAGATGTGGTATAAAATGAATGAAGGAATGTTTCCAAGATTCCGGGAAATCATTTTCTGTAATCATGAAATTAAAGTTTAAATTGCACAGGTAGTTTTTGTAATTTTTTGAAATCGATACCGTCTTTGCCAGCCGAAGATTTTGTATTTTTGTAGTCTAAAGCAGTATTCAATTCAGAAAAACTAAAATGAAGGTCAAAAATTGCATTTGATCCACTAGAGGGAAGAGTTTTTGGATTTGTCTCGACCCACGGCGGACTTAATTTGTCTAGAGCATCATTTATATTTTTTTGCTTTTCGTGATTGTCAAAAAAATTTATGGGTGGAACATTTATCCAGCGATTTTTAAATATTTTGCATTTGTTCCAAACATATTGAAAATTTGTGTGAAAATTGATAGTCGCTGCGAATTTCTGGAAGCACTTCTTTTTTTTCTCTAAATATTTTTTGATTGGGGCGCATGGTTTTTATAATTTATCAAATCATTAAGTTTTAGAGTATACTCCCATTTTTTAAAGTGTGCACGCCTTAATCTTTTAAGTTTGTCGCATTCAAAATCCCACCACGGCACTGGATTTGTTTTTTTTTTTTTAATGAATTTTTTATTAAATTTAGGAGTACAATTTTTAATAGCATTTGTTATTGTTTCTAAAAATCACTGTATTGATCACTAGGCGGTTTTTGGCAAAATTCTACAGATAAAAATTTAGTGTAACTCTTGTTTAAAATTTCATGAAACATATTCCAATCGGTTCGCACTGACTTTAATTGGAAGGTATTTTTTTATAGAAGTTTTTTACAGTATTAATATCAATAAATATTGGAAAATGGTCAGAACCCCAAGTTTCATCTAGACTTTAACATGAATTTTATCTACAAGATTAGAGGTTGACAGGACTAAATCTATATTTGACTTTAGCTTTGTGTGCATATCTTCATGTGTGAGTGTGTTTATATTATGAATGAATAAATCATGCGATTCTATTGAATTGTGAAATCTATTACCGTTCGCGTCATTATATCGACAGTTCGAAACAGTACTATGCGCGTTAAAATCTCCTACGAAAAGAGAATGGTTACTATTATTAATATTGTTTGTAATTTTATTCCAGTCGTATTGCTTTAGAATGAAACCTGGAGTCCTGTAACAATTTATTATGTCTAGCGCTGAATATAAGTTATCAATATGTATGCCATAGAGCTTTACAAATTCATTTGGAGTCGCTAATTTTAGTTTTTTATGAGAAAAGTTCTTTCGAATTAAAATAATAATACCACCACCTCGGATATGTGTTCTGTTTCTTGTTAAAGTAAGATATCCTGGATATGCAACTTGATGATTTCATTGAGCCAGGTTTCAACACATATTAGAATGTCGATGGAGTTGTTTTTCAATGAATGCTCGATCTCATGCTTCCGTTGATGAGAACTTCTTGAATTCCAATAAAAAATTTGTAATTTTGTATTTTTTTTATTTTAGTAGCCATTTTTAGTTTATTTTTCGTGTTTTTGACTTGTGTCGGAGTCAGTATCAGAAGTTTCCGAAATTGCGTTATTTCAACGTTTTATTATTCTTCTTATAGGATGTCTGAGTTCGTTCTCTTCAATACTATTATGCGTATCTTGAAGCATGGGAATAAGCTTTAGAGCATCTGGCAAATACTTGGTAGCTATTTCAGGAATGTTTGATTTGTTATAACTTTCGTCGAGAAATTGTACTGGTTTTTCAAATTCAATGAGATATTTGCTGGACTTCGTAATTAAAAAATTTTCAGCTGGTTAAGTACGTTTTTTAATTCAATTATGTCTAATTTCCTTGGAGTTGAAGTTTTAGACTTTTTTAAACTAATTTTAAGTTTTGGTTCTTTTTTTAAATTTTTTTCAACGTCTTCCAAGTTTTGATCAGTGCTCGATGAAGTCGTACTGGCTCGAATACGTTTAGAGCCAGAAATCGAAAGAGTTATGAATTTTTTTTCTGTAGATATGTCAGGAGTAAGGCTTTCATAAAGTTCTCTTTCCATGGAATCGCCGCTGTTTGAAGCAAGTGACAACGAGGGACTCTCCTTAACGAGCATATTGTTCCCGGCTGTGTGTTTGTTTACGTCTCCGGAATGTGCGCCTGTGTATCGCAAATCTATTTGTTGTGGTGTAGATTTGCAATTCTTCTGTATATGGCCTTCGGCTTTACAACGATAACACCAGTTCTCGGATATAAATAGTAAGAAGTTTCATCGTAGTCAACTTTTAATAGTTCGGGCAATTTTTCGACATCGCTTGTATCAATATACGTTATCCTTCTTGAACTGAGAACGTGTGAATATCCCTCTTTGTTTATAGTTGCTCTTAATATTTCTACTGGGCGTAGACATTTGAGATTAATAACTTCTAATGCATTCTGAATTACATAGTGTGGTATCGGGGGAGTAATGTTTGAAATGATGACTTTTTTGCTTGGTAATTAGAGTTCTAATAGGAACTTGTTTTTTATTAATTTTTAAAAATTCATACTGTTCTGTGATTTTATCAACTAATTCTTTACTTTTTAGATATAAACAGACTCGATTATTTGAAATTCTCGATGAATAAAGTACATTTTTTGGCTCGATTATGTCGCCTATGGCACACGTGTAGTCAGTCAAAGTCAGGCCCTCGGCACATTCCATAATAATACCCTGATTTCTTTTCGGAAACTGGTCATTATGAGCTACTTGAGAATATTTTGCACTATTGACACTAGTAACCTTTGATGTCATAATTTCACTACTTTGATTATTTGACAATATCCACGAATTATTAGATGTACTAGATGAACTTTTCATTAGAAAAGTCATCATTAATAATTTATACTTTGATTATATGAGAATTCGTGAGCGCGAAAGAAAACGCAACACGTATAACAGAGGGCATAAGCCCTGCGTGTACAGTTGTATTTATATATTTGAATATTTCGAGAAAGCACAACACGTCTATACTGGTTGACGGCTAGCGTCGAATTCCGCGGCAATATTTTAAAATATATTTATCAAAACCCATTAATGGATATCATACGCAAAGAATCTATAATAAATTATTGTGCTTATGAAATATTTATTTTAAGAATAAAATCATATAAAATTTTAAACACAGAAACGTCTATTGTAGTAAAATAAGTGTTTAAGTTGTTTTTGTCAAACTTTAAAATTTTTTCTTTTTTGGGTATTTTATTTCTTTCAACATTTTTGTAATTTGACTAGAATGGCAAATTTGAATCTGTTTTTATTGATTATGGTATAAATAAATAAATCGTCAAAATAGTAAGCCGAATTTTTGTGTTCCTTTTATTAAAATTTTGACTAATATTATTTAGTTATGTTGTTTAACAACAATATTGATTACAAAATTTCAGATATTTTTTCCGAAAATTAAAAGAACACATATAACTGAAATTATAAAGGGAAGTCTAGATACCTTTTTACGATAATTTTAGGCATAGATTTTTTTTCTTTATTGGTTATAAATAAACACAAGAGTAAAGAGTACAGGGTGAGAGAAACAAAGAGTACAGAGAGAGAGAGAGAGAGAGAGAGAGTGAGATATAAGAAATTTAAAGTATAGAAATAAAACACGAGATTTATTATTATTTTTATTAATGCAGATGTGATTTTATAACTTTAATTAGAATATATGTTACGGAGTCGTATTTGATAAGAAATTCTAATATTTAATAAGTGTTTTTGTACTCCCAACTCACTTATTTATTTTATTTAATTAATTTTATCCTAATTATAAATATGATTCTAAAGTAAAATTGAGCCTAGACTACAAATTTTATATAATAAATTTAAATGAGTAAGAGAAATTAAGAGGTAGTACATACTCTCTCTCTCTCTCTCAACAACAAATCACACAAGTGTTGAGGAATAATAAATTAAACGACCGTGGTAGTTCGACCGAATTGTCAGAACGTTTAAATCGTTATAAAATAGCCCAACCTATCCCCAAAGCATCGGTAGAATGGGATAAAAAGATTGATGAAATGAATATGAGCGAAGAGTGGGATTTTGAAGAAGATAAAGTAGATGTTTATACGGGAATCAGATTCGTACAAGGGAATAAAGAACAAAGGGTAACTTTCGAAGACGTTCAAAGTAGAAACTAGAAAATGGTAAAGGCAGAAGTACATCAAGCATCCTTGGACGTATTGAATCAATTTGCACCTTACAGTTTGATAGGTACGCTAACGAGCTCACAAAAAGGTCTGTTAGATTCACACCCGGTAGATATGCTACCGATAAATATGCCGCTATCCCAAACAGAACGGAAAGGAACATTTTTTGTATATCATGAATTATTAATGCATCATGATAGAAGCAGTGTAAATCGGGAAATCTACACCATGCTTCTGACTATGTGTTTAAAAATCCGAACCTCGTAGCGCAGTGCCAGATGTCGAGTAACCAGAGGAGGAAATTCAAGCAATTATAATCATTCTGAAGCTAATGGGAAAATTAGCATTCATATTAAACAAAATTTTAATGAATTGGAGGATATCAGAGATAACAGGGAGGATGAACGAGTATACAAAGAAGAACCTCATCATTATCATAGGATAAATGATATTGATCAAGAAAGAAGAAGAATGAGTAATGATTTCGAAAGATATACACGCAGTAGTATAGAGGACCGTCGTAATCAGGTAGACCTAAGTCGAAGGGACATGCCCAGCAGTCACCACTGCAAACCATGTGAAAACTTGTGGAGCTGACGTATTAGATAAATGATAAATAATTTCAAGCTCTCATTTGAAGGAAGTAAGAAAGAAGCACAAAGCTTTTTCGAGCAACTGGATAATGCTTATGAAACATGTGAAGCTCTCGCTGAATTCTGGTTAAAAGCTTTGAACAGAGTGTTAAAAGGGAAAGCTTATGATTCGGTTCAAGAATAATAAAGTAGATTTTAGATCATGGGCAATATTCCAAAAAAGCCTTTAAAGAACATTTCATTGGCTATCTTGGTGAAGATGATATACTAGAGGAGTGACGCGGTAAAGTACAGTGTAAAACTGAATCGATTCATCAGTTTATAGATTCATTCAGATACACTATGCGTAGATTAACACGACAACCTGACTTTTAGTCGCAACTGAACATGATTTACAAGAATTTGCTCCTGGATACAGGAAACAGATATATGGTCGACGAATAAATTAATTTGGCGAATTGATGGAATATGGAATAGAGTATGAAAAAGAGATTAAAATAAATCAATGCCAAATAAATCTTAAAAGTAGAAGAGGAGAGAGAGTATGTGAAAGGAAAAGATAGAGAGAAAGAGTATTAAAGTAATGGATTGATAGAAAATATAAACTCACGATACAATGGGGAGTCAGACGAGTCAAGTGTGAGTAGCTTGTGCTTGAGAGACAAGAAGAACACAACTCATGAACACGTGAAATTTCAAGGAAAAAAGGCGTGGCCTATCCATCATAGTCCATTTTCGAACTGCGATGCTCTGAAGATTAGGACGAAAGAAAGCCACAGGAGTAGCAAACGTAGTCAGATTGCACATACAGTCGCTACACCCCCAATAAAGAGATTAAGAAGAAAAAAAAGAGAAAGTTTTAATTTAAATGATGGGTTAAATAAGTTTTATAATGAGCGCGAGAGAAGGAAAGATAATAATTTAAAAATAGAGAAAAATAAGAGTAAGAGTAGAGAGAGTGGAAGAGTAGAGTTAGAGAGTAGAGAGAGAGAGAGAGAGAGAGAGAGAGAGAGAGAGAGAGAGAGAGAGAGAGAGAGAGAGAGAGAGAGAGGAAGAGATTAAGAGAGAGAAAACATGATAAGAAAGAATTTTAGAGATAGTGAAACAGAGTTAATAATAAATCAGGTCACATTCACAAGTTGAGATAATAGAAACTTCATCGTTATAAAATTAGCGAACTAATGGTAAACCAATGGTAAAGCCATTGCAGCAGCTTTAGAGGAACTCATCTTATTTAGATGGGGAGCTGCAACGTATTTTGTAACAGATAATGAACCTGAATAGAGACATACAGTTCTAGACGAGGTACTGGAGAACTGTGGTATTAAAAGATCGTCTATCGTACCTTACTATGCACGCGCAAATGCGGTTGAGAGGACAAATAGAACATTGAAAACTATTATTTCAATGTACGTGAATAACGACCATAAAACGTGGATAAATATCTACTCAGTCAAGCACACGGGTGTCTACCGCGGTTTTAAATTTTGTAAGGCACCCGGAGCTAGTAAAAACTCTACGTAGAGAATGCGAACCTTGAAACGTTATCGTAAAATTTATTGAGAAGGAGTGGTTAGAGAGAATTAAAGAGTTAAATAGATTAAGAGATTTAGTTTCTAAACATATTAATGAATTGGACAATGGGAAATTGGACATGAGAAATTCGACAAAGAATAATATAGCACATTCTTCTGAACTAAAGAAATTTATTTAAACTAGGAGAGTTAGAGCGGCATCAAATGAGAATTCGGAGAATCCGTAATAATTTTCTTTTTCTGTTATTTTTAACGTAACACAAGAGATAGAGAGATGGAGTAAATTAAGATTATAAGTGACATAGAGTGTGTTGCGTAGTAATAAGATCTCTGTAATATTTTTCTTCTCTCTCTTCGTTTTAGAATAATGGATCAACCTCAGCAAGACATGGCCATGGAGATTGTGGAGCTACCAGATCCGAACTTGCAAGCTAGTCAGGACTTGCTGTGTGTCTCCGTGCCTGGGGAGGGGGCAGGGTTGACTCATGCTACGATGTCAACTATACCGGTATCTTTTAAAGATATCGGCATCTCGGACTGAAACCTGAGTAACTTGAGTCTGGATTCGGCTCAAGATTCTTTGCGTGTCCTTCCAGAGAATCTGAATTCTATCCACCCCCTTGCAGTACCGATCTATCAGGCCAAAAGAAAGGAGGTAAGAGTACCGGAGGTAAAGAGAAAGGAGGAAAGAGTTGAAGGAATAGAGAAAAGGTAGAGAGTAAAGAGAGAATGAAGGTAACAATAGAGAGTAAGCGGAAAGAGTGGGGAGAAGAAGTCAATAAGAAGAGTAAGAATATGAAAGGAAAAGGGTATAATGGTATGAATGGGGGCAGAAGTTTCATTCTGACAAGAACATGGGAGAGAGGGAAAACTTAGGGCAGCCTCTTGCTTCTCGATCGATCCTACAATACATTGTATATTGGTCAGGAGAAAGGGGCGTCTTTACGAATTTCTCCGAAATGTTTCCTCTCCTCCAATGTTATATCGAGAAAATCTAGTACAGAGGTAATGAGACATCCGCTCCCAATATCAGCGGGAATGGAGGTGGATGAGGAAGAATTCCCAACTTCCATCAATATGAAAAAAAAGAAAACGAAGCCTTACAATCCTAGAAGACAATTACAGCCCAATTCGCAATCTAAGCTGTACGGATCTACAGATTCTGGAAAACCAGAACCAAGACGACTCATATCCCCCTTCAAGTGGATTTAGCAAGCTACGAGATTTGTCGTGTCCATCAACCTGGTTTCTCGACGAGTCTATTCTGGCGGTTGAGACTCGAGGCTGGAAGAGCAATGGTCGCGGCAACAACAGGCTCAAATTGTGGAGGAACACTGGGTGGGCTTCTGCAACTCAATGAGAAGAGGGTATCCCTGTTCGGGATAAGAAGGATTCATTTGGAAATCCAGGGAGGTAGCGGAGAAGAATATTCAAAAAACTTCGAAGATGATTAAAACCCATCTTGACCAGAGTGCCGTCCGTGGAGGTCAAGATTTCTGTGAAATATCTGGCGTAACCAGGTTATGCCAGAAGATGAACTTAAGGGCTGCCCTGAGACATTCTGAAATGGTTCTCTCGGGCCTTGGTCGGATCTCGGTTGACACGGGGGATCATGAAACAATCAAGAATGAAAGAAGAAAGAGAGATAGAAAGAAGAGAAGAATTGGGTTTAGAAAGATGTTATTAAAGAGAGAACAAGATGCAGCAGGAAGAAGAAACAAGAAATTGAGAAGAGAATAGAAAGCGAATTGAGAAAGATCAGAGAAAAAAGAAAGAATTAGAGAAGAAAACAACAGAGCAAGAAAAGAGAAGAAAAATAGAAAGAATAGAGAAAGAGCAGATAGAAAGACAAAGAATTAGTGAACAACGGAGAGAACAAGAAAAGAGAACGGAAATGGAGAGAGTAGAGAAAGAACAGAGAGAAAAAGGAAGAACGTTGGAAGAAAGAATAATAATAATAATAATACCGATTGCAAGCAGAGAAGCGGAGAAAGAATAATGAAAGAAAGAAGAGAAAAAGAAGAGAAAAGAGAAAGAGTAGAGACGGTGGAGGAGACAGAAACACAGGGAGAGGCATAGTATTTGCGAACTTCAGGAGAACAGGAGCTTTGAGGTCCCTCTGGCTGTCGGGCTATAGAAGATCTTTATTCTGACCATCGGGGGAGGATACTTACTGGTTACCAGTTCGGAGGATTATATTCGATCCCTAACGATCCTAGGATTTATCCTGCTCCAAGGCTCTGCTACGTTTGCTGGCAGAGCGGTCACATCCATGCTAGGTGTCTAAGCGGGGACAAGGAGAAGGCTAAATTAGTTTCCTTTTTTAATTATGGGAGGAGATTCTGCACTTTGTGGAACTGCGAGCAGGAATTCTCATGATGCCCACTGTCAGACAAAAGGGCTCCATGACTCCCGAACATTACCGATGGGAATCTCGCTCTGCTCGCATTCCTCCCTCCTTCTCAGGAAGACGACTCACCGAAGCATGAGACTCTTACCAGTCGCCGACACCTCTCTGGTAGTATCCAAGAAGTTTGCAGCCAGGCCTTGCCTCGTGTCACCGATGGCCTTGCCATCGGGCCTCCTCAGGGTCAAATGGAGCGACTCGCTACAGTGCATGTCGAAGGAGTTATAGCGACAGATGAAGCGGATTAAAGGTTCATTGAAAACAGCAGCCTAGCACATGCCGCACCGCTTCCTTCACTGCAGTCGGCAGTTGCGGTTTGGGCTTGGGTTACCAAGTAGCCTGCTCCAATAGCTAGCTTTATGCAGTAATGCCAGTTGCAGCATTTCGTTAATCTGCAACAGGCAATTGTGGAGCAGGTCCGCCAAGGAGACTTACAGGTGACCCCTCTGCTTCCGTCGTCCTGCCCTCCGCCCTCACAATACACTGTTAAACCGACGCTTGCGGTATCTGGGTCGTCCCACACCGCGTCAGATCCGGTGGGCGCAATTTTGGAGTTGGTTTCCAGGGTTACCTACCCACGATTATGGGACCAGCTTTTGAATTGCTGAGAGATAAGAGGAGTGTTAAGAAGTAAAGGCACTTGATAACAGTTGATAATGTAAGTAGATATGTAGATATATATAGCATGCTGAAGTTTTATATTGTAATTTATTGTAAAATTTACGTGACAGAGCCTCTTGATTCTAATTTTTTTTGGGGTCGAGGCTTCATCCCTATGCAGGATTCGCACTATAGGGATGGGCAATGCGACGAAGAATTCGTCGCTTTAGAATTTTCAGAGTACGATCGCCTCTCTCACGCAATTTGTTTGTTGTTTTTTTATGTGTGTATGTATGTGTAAGAATATGACTGCGTAAAAATGTACGGGTGACCGAGTCATCGATTTATTTGTTTACGACATCGGCGCTTGCTGTCACCGCGTTTTATTAGTGAAGCTTAGGCGTGACAATGAGTGGGGAGAAAGGAGAGAGCGCTGAAAGAGCTGCCTGAAGAAAACGCGCGGGACGCAAGCTCTCTCACCCTTTGGACGCTATTACGAGCAGTGATCCCATGCAATTTCAGAAGTAATAGAGTTTTCCTTGAAGAATCTTTTCCATCGAAAATTTGTCATTGCGTGTGAGTCTTCTCGTCCTTACATTGTAAGTAGAGAAACATTATTATTAGAGAGAATGTTGAAGGGATGAGTAGAGAGTACAGAGTAGAGAGTAGAGAAAGAGACAGAGAGAGAGAGAGAAAGAGAGGGGCAGAAAGAGACAGAGAGAGAGAAAGAGAGGGACAGAAAGAGACAGAGAGAGAGAGAGAGAGAGAGAGAGAGAGAGAGAGAAAGAGAGGGACAGAGTGAGAAAGAGAGAGAGACAGAGAAAGAGAGAGAGAGAAATAGATTACGGAAGTAAACGATTACAGAGAAATAAGTACTCAAACAATACGTGCGATACAGCTTTATTTTATATTATAAAATTAGTCATTTGTCGAAGCAACATTATAATTGGAATCTAATAATTTGTTTTTATCGTACACTTGGATAAGTATAACTTAATTATTAATAAACGATAATATTTGTATATTCATTGCTCAATATTATGTTTTTAATTGATTTGCAATTGATCCAATAATTTATGAAATATTCCTATAAAATATAAAATCTTGTGCCCGGATTCTTCGCGAATACCCACGCTACAAGGACAAGAAATGTTAATAACGAAACGTGCGATCGGATACAAGAAAGGTGGTTACATCTAACGCCTCGTTACAAATGAGCTGGGGTTTTACGTCATTTTGACCTCAAATAAAAAGAGAGGTGAAGATTTCTCCAAGGTCTGATTGAGAATATACCTAGGGAAATATTTAAAATTGGTTATTAGATTTTGAGAGCTCCTAACACTGAATGTTTTCATTGACCCAATCGCATTTCTGTCAATATCATTATTCAAATAAATTTCTGAATCTATTCTCATGAAAGTAGTTTTCCAGTAAAATTACAGAAATACTTTTTGCTAGAAACGTATATACCATCAAAATTTAGATCGTTAATTATAACTAGAAATTTATTTTAGAAGATGTTTATAAGTGAGATAAGTCAGATTATAGAACGCCTGCACAAAGGCAACCATCGACGTGGAAGAGGGGCTAATTTTACTTTCGACTGCTAGGTGTTGTAACACCGTCGTTGAGCGTCCTGACAGAAGAACAGTTATCTCAACGGTATAATTCCGGGAAAAGACGACACTCGACGATTCGCTTGTGACAAGCTTTTGCTAACCATTATTCTACCATCACTCTACCATTACAGTACTTTCGTGCTTTTCATTTCATCGTTCTAGTTGAGTATCTTCTTTCGGTTTTGAGAAATATTGAGAAAAAGACTGAGAAATATTGTATTGGTGTATACGGGCTGTTGATTACGATATCCCGTTGCCTCAAGAGGATTTATATATGCAATTGTGTGTTCGGATGATAGAATGCGATGTCCAGGTGTCTCTTGGTGATTTCTACGGGAAATATTATATTTAGTTGATAGAAAACGACGTCCAGATATGAGGAAATCAACTTCTAAGGGAAGATTCATGTTGACACAGTACTCTTTCCGAACGACTTCTACGGAGAGTATCGGCTTTAGTCGTTAGGAAGCGATGCTAGCTTTCTCGGGACGACTTCTACTGGGTCTATCGTGTTTAGTTGGTAGAAACTATGTTTAGGTATGCCGGGACAACTTCTACGGGGAGTTTAGTGCTCGGATGATAGAATGCGATTTCCAGGTGTTTTGGAACGACTTTTAAGGGGAATTTCGTGTTTGGACGGTAGAAGATGATGTTCAGGTATGACGGGACGAGTTCTACAGGGAGTATCGTGTTTAGTTGATAGGAAACGAAGTTCAGGTATATCGGGTCAATTTCTACGGAGAATTTCGTGCTCGGGTGATAAAATGCGATTTCCAGATGATTTGGAACGGCTTCTACGGGGAGTGTCATGTATAGTTAGTGGGAAACGATGTTCAGGTATGTCATTATGACTTCTATGAAGAGATTGGTAATAAATCATTCGAACACACACACTCCCAGTAAGAGTCGTCCAGAGATAACCAGACATTGTATTCTAGCTCCCTAACACAAAACTCTCTATAGCAGTCGTCCTGAGACATTTCCTATAGTCCGAACATGATACTCTCAGTAATCGTCGTCTCGAGACACTTGCACACCTTTTTTCACATGGTCTGGAATACAAATGTGCAATAAACAGTAGTTCGGAACTCACTATAAACTACAGGTCCACCAAAAGTCGCAATGATGTACAGATCTACACAAAAATAGAAGATGAGCAATAACAAAAGATTTGGAATAGGTGGTTCGGGAATGTGTAATAAAACATAACTGAGCAACTTTCTTTTTGTACTGAGTACATATTCGCGGCACTGGTTCTATAGTATTTTGTGTTTGTTTGTGACAGGTATACAAAGTTATAACGTTTTTGTGTACTCGGCGATTTTCTTTGAGAAAAAAATGTAGTAAAGAGTTGTGATTAAATATCGAGTCAACAATACAATGCTCTAAAACTCTTGAAATGTTGACAGTTGCATACGCTGACTCAACAATAAGAAGAATGTATATAAGTGGATCAAGCTTTTTCAAGAAGGTCGAGAGGATGTCAAAGAGGAACCTCGCCCTGGATGTCCTAGCACATCAACAACAGATGAAAACGTTCAATCAGTGGAATATATTGTGTTATAAAATGGCCGAATTACTATTAGAGTATTCAAAAACTTATTTTATAGTTTATTATAATTTTTTAGAAGTGGAGTTCATATAATTATATATATTTTTATCGCCGTTATCGACGATCACAATTAGGAAAGAAAGAATATCGAGATCTGGCGCGAAGTCGATACAACGCAGAGACGCGTCGCACTGAGGAAAACAGCTCTGGCTATCGTCGAGTGTGCACCCAAGCTACCGCTCCTCGAGGTTATACGCGTACGTGATTTGCAATGAATGCCGCCGTCTCGGAAAGAAAAAGAGAGATGAAGAATCCTGCCATTCAGGTCACGTATATGCGTGTATATATATAACATCGGCGTATGAAAGCAGAAGTGTGAGTCGACCCGGCCTTGCCGTCGCTGCAAGCGCGCTCGACTGCTACGCCGTCCTCTGACGTTGTCGTCGCCGCACTACCACGCCGCTACTGCTTGCCCCCGAGCGATTCAGTGGACCACGGTGGAGAGACCTGCCCTAGAGGACGACAGCGGAACCCTCCTTGGTAAGTACCGTTTTCTTTTAATAAATGACGAAGAAACTTCGTATCCTCCCGGTCCCCAAATGCGCATACCGCGTGCTTTCCCCCGTCTTCTTTTCCTCCCGTGCCTACCGTTGCATAAAATCGCCATATTTATGCTTGGAAAATGACACATATGCTTTGCCCGTTGTTGAATCCGCTCAGGATTCACTGTCTCATAGATTACCGACCCCGCATATAGAATAATTATGTTAGCCAAGCCCAATATAGATGTACAGAAATGTAAATAGATCACGTGCGTTAATAAATATAATTGTTAAATATTACTTGTTGTACGCACATGTTTCATTCTTCTCCTTTCCCCCCCTTGCATCCTTCTCTCTCTAATAGAGTAGCTGCACCAGCGTCTGTGAACACATTGCCACGATGCCACTAGACAAAGTAAGAATAATCTCCTCTCAAAACGAGGTCATAAGTGGTGCCAACAACGTGGGACTTGACGAGATGCGTTTGAGAACGCACAAAATGCCAATGCTACATGACAGCTGAAAAGAGAGAGATTATTTGTGCAACATTAAAGCATACAACGTTAAACGTATGAAAATTTTTATTTACAACGATGTTAAATAATAAAAACACGAAATTTAAGATATTAAATAAGAATCGTGTGAACTTCCAAGTACATAATTATTCATTGTGCCTTCAGCAACATCATTTTCATCTTTGTTTACCTTCACCTTCGTATTCTGTTAAATTGTACATAAATACAGAAATTATTCTTTGAATAACATGTTGATGCTTTGTTTTGCTACCAAATGTCGTGCCCCCCAGTGTTTATGTATTTATTCATTAGTGGCAAGGTGAACTAACACCTGAGAATGGAATATAATGTGTAAGTAGTAGTAACTATTCCTCTCGAAAACGATTTCCCCTACCTTGTTAGTTGAACAAAAGCCTTTAGATTATAGAACTATTATCATATATTTGTGAATTATATATATATAAATATATATATATATATATATATATATATATATATTATATAATATTTAAATCGTATATATAAATTATATATAAATCTTATATATAAAGTATATATAAATCTTATATATAAAATTATATATAAATCTTCAAAAAAATATGATTGCGCGTATTAAATATATCTGCATCGCGAACGTAGGCCAAGGGCGAGCAGAAGATAATTCGCGCGCATCATGAGAGAGAGAGCCGCAGCTGCGTGGCAGCCGGCGTGGAAAAGATGTCTCGCGCTTTCACGCTCCCCACGCCTACGAACTGGGGAGGCAGTAAAGACATTCGTCGCCGCATTTCAAATACCTCATTTTTATTAAATAATAAAGAAGTCTCATTTTTGGTACTTTATATATTATTTAATATACAGCACGTTAATCAAGAAATATGCGATAAATAACGATCAGCTAACTCGTTATAGAACAGCACGTTACGTTCGTCCCCCAAAGTCCCCCCAGCCCCAGTAAAAGTTTATATAAATATATAGTGCGCGATATTAGTAAATTAAGTGCGTTTAAATTTAATTTGTGAATATCGTGTAAAATAAGTAGCATATGAAAAATAGTGTAATAAGTTATAGTATAAGGTTTAACATAAAATTACGGCTTGTATGTTACAAATCGGAGGGCCTAATGCCAGAAAGATTTTCTTTATTTATTACTTTTGTAATATTTTCGTTTGTATAGTTTTTATTATAATATATTTTCGTTATTTTTTATATGAACATAATTGAATAAAATGTGTTTTTTTTCTCGATCTTGTCTAAATTTCTCTTTCCTTTCAAATGGATCCTGGAGCTACCACGTAAGCTATCCCGATGGGAAAAGGGAATCGTTATATATATATATATATATATATATATATGTGTGTGTGTGTGTGTGTGTGTGTGTGTGTGTGTGTGTGTGTGTGTGTGTGTGTGTGTGTGTGTGTGTGTGTGTGTGTGTGTGTGTGTGTGTTATATATATATATATATATATATATATATATATATATAGTAACCGTACCAACTACCCGTTCCATAGTCATATTCACAAACCGAGTGTGTGCGCGCGTATTTGCGAGCGAGGTACACTATGTAGCGAAAGTCTGAAGTCCTTCTTCGCTATCCAGCCGTCGGATCGATTAGTCGTGTCTTGCGATAGCACCGCAGCGACAGCGACTCTACCAAGCCATCGGCCCCATCCCGAGTGAGACCGTCCAACAGCTAACTACCACACCCAGGGCGTTCTGAACTCTCTCTTCTACTACATTATTTTTAAATTACATACCCTTAGTACCATGTCCCCAGATATATGATACTGTTGAAAAATTATAGTCCCTTTATCGCAAAAGGAAGAGGAATTTTCCAAAGCAAAAAGGTGATTCAAATCATGAAAAATAACAGGAAACAGGGAATCAAAATTCCGTAAGTTTGTGCAATAAATAAAATATTTGCATAAAATAACATAAAAATTTTTTGAAAGTCGACGGTACTTGTAATAAGTTTATACACAGTCTCCTTTTCACTTCAGATACCCATTTTATCAGTAAAGAATAATAGTGAGAGACATACGCATTTCTTTTTATAAAGAGCACATACACAAGGATGTGCCAAAATATATACCAATATGCTCTATAGCCCTAACCTATATATGCATTACGTATACAGGCTGTATATAGGAGAAATTAAAAATACCAAAAACAGTGGAAGGAGTTGGAATTTTTCACTTCTGAAAATTCTGAAGGTTGTATGGGACGACCACAATGGTGAAAATTCATATCAAGAAGATTCACTAAAAATTAGCAATTTTTAGTACTATACATTGGTACTACTGGTCGACAAAGCGTACTCAGCCAGTTTATTATTCATTTACAAGATACTTTGGCGCAAGTAACCTTGTTAATAAGCAACGAATAACCGGAGAGGATACAAAACATAAAACATTATCCAAATTTGTAAATGATTAACAATAATAATAACAACAAGGAACATCATTCAAGTATATAAAGGCTTGTTTTTGAAAGCATAGAGAGAAAAAAGACGAAGATGCAGTAATATTGAAAATTTAGAAAACTATTAAATATACAAGTTAAAAATAAATATTTATATAATACTAGTAATTAATAATTAACATTATTTACAACAATCAAAAATTTTTCTTCAAATCTAGAATTTTTTTGTACAAAATCTGATATAATTAGAACAACATAAAATTTAACTACATTTAAATATTTAACTAATATAAATCAAAATACAATAATAATTTCACCAACCAAGATACTTTTATGCTGAAAGTAAATGGATCATATAGAAAATTATGATATAAAAGAATATGAACAACTCAAAACCTCGAATAATTAATTATTTAATACAATCCAATTATTTACTTATAAATACTAGCATTTTAGTGAGATTATTGACATGCAACAACATCATAGATTAAATAACAGTAAGTCAACTATAATAAATAAATATATGTAATAATACATAAAAATAGTCAACATAAAATAACCATAAAGGAGCTACAGCGAATCAAGATAAAATAAAATTAAACTAAATAAATAATTATTAAATTAAGCTAATTAATCAAATAATTACAAGAAGAATAAATAATTTTTTTTAAGAACAAAGAATAGAATATAACGAACATTGAAGACATTCTGAAATTAAAAATTTCTTTTTACAAATATTTTTTACAAACTTTTTCTTTTTACTTTCATAGCACGTGCAATGATGAACTACACAGACGAATGGTCAAACTGAAGATGAGTATCTTAGAAAAACTACGTATAAATGATAAATTAACGATATATTTAATAAATAGTAGAAGCTCAATAACAATAGGACAAACCGAAAATAAATATGAATTTTTTTTTGTAAATTAATAGAAACAAACAAACATCAGACAAATAAATAAATAATATGAATGTGAATAAACAAGAAAATTCTAAATAAACAATAAATAAATAAATAATTAGAAAAATTTTACAAAAGACTAGCAGAAAATGCACTAAATTTTAATTTTATTGTAATTTATAACAATAATATTAAATAAAAATTTTTTTTTTACATTAGACCGAAACTTAGAAAATTTCCAACAGTAAAATTAACTTCGATTTCAAGTTTCCTCATGAAAAAATTAAAACACAAATTTCAAAAAACTACAAAACCTAACATTGAACGTTTTCTTTTAAATATTAAAGGTAAATACCACATCTTTTTAGAAATTCAAACCAGATTAAAAAAAAATAAAGATTTTTTTTTTCTCTTGTGCAACCAAATTTAAAAAAATTGTTTTTGATTATAAATATAAACTTCGAACGGAGGAGGACAACACAATCACAAATTAATAGTGTTGCAGTAAAATAAAGCAAATGAATCGGCTTTATTAGAATCAGCTCTTTTTATTAATTAATAATAATTTATGACCAAATTGGAATTTTAAAACGAACTGACTTAACTACTTTAATTATAGCGAATAACAAATATATAAACAATATAAACTGGCAAAAAAGTTTCGATCTCAAACATCACAAGCAAAGATTAAAGATGACCAAACAGTCTAAATAGCCTTTTCGCAAAAGTGCACAAAGAAGATTTGATCCACGAAATACAACAACGACATCTACAAATAGATGCAAATCTGACAATACTAAGAGATAGGCTAATCCGCTTTGAACTGAGACCACTAATATAACGATCGTGCGCGGTATACACCCAATGAACGCAACAGCACATAAAGCCAGAGCGCAAGAAACGAACGGCAGCGTGATGAAGATAGACTCTGCTGGACCTGTAAGCAGGTGGGTCACTGGGCAGATTGATGCCCCGATAGAAAACGCCTCCACTGTTACAATTGTGGAGAAAAGACATCACGACGCGCGACTTTCCATGCGTAAGGGGGCAGAAAAATAGTCCAGGGAAATGCGTAAGGGGGCAGAAAAATAGAGTCAATCTTGACACCCCTTTCGAGACGACTCCACAAATAGGGGCATGCTCTCTCAATGATAAATGTTCTAGAGATTGAACCGATCCCTCCCCGAACACCACAATACGGAAAGAAGAAAATCGCTTCTTCTTAAACATTGAGTTAATGGGGAAGATATTCCCAGCTTTCATCGACACCGGAGAAAGAATATTGTTTGTTGGTCCGGGACCAGAGAAATTATTAAGGTCGGTAGTAATACCATCAGACTCATATATGGAGTTACCAGACGGAAAGCTCTGCACTAGCGACGGCGATGTCGTAATAACACTGAAAATTGACGGCCAGTTGCTAAAAGCAAATTTTAAAGTCTCTATGAGACTAACATACGTCATAATCCTCGGCATAGTCATCATTAAACAAATTCAAACGACAATAGATTTCGCCAGTGCCACCTGGCACACACCACGACAAATCACCCGCCACTTCGTAGCGTCGAAAAATAACAGGCAAGACACCATCAATACCATAGTAGTAGTCGATGGTGTAGCAACGCTGACTTAAGATGAGATACAAAAGCTCGAACAGGTGCTAAACCACCTGATATCAACACCAATCAAATTGCCAATAACAAGACTGCTTAAAAAGAACACCAAATGGCACTGGGGACAGGCCCAGCAAGACGCCTTTGATAAACTAAAAATTCTGTTGACGCAAGTACCAGTGCTAGCTCGACCCACGCAAAACAGCCCATACGTTTTGTAAACTGGTGTAAGCTACTACGCACTCGGAGCAGTACTTAGTCAAGAAAATGACGGAGAAGAGCATCCTATTGCTAATGCAAGTAGAATGCTGACTAAGGCGGAAGCAAACTACACCGTCACAGAAAAAGAGTGCTTAGCAGTCTTGTGGGCAGTTGAGAAATTCAGAGGGTACCTGCTAGGCGAAATTTACGGTCATCACAGACTATAGCAGTCTCAAGTGGCTGCACTCGCTGAAAAATCCATCGAGCCGCCTAGCAAGATGGGACATCACTACAAGCGCATACTATGGAAATCATACACAGAAAAGGAGCGCTCCATCACGTACCGGATGCACTTTCAAGACACAGTCAAACATAGGAATCCCCTACCGCAACCCTCACATGTCTAGAGAAAGACTGCTGGTACGAATAAAAAATGAGCGAAATCCAGAATTATCCAGAAGATCATCCAGACTGGACAGTCAGAAGTGATCAAATGTATAAACACCGTTCAAATACATTTTCAAACGCTATGGGCGAAAGCTCTGATGATTGGAAGCTGGTAATACCAGTTAAAGATAGAGAATGGCTGTTATGCGAGTACCATAATACCTCTACGTCAGAACACTTCCGCGTAGACAAAACGGTACATAAAACTAGCCAACTGTACTACCGGTCTGGAATGAGAAGGGACATTTACAAATACATAAAACAGTATCACAAAGAGCACCGGCTGGGCTAATGACCCAAGGAAATGTTGAAAGCCCTTGGACCTCTGTGGCAGCAGACATCATGGGACTCTTTCCGGCCAGTAAAGGTCAATATCGATATCTGTTGATTTTCGAAGACTTGTTTACTACGTACATCGAAATCAGACCGTTAAGAAAAGCCATTGGTCAAACGATCGCTAAAAAGCTTGAAGAACTGGTAACTTTCAAATGGGCATGCCCAAAATTTCTAATCACAGACAACGGCACAGAGTTTGCAAACCATTTGCTTAAACACAAATTCGTTGAACTAGGCATCATTCACCAGTTCGTAGCACCAATCACGCACAGGCGAACTTCGTCGAACGGGTAAATCGAACCATAAAAATGATGATTTCCATCTTCATTAAGCACGACCACAAGGACTGGGACATACACCTGTCCGAAATTGCGTTTGCCGTAAACACCTCGGTACACACAAATACCCTAGCATCGCCGGCATTTCTTAATTTCGGGAGAAACTCCAGAGAAATGCCGACGTATAAATATACTCACGGGCAGACCCAAGAAACACAGTCTTTAACACCTGCAGACTGGATTGACCGAGTAAAAAGATTATCAGCAATCCATCAGTTGGTAAGAATAAACCTATATACGGCCAGTACAAACCAAGCCAAATATTATAATCAAGGTCGACAATATGAAACTTTCGAAGTGAACGACATGGTCTATCGACAGCACCATGTTTTATCATCGGGTCCCGACAAATTTTTGGCAAAATTGGTGTCCAAGTATACGGCCCCATGTCGTATCATCAGAAAAGTTTCCCCAGTAGTTTTTGAACTAAGAGACATAAACAGTAGGAAAGAAACGAGGGCCCACATTTCTGATATTAAAAGATATTACCCTCCTAACATCACTCCTGCTTCTTCCACAGATGCCACAAGTAACCAGGCGAAACATGCAGAGAGGTGTAGGTAGAGGCAGAGGAATACGCAGGCATCTCTACTCCGCCTGCTCACACCACCAGAACCGTAAGTTCTGCTATAGGCCTGGCAGAGCGATCCGAGACGTACAAACTTGTACGTCCTGTCTGGCGTCAATAATCCCTGCAGCTACGTCTTGGAACGGGGAGAGCGACAGCAGCACGCGGTCGGGAAAGAGGGTGAAGACGACGCGTGAGGATGCAGTAAACGGCGTACCAAAAGAGGACATGGTGGAGCCTAAGGAAGGGCAGTCTGCAGTGAACCCGTGAGTCGCGCATAATGTAGAGTAGATCATAAAAGAGGTCACATGCGCCCTAGCTCAGGAACGCAACCGGTGATGATAGTCATGCCGAGAGCAATAGTATACATCAATAAATAAGGCATCCCCATTGCCATACCATATTCCGTTTAGCTAGAGTCATCCCTACCGCGCTAAGTTCCCTATTGAAGTCCCCTAGCAAAGTCCACGTGAGGGTAATCAGAATTTCGTGAAATTTAGTTAGAATACATATAGCGACTTACCCAAATTACTACATGGGATCACTGGAATAAAGAAGGATCACTCACATGTCCATACCCATTCAATGACAACACATTTATCACTACCATGAAAACACTGTGAATGGCGCAGCGTCGGCGGGCGAGAACGAGTTGGTGCAAACCATTGAAAACGAGCAGATAATGGCTTACCCATAGAGCTACTTGCCTAGCCCAGCAACGCGTTTGCTCCAGGAGTGAACGAAATTTATTAAGCCATCACTAATGGTCAACACTAGGTTCAACGCTAGGTTGAATGTAAATAGTTAGGTAATAGAATACAATAGGATTAGAAAAACAAACAGATAACTGAAAAGTAGAATAGTTAGGATTAATACAATATAATAGGATTAGGAAAAATACACTGCTAGCCGAAGAGTAAAATACCCGTATATTAGTTCGGATAGAGTAGCTATAAGTCTTTTTTCAATTATATCGAGTCACAAACAATCTACGACTCATGTGAACACCAGCGAGTGCGTGTTTAAAATAAGAAAAATGTTCGTTTTTCTTGTTAGTTGTTGGCTGCGCCAGTTCATTGTTTGGAAGTGTATAAGTCAAGTAAGACTTCAAAACCTTCCAAAAGCAATATCGGTAAGCTAAGTTGACTTGTCCAATTCTGTAGTTGCATATTCTCACAAGAAAGAAGAATAAGCATATTTAGCAGCAGTCCAGTAGAACTCGAAAAATCACTGAAAATCGAAAAATCTCATGCTTCAAAAAGAAGCATGCCTTACTTATAGTTCTCAGTGTCCAAACGTATTTGTAGTATTGGAACTTATATGGACATTTCGTTGTCTACTTCAGTAAGGTAAAACTGAATATCAGTTACTAGGCGTATAAGACTTAAAACTTACCATAACAATGTATATTGTAATGGTACCATTAAATACCACCCACCATTACATACCACCCACTTCGAACGAATAATTTCGTATGATACGTAAAAAATAAACGACCGACGGTGTAATTTATGAATAGCTATTAGTTTGATTGTAATGTCACTAGATTAACTGATTTATTGTCACGAACTGGAAGCAAAATTAATTTGTTGCCTGGTCACGTGTATTCAGAAGTAGCAGTACGTAAGGTCACTACTCTCGTCAACTGATCATTACCAGGATGTAAGGCGGTAGTACGTCCTAATGACCATTTTGTTGGAAGAAGCAAGTTATCTTTGAAAACAACCAAATCGCCAATTTGAAAACTATAATTGGACTTAAGCTACTTGGTTCTCTATTGTAACTGACCAAGATATTCCTTTTGCCATCTCTGCCAAAAATGATTTCTCATCAGCTACGTCAACCTCCATTTGGAGCAGAGAGTTTGAAATTCATCAATTTCACAAAATGACTCAGGCAGAGTTACAAGTGGACCACCAGTGAGAAAATCACCTGTAGTGATTGCACTCATATCTCCAGTATTTGAACTAAGTGCGCTGAATGGTCTAGAATTTAAACACACCTCAATATCAGTCAAGAGAGTTGAAAATAACTCGAACGACAATTTTGATTCGCCTATAACTCTGTACAAATATCTTTTGAAAGACTTTACGTTAGTTTCCCAAATGACACCAAAATTAGGGGCTCTGGGAGGAATAAAACGCCATTCCACCTGATCTTAGACCAGAGTAGATGCAATTATTTGTCCTAAAGCAGAAGCTTTATTAAACAGACCCTGAATTTCAGCTTCACTACCCAGAAAGGTTCTGCCATTATAACTTTACAGAGGCCTCGACAAAGCGGCAACATGATGTGTTTTAGATAGAATCAGTGGGTGCTTCTCTGATTCCGATAAGAAAGAGTTATGCAATCTACCACTTACATGAAGCAAGTTGTCAGTACCAATAAAGGGCATTAATTTGAGTAATGGATTTGTTGATGGAAGTTGCTGTCCTAAAGATAAAATTCGAAACTCCTTGGAAAAAGCCGACTGTTGGGCCAATCTAATTAAAGTAGTAGTTGCTACTGAGGCCTCCTCAACTGACAAACAATTTTTTGTTTTCTTCTCTTTAGAGAGTGACAGAATTCTACGCCAGCGAAGACAATAAGCTAGAATAGCAACTAATTTATCAAAGGAGGAAAATCGCACAAAACCAATCCTCCCAATCTTGATGTTAACTTCAGTTAAACGTCGAATTTCTAAGTTTGTTGAAATTTCAACATTTTGAGTGGTCCACAGGGAGTCATCCTCAATAACCAAATAGGTCCTGACCACCATATTCTTTTAACTGTACTGCAGTACATCCTCCGGTTGCTAAGCCCGCTGGATTATGTACGGACGGTACATGTCGCCATTTAGATGTTGGCAAGAGAGTTATAATCTCACTAACTCTATTTGCGATATATGACTTGCATCGAGATGGGTGTGATCGCAGCCAGGCCAGAACGACTTTCGAGTCAGACCAACAATGAATCTTTTGAGACCAAGAGTCTAATTTAGAAAGTATTCTAGCTATAAGTTCGGATAATAATGCTGCACCACAGAGTTCAAACTTTGGTAGGCTTACAACTTTAAGTAGAGCTACTTTTGTTAAAGGTCTACGAATAAAACTACAGTACTCGATAGTGATAGAGCGAATACAGCGGGACTAGGAGAAACACTATTAAAAATTGCACCCGTACGAGTTTTCGGACCTTTGGGGTGCGCGGAAACGTATGTACTTCTTGACTACAACGCCTCTGACACGTAAAAGGTATATCCGATCACGAATCCATAAAAATCAATAGCGAAGCAGTCAAATTTAGAATCAGCGGGGAAATGGGAAAATACGCCATTGAAAACGCTATTATCGCTGAAAACTTGAAGTTTCCAACACAGATCGTGTCAAAAGAGCTCGTGAGATACGTAGCGAAATATGCGAGCGTATTTCTACAGCCCTTCCGTAACGCGCGGGCAAAAATATTAATCGGGCAGGATAATTGGCGTTTACTCGAGTCAAAAGAAATGAGAGCGATAGAGAATAGTAACCTCGCGATATCCCTTACGGCCATCGGCTGGTTAATGCATGGGGGCACGGTTGCGTCTAAAACCCGTACGTTCACAGCCTTTAATTTTGTAGAAAATCAAAACAGTGAGTCATCGGAAAGCCTTGAAGAGCTCGTCAAGCAATATTTTGAGATTAATAACATAGGCGCACGCGAAATTATTAAACCGAGTATTGTTAACAAAAGATCCCTGCATATTTTAGAAACAACTAGTCGCAGAATAGTAAACGTATGGGAGACGGGTTTACTCTGCAAAGATAAAGATCGTTCTAATATAGCTTCTCGCGGAACGGCTCTTAAACGGCTATTTTCGCTAGAAAAGCGATTAGATAGGGATCCCGAATATGCGGCGTTATATTATAAGGAGATGCAACGTTTTCTTGATAACGGATACGCGACAGTATCACGTGACATAAAGACTCGATCCCGAGGGTGGTTTTTACCACATTTCGGGGTCACCAATCCCACGAAGCAGGGAAAAATTCGTTTGGTGTTTGATGCAGCTGCAAAATCATTTGGAACGTGTTTGAACAACCAACTAGACGCCGGGCCGGACTTCCTACAATCATTAATAGACGTCCTTATGCGATTTAGGCAACACGCGATTGAATTTAAGGCAGATATTAGGGATATGTACTTGCGTATTAGCGTAAGAAATGAGGACCGAGGAGCGCTCAAATTCCTATGGCGAGGAAAGGACAGAACATCGTATCCGAAAACGTATGAAATTACGTGTTTAGTTTTCGGAGCGAATTCGTCGCCTTTGGGACACGGATACCGACTTACTCGGTTTCCAGCTCGGGCTCGAACGTGTATCGTCGCCAATAATAAAAGGAGAACGAAAACGTACAAAACGAATTTCTACGCATTATCATGTCGCTTTACGATCCTCTTGGCCTCCTCAGCCCGTATCATGTCTTCACAAAATTCAGCACGGCGATCGAACTCAGCCTCATTCAACTTATGAACCAGATTGACTTGAAATGGATGGAATTTGGGTTTTTTTAATCAGTTATTTACTCACGATTTACTAACGTCATTTTCTTGATTAACCCTACGAATAGAATTATGTGGATCCTCAATGATTGATATCACAACGTTTCACGAAGTTTCTTCATTTAATGATGAATTTGGTTTGCCTGGTCTACGTAGATGATTGATAGTACCATCATCATTAAGCCTTGTAATGGTTCTCAACACTGTTGAAAATGATATTGAAGCTCTAGCAACTCTAAACGTTGCATTGAAAAAATTCATTACTTCCCTAACAGATCGTACCATTTCGCCCCAGCCTCTCAACATAAAAAGCGATATTCGTTAAATAATATTAATTTCATTAATGTAACCTTTAATTTTCCATTCTTTTACAACTTCTTTCAATTTATTTTGTAGTGTATTAATATGAGAATTCTCAATTTTCTTGTAAGTTGTGTTATCCTCTATCATCATTGTAATTGTATTAATATATATTATAAATTGTATTAATATATAATATAAAATACAACATTACCATAGGTAAGAGAATTCGAAAGAATTAGAAGTGCATTTAAAAAAACATAAGATTCAAGTTTATATTAGAAACAATAATAATATTAGAAAGCTATTTAATAATTGTAAAGATAAGGATGATAAATGTTTGAAAACAGGAGTAGTATATAAAATAAATTGTAAGGATTGTGACAAATATTATATTGGATAAACGGGAAGGTACCTAAAACAAATAATATATGAACATCAATATAGTTTACGAAACATGAATGGTACATCCAGGCTAAAAGAACATAGTTTAAACTTGTTACATTCTTTCGACTTTGAAAATGTAAATATTTTGGAACATGGTATTATGAATAAATATAAAAGAGAAACTTTTGAAAATATTCATATTTTGAAAAATCCCAATAATGCCAGTTTAATATTAGAGTCAAGTAAATTGGACAACACTTATCATTCCTTATTAAGGATATATCATTTCCTTATTAGAATTTGTATTTCGCATTTAATTAAAGAAAAAAAGTGTGACCCTATAAATAATATACTAATAAATTTAGAGTGGAGATGGGGTATATAAAGTAGCATGCTGGGTTTTTCAATTTAGTTTAGTTCCTGAGGATGAACTGTAGCGGTTCGAAATCTCGGACAAGATGATAATTCTAAATTTAAGGTGGTGGGGTTACTCAGGTTGTCCTATACTAACATAGAATTGTACTTTTATTATTTTTTTATTTTACTTCTTATTGTATTTTATTTTTATTTTTATTTCATTCTTAATTTTATTTTAATTTTATTTTTATTTTTAATCTTCTGATATAATTTATTGTTGTAATAAGTTTTATTTCAGATTATACGGGGGTGCTCATAAACATGGACAGTCTGGCTCTCTGATATTATATAGATTGTATGACCGATAAAAATACTTGTTAATTGAATTCAGATCAGTCGACATAAGTACAATTTTTAATTTAAAAAAAATATAATATTTAATTTAGATAATCCTTGAATTTTAAATTTCTTGATAAAAATCTACATTTTAATTAAACATTACTAATTATTTATAACAATTTAGGGAAAGTATAAGGGATTTTACGATATTGTTAGTAGTAGTAAAAATACAAGATTTCAAATGATTACAAAACCTTTAATTCTTTTTAAATATTTAATTTATTAAAAGTCCATATATATCAGACAAAGAATTTAAACATTTTCGAGCGTTCGAAATCAAATTGGAATCAAAATAAAATCATATGAAATGTTTAAAGAAATTTGAAATTTAAAATCATTTTTCTTCTTAGACTTTAGGCAAATAGTCAATAACAACAATTTTAATTAAAACATATAATTAAATATAATTTTAAAATATTATAATGAGTATTGTAATCAACAAAATATTATTTTTCTTTCAAAATTATTATAATAATGTTTTATAAAATAAATTTACCACATGAGTTCCAAGCATCCATTAAAAAAAATTAATTCAAGTAGTCAAATATAATCGAATAGCTGTAATATAACATACGAGGTAACTACTAGCAGAAATACAAGCCATACGTATTTTCTTAATACATAAGCGAAAGGGTAGGTAAGCGATGAGAGTTCTGGATCACATCATATTGTCCTATGCATTTGCCATGATCGCGTTGGTATCCAAATGTATGGACGTGTTTATGTCAATTTGAGGAGGACGAGTATGTAATCGTTTTTATTGTCATCTGATGCAGGTAGGTAACTCAGTTGAAAATTGTATTTTCAAAAATATTATGTGTGAGCGCTCACACGTGTCAACGTGTGTATATGGAACTATTACTCGTTAACAATGCTTATGCTGACGAGGAAAAAGTCTACTTTGTCCGTGTTTCGAGATACTATTTTTTTAATAGTTTTACATTATGCAGAACACACGTTACTTTGTACACTGTATTATGATTGACGCATAATGTTAGAGCATTCTCGCACTTCTCTTTCTTCCACTCTTAGAATAGTAAATTCACAATGGTAATATCGTAAATGATAAAATTGTATCTTTTAAATCTAGCTAGCCATTCTCTTTTTTATTTCTCTATCGGTAAGTATTTTAGTTACATTGGGTAAATTTTCATAAAGTATATTGATCATTTGATTGTAGTAAAACTGTCGTGAATTCCATGGAATACCATGCTAATTCATTTCAAGACCTATATTTTGGGCTCTGATATGATTTGCAAGTCATTCACAAGAAACTGGCTTATTAAATACAAATACTATTGGTTCTGAATCGCCTTTGAGTGGTAAAATGACAAGCTCTTTAAGTAGATATTCATCGTCACTCTGATTGAATTCTTGTATATCAATAACATACTCAATCTTGACTGAAAGTTTCTGACAAAATTTTTACACACACGCATATATATATATATATATATATATATATATATATATTATTTTTAACCACATTACAACTTCGTAACGTCACCACTCATAGGGTGATATTGCACGATATGATCATGCAAAATTAAATAGTAAGCTGACGTGTTTGGCGGAAAATTATTTTTTGATTCAAATTCTACGCGTGGCGTATATAACGGGGGCACTTTTGAGAAACTCTTTTTGCTTTGAACAATCAAGAACTATAAGTGGCATATGATGTTGGAAATCTGTTTTCTTTAAAATAGGCTGAGACTGCTTGTTGTAATGGGCACTTTGAAAATTTGAATACATATCATACAATATCGAATATTGATTTTAAGTAATATCAATATTTAAATCTGCCTACGGATGGTATTGCGAATTGAGAAAAAGTTTCAGATTACTGATATCACAATGGTTCAAGCGACTGGAATTTCTATCTTTTACCCTTTTCTATTTGTTTGATGAGTCAGAATGCAGTTTTTCCGGTTGATTAGTTGTTTTCACTGTCTACACGTGCTTGGATGTAGCGGAAAGGAGTGGATATTCATAGAGCTCCCAAGTACGAAACTCATTGAGATTGGTTGATTTTTTTCAAACTGTCTTAGTAGTTGAAGCTTGTGTTCATTAGATACTATAACGTATTATTAAGGACAATACATCAACCATTCGATCTTTGTAATTTATATTTTGAAATTTTCATATTGTTCTGCGTTATCAGTAGATCTCAGTATTGCTATTTGCACAACAGCGTTTAAATCGTTGCGTGATCTGACGAGAATAAGTTCATGCTTTTCATTAATTATAATTTTACTGAAAATCTTCAGTGAAACCGAAAATTATGTTGAGGCGAAAGAATGCATCAAAATGGCCTTAATTATCGGTAATGTTATTGGAGTCTTCTATATCGAGCCACTATGGATTTTTGATTATTAAACTTTGACTCGGACTGAAAGAAACCCAACCTTACATAAGGCTTGTAATTCCTGTATTTTTAAACTATCAATTTCTATTGCTTTCAATTCATATTGAATATCCTCAAGTAAGTCACAAATGGTGTTGTTTACAAATGTCGTATTTTGCAACTCTATACCATCATTTTTAGTAAGTTTACTGCATACTCGTAGCGAGCTACATGAAGGCACAAGTCTTGATGTTAAAAAAATATACGAATTTCATCATTGTTATTAAAATTATTTGTTGTGACGATCGAATCATGAAATGCGAAAGGAGATTGTATACTTAGAACGTCCCGCCACTTCATAGCATAGAGTTGAAAAAATACAGTTTACTTTCATCAGGAGCAGTGACTTTTAGACCTATTCTTTTTAGGAATTTAATGTTTTGAGGTGTAAGTTCTTTGACTGCTGGATTGTGATTTAAAGTTCACTTTTGACATGAACGCCGATGACACTTTAAATTTTATTTTTTGTTGATCAAGGACATGACTTCTTGAAAAGTCGGCGAAAGACTGGTCATTTACTGATATAACTAGCTATTCATATATCCAGGATCGTTGTAAATAATTTCCATCGTTCATGAAGCTACTTCTGTAAAATATAATCTGATGGTTATAACCTCTCCTCGGAAATCCACTAGGTCTCTGTTCTGATGAACGATGCGTAATTCAATATGATCTATGCACTTGCGGTAATTCGAAGGTAAATGACATGTGAAGGTACTTGAATGATCATATATCATGGCGGCACGGCAGGAAAGAACTCATGAATTGTGTGTACACTACGTTATATAGGTACCTGCTGTAAGACTACACTCTATTCTTAAGTAATTTACCCTTGAAATGGTCGTTGGTAAATTGGAATCGAGTATAACACCTGCTGGCAAAATCCGCTGTAGAAAACTCAAGAATTTATCAAGTGAATCTTTAGATTCGAAGTTGATTTGATGAGTACACTTAAGATTTAATATTATACATTTAGAAGTTAATTCCTTAAGATAATTCTCAAGATCTTTAATTTCAGAACTGCCAGTCAATAGGCTAATTACTTCTTTATTAACATAAAATTTATTGTTATTTTTATCAATATTGGGAATAGAGTTAATTGTGAAATGCTCAACTAAATCGAGAATATAAATTTATTAGGTGTAAGTTCAATAGGAGGAAAATATTGAGCATCAAGAATAGATTATGTACTGGAAATCTTGATATCTTGATATCTTTTATAAGTATACCGTTTTCAGCATCGTCAAACAAGAATATAAGGTCTATGGGTGGCTTTAAATCACCAATGCTATCGAAATATAGGACTATGTTGCCTCGTTTGCGATATACAACCTAATGAGTTCCAGGACCGCTTGCATCACCATGATTTACAATACCTTATTCAATATCATGCGGGCCATTAATTGGCAGTGCATTACGCATAAATACGCCTAGAATAGCAGAAATTTTTAAAATATGAACGTATTTTATTAAATCAATGTCAGATAATGATCGATATAGCAATTCTATAGAAAAGCTTTTTTTTAATCCTTTGCCTGTATACGTTATAGATAGAGATCTCTCTCATTATTTTCATACGGTTTTAAGTAAAGACCATAACCTTTTTTTGTAAGGTTTTAAATAAAAAACTTTTCTAAGAGCAATTGCTTCCATTGGTTTGTTGTCTTCGATTTTCTTCCAATTCTTTTTTTGCTGTTTTCACATCATCAACAGCTTTGACTATCGCAGTAACATAAATTGTCAATTTTCCTGTTGCATTCAAACCAGAAAAAAAAGCTACAAAAAATGTAAAATACTGCCAAGTTTTTGAGGAATCGGTAATATCCTTAGAATAGGCACACTGTCTTTACCATCTGCATTTTTAACAGCCTCGCGAGCTTCCTTTAATGCAGAGCGAACTAATTTTTGATAACTCGAACTTGGAATCATAGAATATGCAGAAGATTTAATTCATATTTTCAATATTGATCTATTGTCTTTATCAGGTAATTTTTGTTTCTTATTTTGTTTCAATCCCAATTCTAACTTTACTTTAAGTTTCATTGCATTGACTGCAAGTGTAGCAGCCATACTTGCATGTTTTTATTTAAGATGCAAGCGAGCTTTGTCTGCGAGAATTTAATCCGCAGCGTGCGTAGTTTGAATATTGTCAACAATATTGGAATATATTATGTCCTGAGCTTTGGAAACAGAGTGAAAGTAATTTATCCCTGGATCACCACGAGCTATACGTTTTTTTAATTTTATCCCAGGACCACAGTAATAATAACCTGGTAAATACAATTCAATAAATAATTGACTAAGTATGTTATTAAATACTCCATTACATTTTAGCTTCTGTTGTAATGCTTCTCGACATATTATAATTTTTATCTTATAGTTCTATATCATTCTGTTTCAAACGTTAAAATAATCCTACCTGAATTTATATATAGGCGTGATATATATACTCGACTCTTACAGTTTCAGTTAAAACCGTAACGTGGAAATATGGAATTCAAAGAGTACTGAACAAAATTACCAGTCATAGATTTCGATTCTTTTACAGAGCAATACAAAAAAATAAATGACACGGAAATTTACTGTCAGATATTATACGAGCAGTGATTTGTGGACTTTCTAATTGTGGAAAAACTAATATCTTATTGACTCTTATAACTCATCCGAATAGTCTTAAATTTGACATTATATATATTTATTCAAAATCATTAAATCAACCAAAATACCAGTAGTATCACCGACAACGTATTTCCTAACACTATTATGATTTTCGATGATATTGCTTGCGAGAAACAGAAGAATGTTAAAGCTTACTTTTGCATGGAAAGACATAAGAATGTTGATTCTTTTTATCTGTCACTCCTATGCACATGTCCCAAAGAATCTTGCATTGGATCATATTAATTTACTTATATTGTTTCGACAGGATGAAGTGAATTTAAAACATATTATATCTCGATCATACTCATAAATACAGATATTTTTTCTAATCAATTTAAAAACATAATGATGCTAAATATAGTTTTATAGTAATTAATAAAGATGAAAATATAAAATGTGGTAAATATAGAAAAGAGATCGACTGTTGTACTACCAATATTATAAATACCATAATATAATTATATCGAACATTCTAACTTTAAAAGTTGAACACTTAATATTACCGACTACCTCCGAGAAAAAACTATATTGCGTCAACTAATCAATTCGCAGGAAGCAACAAAACATAAATATAAATTATTAAAATATGATCGAGCAAATGTAGAACGCGCATTAGACGAAATCTTCAAACCAATCGTTTATTTATCGTTTATCGACAATATTGATACTTCTTTTGAAATAGCTGAGAGTGATATTGAACAAGATGATCAAATTCTTGAAAAATATCTAGGTATGGCGGATCTAAATCGTCATGTATTTCTTGATTCTATGTATGGGGTGCATAAGGAAAATAATGATCTCATAATTGGAAATTTATGAATAAATTTCGAGAATGGTAATGTCATAGTTAAAAATACAAAATAGCCCATCACTAATGGATTGTTAGAACTACTATTTAGATAATTGCCAGACTTAATAAAAATAATGAATGTGAAACTTATTCAAAAATTTTCGAAATATTCAATGCTCTTATAAAATATTATGATAAAAATAAAGGAATTCGTTTAATGAAAAATAAAAATTTTTTAGAAAGTATTATACCGATGTTTAGGAGAAAAGGAGGAGATATATAAAAAATATTATTTTAAAAAACGTTGAAAAAGTTCTTAAACGTCGAAGAGATAAAGTTTTCGTCAAATAGCTTGGATATGATAGCTCTCATAATAGTTGGACAAATAAAGAGAGTTTATAACTCAAGAATCAGAAATTATAAAATGATTATACATTTAATATGCAAATTAATTTTGTATATATTTGTTAATGAGGATTAATAAATAAGTATTTTAATGTAATTAAATTAATGTATTGTAATGTAACTTATTTTATTTTACATATACATTTTATATTTTAAGCTGTTATAAATTCAAAATTATCTTCACCCAAAGATTTTATAAATAATTAACTTTATTTGTATACTCGCACATATTGTTAAAATTTGTCATCTTTCATTAATGCCTTTAAAATTTGATTAGTTAAAATAGATTGGAATTCACAATCAAGCTCGACCAGTGTTCCACCAAAATTTCGTATTAACTTTCTTGATTTTCGTAATCATATAATTTCTATTTCTATCGAATTCAGTAATTGTTTTAGTGGGAAGAAAGCCACCTCCTGCGATATGGTTTAATGTTTTCAAATCCATCTGAAAAATTTTATAATATATTTTAAATATATTTTTTTATTTAATTATTTTCTACTATTTGCAATTAAAATTTAAAAGAACACATACCTAAAGAGATATATTCTCTAGTTGTACGCTGTCTACGGTAAAATTTGATAAAAAATCAGCAGCCGCCAGCTGTGCTATCAGTTGAGTAGACGATTCAGTACCAGGAAACGTGATTTCGAGACTCAGTTCCATTGTCTATGATTGCCGTTGAACAGTAGCTTTTAGGAAAAATGTGTGTGTTATTTTTTTCAGAACCACTGCTTCGAAAGCCTGCATGCGGACAATTGCAATCAAACAATAGACACTGCATGACTGAGTTCTTCAGACTCTCACTCTTTCGATTGTTTTTCTCATTCCATAAGCTCTATCACGCCTCTCTATTCCGATTGCAACTTGTTCAGTAGATATTCTTTGAAAATCATTTGCAGGTGTGAGATAGCCTCGTTTCTCAGACGTGATTCTAGTATTTTTCATGATATCGTTTATCGATGTGATTGCGACAGACGCATGATCCACCAATCGAACTATATCATCAATCTCAAACTCTAAATGCAAACGAACAGGATTCTTGAAACCACTGAATGGCATCCTGATAATATTTTAATAACGCCATAATTCTTGATAACACAGGCACCATACAGATAATTTAATATCATTAAAACAATATACATTTGAAGAAAAAAAACTATTTCACTGTAATTTATTTTCTGTAAATATCAGTCACTTTTAAAGAGTAAAAAGCTGATCACAACAAGTTACTAATATATATAAAGTTGTGAATAGTTTGAGATTCAAATCTATACTGTATAAACTTTCTGCTTCATCTTTCTCGTATAACTAGAGAAGTCCTAAAATGTTGTTTGTTACAGTGAGCTTCCTATAGAAGTAAACCTCGATATGTGCTGGAAAATATCTTTTCAGTTTTCAACTAAAACGTATATCTCTAGCTTTAAATAAAAAGCTTATTTAAATTAAAAATTATTGAAAAGCAATATATACAAATAATGAGCAATATGTAATATACAAATTGCAGATGCAATAAGAGGAGAATGGTAGGGATTCTTATTTATCTAAATTGCAACTGGAAAACTACAAAAAACAGTCTTACTCATTATGAAGTTCATTGTAGACGTGCAAGGCTTCAAAAGCTCTTTGTATGAATTTATTTTAAAAGAAGTTACAATAATTACTCTTGAAGACGATGCACCAATAGTTCATTTATTTCAAGCACCGAAAAAATGGTGTAGAATTTCTGAGAAAGAAAAAAGTTAGAATCAATGGTTAGATCATATTTATCATGGGTTACCTTGGAGTTCTGGCAGTATAACATATGAAAAAATTGAAAAAATAAGTGGTAGTTGATAAAAAATGCTCGAATGATCTATGTGAAAGGTTCTCAAGAAAAATCTACCTCGAAAATTCTAGAATAATATTTATTTGTGCTCCATTATGGAAATTACAAGCTTCAGGAATGACGTACTGCACTTATCATACATCATGCTTTAGGCCTATATGTGCAGTGCAGAATGCATATTTACTAAAATCTTGGATACTCGAAAATCATAGTCGAAGATCTCAAGAGCATGACGAAACGGGTTTATTTTTCATGTATACGTAATACAAGTCAAATGCATCTCTAAAGAAAAAACTTTTCATTGATGGTGTAATGTTTTCAAAACAGAGTTTCAACCGAGCTGCCTGTCTTATGTAGAAAAATCTTCTTTCTCTCTCTCTGTCTATGAAATACAGCAAGCGGCAATGAAAACGTCCTCCTCTACTGCTCGAAATGTCTCTGACGTAAACAGCAGGGGAGCTTGAATGACTCTGATGTAAGCAGCAGGGAGCCTTGCATACGGATATCTACGTGACCTGGGCAAGTGCATAGGAAATAGAGAAGAGATGATAGCACTTTTGCTTGCGTAATTCTGAACATGCAATAATTCCGTTACCTAACGATTCGTTACAAATGTTCCCATACTCATTGTAAATATTCGCCTTCTCTAGACTTTTTATAGTATTGTCCACTCGTTTTAGTGCTGAATTAATGTTGTGCGAATATCTAATGCCTAAAATATCTATACTATATAAACCCTAAATCATGCAGCCGTAATAAAGTTTGACATAAGGAGCATTATGTTATCACTCCTCTCTATATGCGAATTATTTCCCATAACCGTTCATCCAAAATACGTTTCTTGTATGATAAGACAATTTAAGAAAATTTATCTTTTTATCTGTCACCATCTTGCCAGTCACATCTGCACTTATAATTAATTCAATAGAATTATCCGCAAAGTTGCACTTAACGACTAAACCAGTCAAGACAACACATTTTATCGTTAGCTCCTGAACTCAGTTATCCTTTTTATTCCCATACACCCCATCACAAATATGCACCAATTCAAATACGTCCAAATTACGATCATAATCACCTTGTATATTTTTCAATTGTTGTAAATATATCTTATGCCTTGTACTGTTTGACGATATATGACCGAAAACGCTATGAATAATTCCTTCATCTCCCGTAGTTTCATATCTCAAAAATCGAGCTATATTTGATCAAATGTACGAGCGATGCGATCCTGCTTCGAGGATGGCCCGTGCAATTATATCCCGACTGAGTAAGTGATCTGAGTAAGTGATTAAATGTAACTTTACATATAATGCCGGTTCATTATTTAAATTCTGAAGCACTTTCTGTACAGGCTTTTTTTCATTGGAATTTTTTTCCTTCGTTTTATATATTTTTAAATATATTTTTATTTAATCAATATTAAATTTTATTTATTTATACCTATATTCGGATAACTTAATATATAATGTTCCATTCCATAGTTGTTACAATTCATTTTCGAACGACCTTCAGAGGCACGATGACACGGTCTTAAAAATCTAAAATAGCATTTATTAATAGCTATAAGATTTTTTCGCGAATTGTCATAATTTTAGCTTTATCGCACGATTATAATCGTGGTCAGAGTCGCAAAATATACATGCGCGAATTTTTTTCTCACTCGATATTAAAGCACTAGCTGTAGATACTTCCCTAAATGAAGCAGAAAATGCTTTTTCAAAGGATACTAACGGGACCTTCTCAGATGAAACCATTAGATTCCTCTCCTTCTACTTCTCCCGACGGTTGTTGCTGTTGTTGCTATTTCCCGATTGGAAACTGCTAGACAACATTTCGATGCGCTCTTCACCTTAAATTTTTTTTTTATGAATTCAAGACGGTTTTTCAAAGTATTAGTTTTAGCATCGTCATTTCTCACGTATTTGCTTTGTTGCCAGGTCTTCAACACCTCCTGTGCTAGTGACGATTCCACTAAGGGATAAAGCATTGTAGTATAACTATCAGTCGCGACGCCCAACTTCTCCAAAGCTTACGAATCAGCCGTAATTTCATCATAAATATATGACAGATATTGGTTTTTGCCTTTATTTGTAACGTTTCAAAAAGATAGCAAAAAGAAATTTCTAATATTATCATACGTTGTCAACTATCTCCCTTCCGCTTTTTTGCTCTTCATTCAATGATTTATAAAAAGTGTTACAGTGGTCGAAATTACTTTAAATATGCGCCGTTTGGTTCGGTAATCTGTTTCCATCTAGATGGCAACTTCATAATACCCCTCTCGTAGAAACCCCTCTCCTGATTTGCGAAAAAATAGGACAGCCACTTTTCACAAGCCTCTTTTGAGTCCAACTTTACAGCACCAAGGGCGTTGGACATTGACAGGAACAAGTGGTAATCACTTGGCGCTATGTCTGGGCTATATGGTGGATGCAATAAAACCTCCCATCCGAACTCCCGCAGCTTCTGCTGAGTCATCAACGAAATGTGTGGTCTGCCGTTGTCCTGGTGGAACACTACACCCTTTCTGTTGGCAAACTGTGTACGCTTCTCGTTGATAGCCTGCTTCAGGTGTTCCAATCGTTCACAGCAGGCGGTAGAATTAAGCGTCTGGTCATATAGGAGTAGCTCATAGTGGATGATTCCCTTCCCATCCCACCAAACACACAGCAAAACCTTTCTGGCCGTCAATACCGGCTTGGCCACCGTTTAGGACGATTCACCGATCTTGGACCGCGACCGTTTTCCGTCGCCAGTCACCATCCGCTTCAAAAACGGGTCGAGTTTGTTCCGTTTCAACAGCACATCGCAAGCGTTGATTCGGTCCAGAAGGCTTTTTTGCGTTAAATCATGCTGCACCCAAATATCAAGCATTTTTTTCTATCTAGCCTTTTGTAGATGGTTGAAAATGGTTTGGTGACTAACTCTCATCTCCTGGGCGATGTCACGTGATGCTACCTGTCGGTTTAAATCGATAAATTATGTTTTGAGCGGTATTCTTCGTCACATGTCTCTTGCCGGCTGGCTTATCCATGGTGTCGTTTTCACCGGCTCTAAATCGTCGCAACCATTCCTCTGCGGTTCGAAACGATAGCGTGCCATCCCCCGAAATAGCATTAATCTCATGGAACGTTTCTCTAGCAGATTCATCTTTGACCAAGGAGAACTTTAAAATAGCGCGAATTTCGGCGTTAGTGAACTCCATGTTTACACGTCTATAACTTTTGAACGCAATATCCAAACTAATCATGCATAGCGTCGTTTTGTAAGTTATCTCAAGACCTTTCAAATGATGTATATTATTGCCAGATACGAGCTCTATAGCGCTTTGTACATAGCCGCGAAATTCATAAGACAAAAGGCGGAAGGGAGATATTGGACAACTTAATATATATATATATATATATATATATATATATATATATATATACATATATGATACCAAGTGCACGAAAAGTAATTGTAAGATCGACCCTTATATATACGCGCCTTTTACATTTACAACACCTGACAATTTGTACAGTATAGTACACACAGTATATTCCAAAAGTTTTAAGGCCGGGGGTACAAAAGACGCAATAAATACATAAAATTTTTTCAACAGACTTTATATTCAATATAGTCTCCACTCCGAAGTGCAATTGTTTGGATAATGAAAGTTATACAGAAAGTATCGGATGCTATATATATATATATATATATATATATATATATATATATATATATATATATATATCAGGTATGTGAATAAGTCTTTCCCGTTTTTTTTCAAATTTTGAGCCTTTATTGCGAAAAAATGGTTACAAATGAATTATTGAAAGTATTGGCCATCGCTAGCTACAACTTTTTCCCATCTTTCTGGCAACATACGAATCCCGTTGTGAAAAAATTCGACCGGTTTGGCCTCTATCCAGTCATCCACCCATTTTTTGTCTTCCTCGTAGGAATGGAAGTGCTGGTCAGCCAGGCCATGCGTCATCGATCTGAAGAGATGGTAATCAGACGGAGCAACGTCTGGACTATACGGCGGGTGGGGTAGGACTTCCCATTTGAGCGTTTCTAAGTATGTTTTCACCGGCGGTGCAACATGTGGGCGAGCATTGTCATGTTGCAAAATAACTTTGTCGTGCCTGTCGGAGTATTGTGGCCGTTTTTCTCGCAGTGCGCGGCTCAAACGCATCAATTGTCGTCGATAGACCTCGCCTGTGATCCTTTCATTCGGTTTCAGAAGCTCATAGTAAACCACACCTAGCTGGTCCCACCATATACAGAGCATGAGCTTGGCGCCATGAATATTTGGCTTGGCCGTCGATGATGATGCATGGCCGGGTAGTCCCCATGACTTTCTTCGCTTCGGATTATCGTAACGTATCCACTTTTGATCGCCAGTCACGATACGATGCAGAAAACCCTTTCTTTTATGTCGCTGAAGCAGCTGTTCGCAAGTGAAAAAACGCCGTTCGACGTCTCTCAGCTTCAGTTCGTACGGCACCCAATTTCCTTGCTTTTGGATCATTCTCATGGCTTTCAAACGCTTGGAAATGGTTGTTCGGTCAACTCCCAATGCTTCAGCAAGTTCTTCTTGTGTTTGACAAGAATCTTCATCAAGCAAAGTCGCCAATTCTCGATCTTCAAAGATTTGCGGCCGCCCGGAACGCTCCTTGTCTTCCACGTCGAGATCACCGCTTTTGAAGCGTCGACACCATCCGCCAACACTTGAATCATCGACACAACCTTCTCCATAAGCCTCCTGAAGCAATCGATGCGTCTCGGCAGCAGATTTCTTGAAATTGAACCAATAAAGTGAAACTTCCCGCAAATGACGTCGACTCGGTTCAAATTTCGACATTTTCACGATATCAAAAATTTATGATGCGAAAAAATTTTAACTAATGTGTTAGTATGGAATTGTTGACATATGAATAAGCTTTGATTATGACATATGTAACCATTGAATACTCGCACAGTATTGGTGGCGCCATCTCTTACAAAAAACGGGAAAGACTTATTCACACTCCTAATATATATATATATATATATATATATATATATATATATATATATATATACGAGGGCGGTTCAATAAGTACCTGTGTTTGAAGACGGAGGACGTTCCTTAGGGGAGCTAGTGTTATGATCGTACGCTGCCATCTATCATACGACGCCAAAACACATTTCAAATATTAATAAACTAATATTTTGCACGATAAGTTGGCTATGAAAAAATTGTCGGCCCCATGGGTGCCGTGATTCCTCACGTTAGGCATCAAGCGGAAGCAGCTGTTAACTTCCAAGCAGTGTTTGGAACAATTTATGCGAGATCCGAAGAACTTTTTGCGTCGAGTTGTTACCGTTGATGAAAACTAGATTCATAATTACACCCCAGAAACTAAGCAACGATCAAAACTATGGATTTTTCGCCGTGAATTTACTCTAACAAAGGCGAAGTCAGTCCCCCATCGGCCGGAAAGGTCATGGCGATGATTTTTTGGGAACCGAAGGGCATCATCCTTATGGACTTTTTAGAAAAAGGAAGAACGATCACTGGACAATACTACAGTGAGTTATTGGATCGCTTCAACTAAAAGTTGATGGATACACAGTCACATTTGGTGAAAAAGAAGGTGTTTTTTGATCACTGAAACTGCATGAATTCCGTTATCAATTACTGTGTGACCCTCTGTATTCATCAGGTCTGGCCCGAATGTTGAGAGAAGTGTATTTTTGTAAAAGGCGACTGTGTTGAAAAATAAAAAACAATTTTTTGATAAAATGGTGTCTTCATTTCTAATACGGGTATTTATTGAACCGCCCTCGCATATATTGATTACGAAGTGCCGTAATTGCGATGTACCGTTTCAAATTTATAATGGGCTAAGTGAGATCATGTGAAGAACTAGTTCGAGTGCCGTATAGAAGCGAATTTTAGATGAGAAAAAAAAGAAACAAATTAAAAAATAGATGAGGCGGTCTTTTTATTTTTTTACCCATTTTTGTCCAATACCTGATCGATAAATGAACAACAACGCATTCTATATAATTCAGGTATTATGTTCCAACTATATCGGATGGAGTGCGGCAACTGTTGTATATAAACACGGTACAATATAGGTGTGAACCTTGGTCGGCAAGACTCATCTGCAGCCAGAAAACGAGCGACCAATTTATGCGTAGTGGTATCACTTGTACTTATATATTTGTACACTATCTCGATTCAGTCGTTCCCATACACTATGTATTACTTATTACTCTGCAAATTGCAAATTGAAACAGGATAAATTTATGAGCGAATGGAGGTGACGTAGTATTTCCAGCACATCACTATTTTGACACGAAGATTTGAAAGTCTACATTCTTTTCATTATTCAGCATGCCTCCTAATACTACCATCAACCACAAAATTACTTTTGTGGTTTATGAGTTGTAATTGACTTTGCAATATACCAGCCTAATTGGCTTGATTTTAACAATTTTGCCGTCTTAATTTGAATTACCGATGTTTATTCTTGTGTTGTATGTACGTCGCATTACGTTCGGCTAAGTACGCGACACGGCGTACAATATCGAGGATGAGAGATAGAAAGCACGTACGTGTGCACCTGTGTACGAAATCGTGAGATTGCGTCGAGAAGGCGCTGCGCAGAGTGTTGTAAGCTGCGGGGCCATAAACGGTTAATAAAGATTTTAAAGGTAACTCTATCTAAATTACTTCACTTTATCTTCGTTTCCAATACGAGCAGAATTCACGTGCACCACATATGACACATATAGAATATATATTAAAGAATGAAATGTAACAGCTGGCGACGAGGCGTAACGAGAGGAAGGTTGGCTGGATCAGAACCTGACTTACTGTGGTGAAATAAAACGCGCCGAGCACCGACGAGGTGAAACAAATAGAACCACTACATAGCGGATGACGAGTTTAAGTCAGGCAAGTATAGAAAAACCAAAACAGTATTGGCAAGCGCCCACCAAGACACAGTGCTCGTAAAAATATATAGTGATAATGCCGTTATAAATACATTTTAAATATACGTACAATGAATATTCGATGAGCTCAAGTAATAATTAGAAGTTAACGCTAAATAAAGCTCAACATTAAAAAAATCGGAAATAATCGAACAGTTACATTTACGTGGTATGCAGTTTGATGAAGGTGCGAATCACGATATTTTACGTTTGCAGCTTGTACAGTTAGTACGAGAAGAAAATTGGACACCCGAAGAAGCTGTCGGAGAAAAGATAATAGATCCGAGCCAAGGTGAACTTTCCAAAGCCGTAGAAAGCTCTACGAACTGTAATGAAACAAATAATAACAGTGAAACACCGAGAAAGTTTGCAAAGCGCAATCATCGAAATAATAATGCCAAAGGAAACGAAAATATATTTTGGCTTGAACAAAGATGATTGGGAAGCATTTTCGGAAAGATTAGATTTATATTTTGAAGCAAAAAATATGACTGTAGCGGCATTTAAGAGAGCAGAATTATTAAAGTGCTGTGAAAAAAGTGCATACCAACTTTTCCGAAATTTATGCGCGCCAGGAAAACCAGCTATTAAGAATTACCATGTTTTGAAAACATTGATTACAGAACATCTGAAACCGGCAACATAGGAAGTAATGGAAAGGATCACATTTCACCGCGCTCGGCAAGAGCAAAACGAGGCAGTCGTCGAATTTGCTGCGCTTTTACGACAATTATCGTTACATTGTAATTGTACAGAGCTAAATGCCGCTTTACGTGACCAACTCATTTGTGGGATACAAGACGAAGCTACGCGTATTGAATTCTTCAAATATGCTACAGTAAAATTTAATTCAGCGCTGAAGGAAGCGACACATATTGCATTTATAGATTTAAAAGAATAGATATAAAAGAACCAAACGTAACAATTATAAAAGAAAAAATATATTGAAGAAATTGTGTAATTGTTCTCGTGAAATGTCATTTTTCTCATATTTCATTATATTTTTAAATGCCATTTATTTCTTCATAATAAAAATTTAATTTCTTCTATTACTTAAAATATCATATTATATATCTTTTACAATTATTGATGAATAATAATTATTGACATCTTTATGTTAATAGTATATTTAGGAAATAATTGCTATTGTACAAAAATTCACATGAAAATGTTAAGATAATTGTTGACTACTATTGATATTGAACATTATTCTGGATTAAACCATGATTTTTTCGTTTAGAATTCTCAAAATAGATTGATTAATGCCAGCATCAATTCAATGTAAAATTGATTTTCTTTCGTGTCTTTAAAGCAAAATTTCATGAGTATTCATCGGTTTTCCATCTAGCTTTCCTGAGCCGATGGCTCTTCAGGTAATCCCTGATTAATTTGTACAAACCCCTAAGACACGCTTTGTCTTGCAGTGCTATGAGTACAGCGAGCCACCAGAAATTGTCAAAGACCCCCATTCTGTACAGGAAAATTATTACAAAATATTATCTGCTAAATATGATTCACTCACAGACTTGCGCAACTGAACTATGGAGTCCTCTGTGGATGGTCATCGTATAACGGCAACTCGACGGGCTGGGTTAGTAATCCTTCAGCCTATCTAGTTGAGGGTTCAATCAGGGAATCCTTCTAGCAGCTTCCCTACTCATCGGTATGGTAGCAGTGTACACCTTCCTCAAGGTGGCTGTTAATGAGCAAACTTTCTCAATTATCTCCATTTTGAAGCCGGGCATTTCTTTGGAGACCTCGTCCCATTTTTCCTCTAAGATAGTACAGAAGGTATCCGAATTCGCTTTATATGTGTAGTATCACTTTAGTTTCTGCCCCAAATTCGCATCATCTGTACTAGCAAATGTGCCCGCTCCATTAGCATAGAACGCGATCGTTCTATGATCACTCGAGGATAAATCCTCTCTAACAGTCCATACTATGATTTATACTTCGAGATTCATGATGACAAGAGTAGCGTCCATATTTTCTAATCCAGCTTCGTTAGAGATGCTAGTGATACTACCTGGTAGTTGGCAATCCTAAGATTTCACTGCGCTTTAAAATTCTCAAGTCTGTAGTCAGTGCGATCAGATCCCCATAGAGGGGACCTGGCGTTGGAATCGACATCGATTAGGACTATCCTCCTCCGAACTGCATATAACACCTTATTCAGTTACATAACGTGCATCCTTATTTCGTGACTCAAATAGAAATATCCACTAACTACATACATCTTTAAAGTACACATCATCACCTCTGATACCGCAATGTATGAGTTGGTGAGATGCGTCAATGTTAGCACTGTCACTTCAGGATTGAGGACTACTATTGCGGCCCAGGTGATATATCCTTCTATATATACCATTCTAGTACGCCGGCCGAACTCCTCTATTCGGCCACTACGCTGGAATGGCTCCTGGAGAAATAGGATGTCTACTCCGTCCTGTATGGATCGTATCTCTGGAACTTATCTCTGTAGTGATCCTGTGCGCTCTTCTGGCGTTTAACTGCGCAAAGCGCAGATCAGGTCCCCTTTGATTTTTTCGTTCTCTACTGTCCATAAACCGTTGATTTTATGACCCATTCCATAACAGCTTTCTATTGCGGGTACCTTCTGTCAATGGTGTTATGGTCGCTCTGTCTTTTTGCTTTTTTGTAGTTTACACATTTTATTTTTGGATCCTTATTTGGGCATTCTTTGCTGATATGGGCAATGACGGCGCAATGAGACCAGCTTAGTTTTGCTTTTGCAGCAGTCTTAGTAGCACTGGTTACATTGTTGTTTTTCGACGTCGCTGCCGCAGCATAGAACCGCAGGACGTCAGTTATTCTTTCAGTCTGTTCCCGAAGGATGGTCGACATGGACTCAATTACTATACGTAATTATTCTCAGAAGAGAAGAAGGACTTTGATATCGAAGGATTGTAAATTTACTTTCATTATTTTTCCCAAAGCAATTATAGTTTTGCAGTTATTCCATAATATTTTGAATATAATATAACTAATAAAATATTTAGTTATTATTATTAAATAAGTATTAAGAAATATTAGATCCAAAAATAAGCATATAATATATTTAAATATATATAGGAACCTATATTGTATGTATATATTTTTCATTATAATCCCGGGCCCATTATAAGCTAGGTTTGTGTTTAGGCAATTATAAGTATAAAATTGATGTTTCTTCATTAAATAAGTAAAAAATATTTTAATTGATGAAATCAAATCTAATTATAATTTAATTAGTAAAAATGAAAATAATTTAATTATGTACGATATACTGGAGATACCCCCTTTGGAGGATCTTCTTCCGATTAAAGATAAGGTGCGGGATATTAATAAAAAACTACACTTTGAGTCAAAAGATATAAATTTATTGGCTCATACAGTGGGGAAAAGCCTGTAGACATGAAACCCCCACCAGAAGAATTAGCAAATAATGATTATTTTTATACAGTTTAACAACGGAATTTGATCCAGAAAAATAATAGTTTAATGACACTATTGGAGAGCACGCTCAGATTAATCATCACTGAACACATCACTGAATATACTCCGCCCGTTTAGAACATAGAGATCAACGCAATGAAAGTGTACATATTAAATAAATGCAATACGTTGACAGATAAACAATGGTATTTTTACATTATAAGGCAGATTCAATATTGAATGCTTATCGCATACATAATATAGTTTCTGTAAGAAAGAAATGTTATCTGAACGGTTTAAACAAGTAGCATGAATCAATACATACATATGTAGTTACCTAGACATACAGTAATATTTATAGATTTTTATATTTATATTTATATTTAACAAATATTTTTTATTATAGCTGCAGTTTGAATTCATCGAATAAACCTGGAAACTCCTAACAGTCGCTGTTTTGCCTTATGAATTAGCGTTTTTCTCACTCATATTAAAACTTATCCTAGTGTCACATAGACGGTGAGGATAAAATCAATAAGGCCACACTATTTAGAGTGGGCCCTTGCCAGGGATATTATTACATAATATGAAGATTAATAAATTAAATGCGTTGTAAGATGAATAGTCGCAATATGCGTTGAGGCTCAAACTAAAGATGATATTAAAAATGCGAAGAAACCGAATGAGATATCACTGAGTTTCACTTTAATGACAATCAGTTATTAAAAATTACAATTAAATAATATAATAAATCTCATTAAATATATTAGAAGGACTTAGCTTCCGACCTTCACGTTTCGCTAGCGATATAAGTAGTACGAAAAGTCAGATGTGTCGAATCTAGTACTTATATTTTAGTTTTGGTATTTATCAATAAAATTAAGTTAACGGCCGTCGTCATTTGTGTAAATATTATAATTTTTGATCAGTGCAAAATGAATCATGATAAATAGTTTTTTCGACATATCCTTTTGCACTATTTTGCACTATTTAAATTAAAGTGTAGCAGAAACTTATCGCTTGCTTCAAGAATGTTATGGCGAATAAGCTTATAACATGTAAAGAATGGTTTCAGTGGTTTATAAGTGAAGATACTGATGTTAATAACAAAGAACGTTCTGGAAACCCGAAAAAGTTTGAAGATAGTGAATGGCAAGCGTTATTGGACGAAAACTCAACTCAATCACGGACCGAACTCGCTAATAAGTGAGAACTCAGTGGCAGAGCAGTTGGCAAACATTTAGATGCGGTGGAAAAGATTCATAAAAAAGGAAAATGGATGCCACACGATTTGACCGAAAGTGCCATTTTGAATTCGTATAACAACGCACAGTTTCTGCTGTCCAGGCAAAAAAAAAGAAGAGTTTTCTGTGGCGCATTGTGACTGGTAATGAAAAGTGGATCTACTATGACAATCCTAAGGGCAAAAAGTTATTTGTAGACCCAGGCCAACCGTCCACATCGACACCAAACCGGAGCACCCACGGCCAAAAGGTATTTCTGTGCATTTGTAGGGTAAGCTGTACTAGGAGGATCTAAAACCGAATGAAACCATGACTGCCGAGGTATACAAATGTCAAGTGAATGACTTGCAATAGAAATTGATCGAACATAGATTAGAAATCGTGAGCAATAGGCGCACAGTTATTCTCTTGGATGAAAACGCTCAGCCACATGTTCCGAAAGCCGTCAAAATCGCCCTGTTGGAGCTAAAATAGGAAGTGTTGCCTCGCCCAGCGTACTCGGCAGACATAACGCCTTCTGATTACCACCTATTCCGATCGATGCGGCACGACCTCGTTGATATGCACTTCTGACGTTTTCAAGAAGTGCCAGAATTTGTGTATGATTGGATCGCCTCGAAACGGCCATCGTTCTTTTGCCACGACATCGCGATATTATCATAAAGATAGGAAAAATTAGTAGAAAATGATGGAAAATATTTTCATTAAGCTAACGTGTATCCATTTTCCATCATAAATGTTATTTCTCCGTGAAAAAAGGTAGGAAAAATATTCATTTCCAATAAATAATACAAATTCGTGTGTATTATATATAACAAAATATTCTATACTGTTACGATTTAATTGTTGATATTCTTGAAAAACAACTATTTATAGACAATCAAAGAAATGAAATTTTAGATGTTCCTTTATTTATGATAAATACATTTTGAACCAATTTGAAAAATGCAAATTTAAAGAGATCGGAATGATGCACAGCTCTATGTTCGTAGAAATCGAATGACTCGTTCAATAATCATTTCTTCTATTTCTTTTTCTTCAATAAAGACGTCAAAACTTTCCACGACTTACAAAGACAAGCATATATTCGAGGGACAACCTATGTATTTCAAGCATTTGCCGAACTATATATATATATATATATATATATATATATATATATATATATATATATAATCCTGCAGATTAGATTCGAATTTCTATTGCTGCGCTGCGCTCATTATTTTGTCGATACCCGCTCCTTCGGCAACACCACCGGTATTTTGTGCTATTCATATATATCTAATCATATAATATACACGAGTACGCGCAAAGTAATAACAGTCGACGTGGAATACCTGCCGACGCAGACTGGAGGTAAAAGTTGAATCATATAACAGCTGCCGGCACGATACTAATGCGCGCTTAAGACTTCGGCGTAGCGTTGTCTGATCTATATTCAATTTACCGTTTTGTCACAATTCCCGACCTGACCGCATTCACGGAAGCGCCGTGAATACTATACCATATCTTATATTATACATATACTTGCTTACGTGCGTATACTTGCACATTCTACCGCGTCTGTAGACTCGCACAAGAAAAACGCAACATAAGTTGCACACCCTGCACTAGTACACTGTCCTGTATTTATACTACTATGCGGGGATGAAACGTACTCTCTCTCTCTCTCTCTCTCTCTCTCTCTCTCTCTCTGTATCTTTTACGTTTCCTCGACTGCGCGAAAGAAGCGCGGTCAGAGGAAAGAGAGGATGTACGTCCAGCTTCTGGAGAACGATATATACGTTTTCTGCAAAAATTCATAGTAAAGTGACTCTTGAGCAAATAACTATATCATCTGGGTGGTTAAGGAGGCTGAAAGAAGAACTTAAGTTTTGTTCTAATCATTCATGCTCGACGATTTATAATATATATATATGTCTATACAACGTAAGTAAGAACAGTGTATATTAGTAGAAGAGCGACACAGAAAACGGGAAATTGGTCATAATTTCTTTATTTAAATTTTTTAACCAAATTTTTCTCACCTTCAAAGTATTTTCTCTTGACCACAATACACTTGTGCAAACAATACTTCCATTATTCAAAACATTTTTGAAATTCATTTATCGGATGTTCTTTAGCTCTTCCTGCGATTTTTGTTTTACTTCTCCAAAGTGATAAAATGTTTTCCTATCACACTCTTTTCAAGTCTAGACAACAAAAAGAAATCACAGGGGACCAGACCTGATGAGTAGAGGGGTGAATGATTAGTGTCATGCCGTTTTTTGTTAAAAACTGCTTTACGGCGAGAACGGTGTGGGTTGTTGCGTTATCATGGTCAAAGAACCACTGACTTGTGCACCAATTATCTGGCCTTTTCCTTTAAATATTTTCTCTTATCTTTTCAAAACTTCCAAGTAACACTTCTGGTTAACAGTTTGAACCGGGAAAATGAACCCAGCGTGTATAACACCTCTACAATTGACGAAAGAACTGGTTATTATCTTGATATTTGACTTCACTTGGTGGGCGTTTTTGCATCAAGGCGATCCAGGTGATTTCAACTAATCACTTATATCCAACAATTCATATGTATTTAGAGAGTTTTAGGAATAAATGTAGGAAAAATATTTAGATCCTTACACACAAGAGTAAGCTTGTACCAATTATTGTTTGCATTAGCATTAGAGGCGTAAGGTTTTTAAAAACAGAAAACTAGAATAATTACCACGTCGTAAAAACGGTTATTTTACTAAAGAAATTTACTAATAATTTTTATTTTATGATTTATTTACGATATATTATATGCAAACTTAAATCTAAAATTTCATGAATAAAAACCTTGTATTTTTTATGGTATGCATTCCTTTCCAATTATGTGATAAATTTGAATGATTATGGATATCCAATTTATTCCTGTAATCTATACTTCATTTTGACAATTCTCATTATAATACATTTTGACAAGAAAGGAAGTACTTGATTTTCGGTTGCATCTTTTTACGTCCTTCGCAATACCTAACGACTATATTGAATTATTGATGAAGATGAACCGTTATTTCGTATTCGTACATTTTTTAGCTCATTCATCATTCTCGCCATGTACACAGGAGATATGAAAGCTATATAGACATGTCCGAACTTTGGATATTGAGAGACATCGACAAAGAGAGGGGTTATGAATATAAGCTTATACATAATCAGAGATATATATGGCAGCAGAGAGACGGCAAGCAGAGCGGCTAATGACCACAAACGCTTCAGTGGCGCTTTTTGTCGCGTCTCTTTGTAGCACGCAGTTGCGCTTAAAATAAGCGACAGGCGCTAACGAAATCATACCTCTCTCTCTCTCTCTCTCTCTCTCTCTCTCTCTTTCTCTCTCTCTCTCTCTCTCTCTCTGTCTCTCTCTCGCTCCCCCTTTCTCTGTCTCTTTCTCTATCTTGCGAAAAGTGATAAAAACCCGAGGTCGTCCCAGACATGAAGTCGATTCGAAGATACAAGGTAGGGATTGCCGGGACTCAGCTGAAAGAACGAGAAAGGAAGAGAATCTGGTTACGAAGTAGTCTGTATATCGTACTTTCACAAATACTCGAAGATCCATTGATAATTACAGGATTTTCGTTTTTCCTTTATTTTTTTGTTTTTTGTCTCTTTGTGTCCATTGATAGAAATTTGTTAACGAAAATCGATTTTTCATTTGAAAAATATTTATTTCCTTAAAGAAATATTTCTTGAAAGGACAATTTTGATTTTCGTATAATTCGAACAAAATATAAAATGGAACTGTAGTATCTTAACTTATTAGAACGTCATTTTCGTAATGTTCAACTATGTAAATGTACACTATATATTATATTGCAATAAAAAATAATTATATTTACAAATGTTTCTTATGTATTATATAATATATATATATATATATATATATATATATATATATATATAAACAATCTGATATTTGTATTGTACGGAACGTAACGTAATTTAATTTCAAACGCAAAATCTCTGCTATTCAAACTTTACATACATAATTATAAATGTTAAGAATCTCTTTATAAGGGTAGTAACCGTTAGGATCATACTTTATATGCAAGTTGCAATGAAAATCTTTGATCCAGCTGGCGAGAAAATTTTGAAACATTTTTATTTTCAACAAAACTGATATTAAAATTAATGATATGCTTATGAAATAAAATTTAATATATTTAAGAAAATGAATTGGATTTAGACAATTTAAATAAATTCTGTTTAGACAATTAATAATGTTTTTTTTTAAATTAAAAAATATGATGACAACTAAATCACTTAATACATTTTAATATATTTTCTTTATAATGAGAAACAGTTGTTTATATTATACAAATATATCCTTCGTTTAATTTCAAGAACCGTATTTATTTAAAAGTATTAAATTTTGTATTAGTGTATTTAAGTTATAAAAAATATTTCAAACAATAGTTGTGATCTTATGAAAATACATTTTTTAAACTATTTGAATTTCTAAAATCAGCAGTTCTCGAGAAAAATTTATTCGAAAATATCTGTATTTCGAATAAACATAGAATTGTTTAAGGGATCTCGAGATGGAACTATTAAACTTTTCTCCAAAAATATATAATTTGTACTGAAACATTGTATACAACATAAAAATATGTATTTTAGTGAGCTATATGATTTTGGCTTTAAATTTGTTTGCAATTTTTTTTCTAAGATAATTTCAGCAAATTATTTTTGGGGATTTTTTGAATTTTTTGGTGTTTTCATGGATTTGGGAATAAATATTTAATTTCGGTCAATATTTGTAATCCACACTCCAAAAAACATAAGTATAACATTTTTCAAAAAAATAGTGTGACAGGACTAACTCAATACAGTCACACCAGTGCCCATGCTTCGGGGTAACTCCAAGTTGGAATTATTTATTGCTTCTCCAGAATTATCAGAAAATAAAATTATCTACAGTAATATAGATTTATAAATTGGGAATAATTTACATAGATATTATTTAACTGTTTAAGAAATCGGTTATATTACTATCTTGAGTGAAGCCAAGACGGCGGATGCTAACATATGTATAACCTGAGTATAATAAATTCCGATGGTTGCACGATTAATTTTTTAAAATTTCTTTTAACAGAGAATAATCGCAGTAAGTTTGCTGCAATGTAAATGTTGCAGACATCTTATGATCATGCAGCCTTGCTCCAAAACTGCTGCGATCATGCGGGAATCTAGATGCGTGTTCCGAGCAAATCACCTACGATAAAAAATTGTTAGGTGAAAGTTATAGATGATTGATTAAAATGATCATAGTATGCGTACTCTTTCGAACATACCTGGGGAAAAAGTAAAATTTACAAAAAAAAAATGAAAAATCGTATATCTGAATAGATATTTTTTATTCTATTCAATTCGTCTCTACAAGAAGTATTTCTCAAGAAAAATGTATACGAAGGTACCTGTACTAAGTATATGCGAGGAACCGTTCAGAGGACCTTGAGACGCAATTGTTGAACTTTCGTCCAGAAATATTGTTTGCTTCGAAAACTATATAGAACAAATATATATATATAACAAACTCTATATGATTTTGGTTTTAAATATTTTGCAACTTTATTATTTTCGATGATAAATTCAGCAAACCTGGATCTTTGTGGAGTTTTCATGAATTTTACAATAAATATTCACTTCACTGACAATGTTTCAGGGGGCTTGAAGTAGGATTCTTAATTTTTTTCTGCACAAATATTACTAACAGTATTTCACTATTTGAAAAGTCGGTTGTGTTATTATCTCGGACGAAGCTGAGACATGAATGCTAGTACAATAATAAATGTTTTAAAGGCGATATTCAGTAACAGATTTTAAAACCCGAAATCAGTTTTACTAAACTTTTCAAATGATAATAAACTATTATATATTCGTCTCCTTAGCTTATTTATTTAAAGAAACATTAAGAAAATTAATTTAATTTCCTGAAAATAATTTCTTAAAAAAAGTGCGAACCATCAAGTCCACACAAGTAAAAAAATCAATCCATATAGAAAATTACTAACAGCAAGTAGGTCTAAAATACAAAAGGCACACATGGCTTTCTTTCGCTCTGCCTGGATAAAGAATATATATAAATATATACCTGCACAAGAAAAGTTTTAATTAGTATTATTGAGGGATCATCTGTGTTATATATTGGTTTCGTCATTGAGAGAAAAAAGTATGTAACGACCGTAAGGGAGACCCCCCTCCCCCGGTAGCGATTCCCGTCTTCGCGCCGACATAATGTACGTTGGTATATATGAAGGGGGAGCGGAAAAACAAAAAAGCGAAGAATCACCGCCGAGCGCACCGGTAATGACGCGCCGCCGCCCGCTGAAAAACAGGCGACCAAAAGCCTCGCAATCAATGAAATAGTTACTGAGTTTCGCAATTTTAAGGCTTAACGTAGAGAGGCCTTAATATATTATTTCTCTCTTTCGCCGACCAATCGCATATCACTATGTGCATGTGCTCCTTCTTTCATCAAAAATCGCGGGATGGGGTCTATAATACGATCTGTAGAAAAGAGAAAACGGACTATTTTGTTATTCCAACAAGCTGCGATTGATAAAAAAATGTAAGAAACAAAATAATGGTGGACGAGGTTTCACTACGCATTGTCGTGACCCTGCGCGCACGTCGTCGATACGCTCTCGGACTCGTTCAAAAAATCATTGGTACGCAGCTTCGGGATAATTTTGCCAACTACTACATACATACGCTGAAAAACCTACTCAGAATTCTGCGTATAAAGAATAATATTGAACGCTATTTTCATTTACGCTTCTCTCTCTCCCTCCCTCCTGCCTTCGCTGTATCTCTTTTTCGCTCTCTTTCTCTCGTCCTCTCCCTCTTTTGCATTCGGTTTTTTTGTCTCTCGCTTCTTCTCTCTTTCTCCCTCTCGCGTGCGCTTTCAACGTTGCTTTAGACCGTAATTAATCACCGAGGGAGTTTCAAAATGAACTTTACCGGCTATTATATGTCTCGATTAATTATACAAATGAGTCGTGCAAGCCCAAGCGTGAGCAAGCCTCGATCGGGATACTTTTTGTACGTAAATTATTGACTATAGTTTTCTTTATTTAAATTGTTTTCAATTGATTAGAAATTTGTAATTTATAAAAGAACTCAAATAGGAAATTATGTATTATCGAAGATTCAAGCGTTTTAAGATCTACTTTTTTCTTCTCCTTTTTATTATCTTTAGCCAACAGATCGCCGAGGCTAAAAACTTTATAAATTGGAAGCTCTTTTAATTAAAGATTAGTCAATCCGAACCTAAATTTTTAAAGCATCCATTATATGATATAATTATATAATATAAGATAAATTGAGCTTCTGAGTTTTTGACTAGCATTGACATCTTTTAATTACAAGTCATGTACCATTGTATAATGAAAATAATCAAATACACCTTTATAATACTATGAATTTAAATTATTTTATTTAAGGAGAAAAATCACTAATTTAATTCTCTAAAAAGTGAATTTTATTTCACAGAATTCCTTTGAATAATCCCTAGTAGAAATATAACAATTTTCAATAGATTGGAAAGTAGTTACTTGGTTTTAAAAATAAAATCAACTATCATGGCATTGGGGCCTACGATGACTCGATCGCTAGAGCGAAGGACAAGTAACTTGGTGATCCGAGTGCAATTCCCCTGGTAGAAATCTAACAATTTTTAATAGGCTGGAAAGTAGTTACTAGGTAGTAAAAATAGAATCAATCATTGTGGCTAGAAACAAGGTAAATCTTAGAATGTAAAATGAGAACGTTGTCAATAAAATTAAGAAAAAGGTAGAAACTAGGTTTAAAAACTAGTTAAAAACTAGGTAGAAACTAGGTAGAAACTAGGTTGTTTTTAACCTTGTTTCAGGTTAGTAAATGAGCAATTTATTTAACAATTAATATTTATATGATATAATATTATAACATTATGTTGTTGATTTAATAAAAGAACAATCATAAGATATGGAAATTAATAATTTTAAAAAATTACAAAGTAATAATAAAGTCTGCTTGTCGTTCGTTTTATCATCTTAAAAATTATTCGTAATAAATTAGTTTTGGAAATATTTTTCTTTTATTAGTTATTATCTAAAATTTCGCATGAAGCAATTAATTAAAAAATTCTATTCTTTGACGTCTTATACCGGCTTCAATTATTGGTTGTTAGTTAGTAATTCTATCCTATTTATTTATAAAATAAATAATATCATTTGAAATTTTTCAAATTTTATAAAATAAAATTAATTTTTTAAATTAAAAATCATGCTGAGTTCATAACTATAATTCGTAACTTGATTTTATGGAGAGTGTTAACGGCATATCTGATGATTTGCCATACACACAAGTGGTAAAACATTATCTTGGTTAGTATATAAGCCCGATTATAATTTCCCATAAGTATAACATATATTGTATACGAATGCGTAAGCTATTGTCAATGCGTTGTATATGTATTTAGATGTACAAGGTATATAGAACCAACGTACTTATAAGTTACTTCAAAATTTTCGAAATGAACTTGATAAACATTTATAATTAATTCATTAAAATAATTATTAAAGTCAATGAATTTATATAAAAATAAAGCATAATAACGATAGAAAATTTTTAGTTAGGTTATGTGTTATACCTCGCTTAACCTTGTTTTATGGTTTAGTCATAACCACAAACGCGCGCTTGCGCGCGCGATATTCCATAACCAAAATATTAATTGCCCATTAACTAGGGAATAACTAGATGAAAAGAAATAAAAACAACCTATTTTCGATTTTCAAAAATAATTTCATTTTCAATAGGTAAAATATACCTAGTTTCAAGGTAACTTTATTGGAAACGTAAAATATATTTACTCCAAACTAACTATTATAGCTATTAAATACCGAAAAAATAGCTTGAAAAAATGTAACTATAAATCGGCCGGAATGACTGTAAAAAGCGTTACATGTTTTCCTATTTACTACCGAACAAATATACCTTGTTACTAGGTATGTTCAATTGAAAATACCTTGTTTATACCTTAAAAATAGAATGCATTTCTACCAGGGTACCGGTCTCGGCCGATTGACACAAGTACCGCTGTAATAATTTACATGTGCTTTGTTTACAAACACTTCGTAGACTTTCGTTGTTGATTAACACTGGTATTTGGAAGCATAAATAGAGCGACGTTAAATAACATAAAAAAAACTATCACGGCTTAAAACTAGGCAAAACTTAAAATGTAAAATGTGAACATTGTCAGTAAAATTAAGAAAAAGGTAGAAACTAGATTTAAAGCTGGAAGCTTGTTTCTAACTAGTAAATGAACATTTTAATTCGGATGTAAGTTTCAATCGCTACAATCGAAAAAATTAATATTTATACAATATTATAATATTATGTTGTTAAAGAATAAAAGGATCATACGATACGTAAATAGTTTGAAAAAATTACAAAACAATAATAAAGTCTGTTTTGAAAAAGTGCCTTTTGAATATCAGAAATTTAACGTGGTTTAGCATTAACTCTTATGAGAAATCGGCCGAAAATGAAATTTATTTTATTAATAATTTTCACGAAAAATGAAAGATCTGTTTCATAAATGAACCGCATATTGATTAATCCCTAAAAATTCTAATGGTATCATGAAAGTTAAATGTCAATGGTAATTTTGAGAAGATATTTCATTACAAAAGCTATCATATCCTGTCTTATCGGTAGAAAAATGTCTGCCGTACAGGTGAGCTGACAGACGACGTTCTACAATTCGAGGCACGCGTAATTCAAAATAGCATGAGATATATAAAGTATTATAAAAAAAATTATTATGCACGTAATGATGTCATACCATTATTCTTATAATAATATTATGGTTATTGTATATTATAAATAGGTATTGTAGAAGAATTTTATTAAGTCAACATGGCTCTGAACATTTTATTATATAAACTATGAAAAACAACATATAAAAATATTTCAGATATTAAAAAAGGGAATTGAATTTCAAGCAAATAATCTTGATTCTGAATATTAGTTAAAAAATTCAAATTCAATTATCTAGATACCAACTCTAAATATTATTCTAGATACTTTCTTTGATCATCATTTTTTTACTTTTGCATCAACATTGTGATTTGGCATTTTTTAATATCAATGAAGTAGATTTATATATGATTTGATAAATAAATTAAATACTTTGACAGTTGAGACATTAGGCTACTATTACATCAATTTGCAATTATCTTTGGCTGCTCTGACAGCGCAGGCGAACAAATTAAAACGTTTCAAGATAATAACTAATATAAAGATTATAGTCTAAAAAAATTAATTACTTCTTTGAAATCTTTAGTAAAAGGAATTAGTAAAGTATATTTAGTTAACTTTTTTTAATAGTTCATTAAAACAAATAAAGAAAGATTAAAATCAACGAAATCATTGAGTAAAAATAGTATTTAGTATATCTAACTAAATATTTAGTTAATACAAAGGTACTATAGTTAAATCTATTAAGTGATTTAGTATAAGTAACTAAACTTATTTTGTAGAAATAAGCAATTGAATTTAAATAAATAATCGTTAGTTTTAATAACAGCAATTATTAAAGTTAACTAAATATTTAGTAAAAGCGAAAAAATGAAATATTGGCGAAACCAATTACCAAAAACAAAGCAACATTTTTTTAAAACAACTAAGTATTTGTTTGATCTAATCAAACAAATATTGACTAAATTTACATAAGTATTAAATAATATAATTTTTTTTTAATGAATTAAAGAATTTATATAAAACTCAAACATTATTGACTAAATATTTACTTGTTATCACGAATTCTTTCTTCGGCAGAAAAAATAATTATTAAGTTTAACACATTTAATAGTTAACCATTATATATAAACGAAATAATTATACTATGCCTTAACGTATTTAATTTGAACTATTAGGAGGCAAACTTAGAATTCAAACTTTTTAACGGAAAAAGGACATTTGTGATGGAAAATGAATGCACGTTAGTTTAATCAAAATATATTACGTCATTTTCGATTACTTTTTTCCATTTTTCTGGCAATATGGAGATGTCGTGGCAAAAGAACGATGGCGGTTTCGACGCGATCCAATCATCCACAAATTTTCGCACTTCTTGAACATGTCGGAAGTGCGTATCAACGAGGTCGTGTTGCATCGGTCTGGATAGGTGGTCATCAGAAAGCACTATGTCTGACGAGTACGCTGACCGAGGCAACACTTGCCATTCGAACACCAACAGGGTGATTATAACGGCTTTCGTAACATGTGGCTGAGCATTTTCATGCAAGAGAATAACTTCACGCCTATTGAACGCGATTGTCAATCTATGATCGATCAATTTCTGTTGCAAATCATTCAATTGGCGTTTGTATAACTCGGCAGTGACGGTTTCATTCGAAATTGACGGTAATATTTAGAAATTGTAACAAAATGTTTTCTAAAATCAATGAAATATTTCATTTTCTTAAGAAATATTTAGTATACTCATTGGAAGATTTATTAAATTTTATAAACTATTCGTTTATATTAACTTAAACAATTCTTTATTTTCATTATATATTTATTTCATCTAAATAAATACTTTGTGAAATTTATCACATGTAATTAGTTAATTCAATAACATATTTAATGATCTCCATAATGAAATCATTTTGTTGATTTTATAAAATATTGCTTTGAGATGATTAATTTTTTTTTGTATAAGTACATAGTTTTTTAAACATTATTTTAAATTATGATATTACTGATGAGACACTTTCAAAAATATTATTTTTTGTTATTTCATACCTGTTTCAATTGTCGGTCATTAATTATAGATATTATTCTATTTATTTAAAAAATAAAGAATTTAATAAATAATATAATTTTATTGCTTTTTGAAATGGTTTGAAAATTCATGTGAAGTTGAGTTTAAATCGAAACTATAATTTATGGAGAGTGCACACACTACTGCATGACAGGTAAGATTATATGTATATATATTATATATATATATATATATATTATATAATATTCGAGCAAATGATAAAAGTTAAGAAATGTGAACGAAGGCGAGAAAGTAATAATTAATATAAGAGGATTTTTAGATGAGCGTAGGGAAATCTAACTCAGATCTGGCGAGTATTACCTACATGAGGAAATCATCAGTAATACTGACTAGGCTCTAGCCTGAACTAAGGATACGTATGCACGTGAGGTTGTCCTTTACTAACATAGAATATAACCTTTTTTGTTGTTTTATTATTTTTAATTTTTAATCTAATTTTATTTTATATTTCGTAATAAGTTCTGTTTCAGATTCATTGGGAGTGATAATAAACAATGATAGTCTGACTGTCATTATTTTAGTATAATATTTTATAGTATAAAAACTATAAGACTGATAAATGTATTTATTAATTTAATTCAAAACAGTCAACATAAGTACAAGTTTTAATTTTTAAAGGTTTTTTATCATCATTCTCAATTTTCTCATAGCATTTTTCAATCCAAAAAAGGGATATCTAGACCACCAATTCTATAGTATCCATATGAACATGGACATTACTGTGACCTGCATTGATCTGGAAATAGACTATTTCTAAATGACGTTTGGTGAGTCGAAGAATCACTATAATCCAAATGTTTTCATTTATTATGAACATATTGATACCGTCATTTATTTATTTATATGTCTCCTGTGTTTCCTGCTGATTACTTTCCTGAAGTATCAATATTCAAATTTGTCAAAAATCTCAGATTCATTATGTCTGCTAAGTCCCTGTAAAAATATTAATAATTCCCAATTTCGCCATATCATCCGTAACTATATTCTTTCTGATACCATGATAATCGATTAAAAATGAATGATCTCTCAGCTATTTTAGTACTTAGCTTTGCATGAATCTGTCCCTAAAATCATCTATATATTTCATATGCTTTTAATATAAATCATTATCAGGAAGGAGCATAGTCTCCATTCCATCTTTGGCAAAAATGCAAAGTGCTATTGTTGAATTACCAACATCAGAAGATGTTTCCTTCAATCGTTTTTCTACCAACTCTCCGATCGATACATTGATAATCCTGTTCATTAAGTCAAGTAATTGTGATTATCTACAAAGAAAAACTAATGACCTTATGTTTTTCTGTTCAAAAATATTCTTTCACTAATTCTTGCAAGATAGATCAATTTTCAATTGATAAAAACAAAAAAAATTAAGCACTTACAAATATACGTTCATTAGAAAATTTGTCCTTGAATGTTGTTTTTTCTTCTATTCAGCTTCTTTAAAAAATCCTATGAGTACATAGTACATGCAATTAAATCAAATGAAACTATTAATGTAAGTAATAATAATGGAGTATTTTGGTAAAATGAGAACATTAGGAACTAAAGTTTCAGAAATCATTTGGAAGTAATTAAATTATTTTGACCAATTTGATTCAAATCGAAGACCGAAAAAGTGTGGTCTATCCTCGAAAGATTCAAACTATACATACAAATAAGATATACATTTTATACTGTATCAAGATAATTGGGGAATTTGAAGACTACGAGTGTAGCTGCATAAAATGTGAGCGACGACGTAGTTAAAGCTTGAGGTGGTTTAGAAAACCATAAAACACAAAATTGAACAGTTTTAATTATACTCGTTTTATAATAAACATAAACACGCGAAGGATCGGTAGATTTTTGCCCCATGCGGACGAGCAAAAAGCTTGAAATTGAAAAGAGACTCGACAGATTTACTCAAGAGCATCGCGGCGATGAGACGGTGGTGCAAAAAGTTCCGACGATTAATAAAACAATTCATTATTGCTGGGGGAAGATGCAGGGAGGTAAATAATTTTTCGCAGCGTTGGACACACCTTCCCACAGCCACATCATCTGAGGCGGCGTCCTTCGGACAATGTTAAAGCCGTGTGCGTGCTCTCGCAGCCGGATTCCTTTCATCGTGGCGCCTCTGTACGCGCACGCGAACGACCTGTTAATAACAGTCGGATTTTGTTGCCCCCTTTATTGCCACGCGCGCACACGTGCACGTCATCGACTTTACGAGTGACGTGGTTTGCTAATAACTCATTCGGCGGGCTCGCGTTGGATGTCGCCGCGGCACGTCGTCGCGCGCAGAGAGCAAAGAGACCCGCGTGCTGTGCCACAGTGGCGTCGGGTATCGGCGCGACGTTTCATTAACTTGCTAGGAAGTGACCAGTTTATCACCCGCATAATTTGTTTTCAAGAAAATGATATGTCGCGGTAGCTGTGGTTGAACGTCCTACCCTCCGTTTCAACGTACAGCCTTGTACCTTCCTTCACGGTTTTATGCATGCAACTCGCCGCGGTTACTAGGATATGTAGAAGACAGGACGGTGCGAACGTTGCAGCGCGGTGCGAGCGGAACGGCACACAGTGCTTGCAACCAACCGATCGCTAATTAATAGACGCGCATATTTAAGGCTAATCGACGTTATATTTCTTTATTCTATTGTAGCTATTGAATACATATACGGAATATAGCTTTCACAGGGAAGTTGTTTTTCACGTATTATATGTTTACTCTTTGCCAATGTTATATTCATATCAAGCTAACTTTTTAGAATATTTCTCCAACAATTCTGATGTTGTCTCTTTTCTATTACTATAAACTTTTCTATTTCTATTCTATTTTCTATAAACTCCAGTTGTCCAATGCTTATTTATTTATTTCGTTGAGTTCACTTTTTGAGACCAAAAAAGTCGATCAAAAATGTTGGGAATAACAGGGAATCGACCAGCGGTCTTAATTTTGGAACTAACATTGGGCATTTTTGTCTATACCCACGAACATGTTTTAATCAAATTATTAAAATGAATAATCTATTATTATATAAATTTAAATATTCAAATTGATCTTATTAATTTTTATGTTTAATTAAAAATTTAGCATTATTTCAAATTTGCATTATAAGTAACTCGTTTCTTACTTTACAATTAAGTTCTTAATAATAAGCGTATTCTTATATATATATATATATATATATATATATATATATATATATATATATATATATATATATATATATATATATATAATCAATGTGTTCTCAAAATCGTGATGTTTGGCTAGAGAAGGAGCGAAAATCGAGTTTTAACCTTAACCTTAAAATGATAGTGCAACAAGAAATCCTAATAATAGAATCTGAGTAGTATAGCTAAGAGAGTTCTGGACCACCGGAACTAATTGCGAGCTGACGTCAGTAGCTGTGACGTCACGCCCCCCTACGTCATCACTTTTGTTGATCCTGAACTGCTGTTGCTTCTCTCTCTCTCTCTCTCTCTCTCTCTCTCTCTCTCTCTCTCTCTCTCTCTCTCTCTCTCTCTCACTTTCTCTCTCTCTCTTTCTCTCTGTCTTTTGCTACCGGTGCACTTGACCACGCCTTTGTTTAGCCTAGAAGTAAATACTTTGTCCCATAATTTGGATTAATAATTGAGGACATAATTATTCGTATGCTATAATATTGTTGTTCTACTTTAGAAGGAGCTCTACTTTGAGAGTATATCGAGATAGTATTTTTTTAATAGGTTTACATTGTGCAGAGCACACGTAACTTTATATGCTGCATTGTTGGAGTCTTTGTAGTCGAAGCTTGTATTCATCGGAAACTATGACATATGGCATTAACCATTCGATCTTTGTAATCTCTATTTGGAAATTCTCATATAGTTATGCATTATCAGTTGATCTAAGTGTTGCTGTTTGCACAACAGCGTTTAAATCGTGACGTGATCTGATGAGAATAAGTTCATGCATTACATTAATTATAATTTTACGATAATCTTCAACAAAACCGAAAATCATGTTGAGGGGAAGGCATGCATCAAAATAGCTGAAATTATCTGCGATTATATTAGACTCTTTTATATCAAGCGATCCTGCATTTTCTACTATTATACTTTGATTCGGACTTAAAGAAAGCCAACCCTTAATAAGGCTCGTTATTCCAGGATTTTTACACCTATCAATTTCTATTGGATTCAATTCATATCGAATATACTCAAATAAGTAATAGACCGCGTTGTTTACAGATTTAGGATTTTGCAACTTTGTACCATCATTTTTCGTAAGCGTACTGCATACACGTAATGAACTACGTGAAGATAAAAGACACAAGTTTTTATGTTGAATAGATATATGAATTTCATCGCTGTTACTAAAATTAGTTGTTGTGTATGGCTGCTGAGTGTGAACCTCATAATGCACAATTGATTCATCAAATGTGGCAGGAGATTTTATACTTAGGACGTCTGCCATTTCTTTGCATACAGTTGAAGAAAATACAATTTATTTTCCACCAGGAGCGATGATTTTTAGACTTTAGTTTTTAGGAATTGAATGTTTTGAGGTGTAAATTCTGATGAGAAAGACAATGACACATTAATTTTTTTTTACTTTGCTCAGGCGACTGACTTGCTTGAAAGTCGGAGGAAGTTACCAAATCTAAAACTTATTAACAATAACGATCGTCAAACTTTAGAAATTATTTTACCAGTGTTTACGAAAAAAGGTGAAGGTATTTTACCTCGACTATGTATATTGGGATAATCCGAATGAGTTAGTAAATCGATTAAGAGTATTGTTGGTCGAAAGATGTGCGGGAAATCAAAGTCACACGAATGAAATATACTCTATTGCCGAGGAGCTACGTGAGGCTGGTGTAATATATTAATGCACAATCATAATACTCCAACAAGTTAACAATAAGTGTCGACGTATTCGGACGTAAGCTAGAAAAAACTAAATGTAACCATGGTCCACCTGGAGTTGGATTTAAATTTACTTATGATAATCAATATGACATCGAAAATAACCAACTGTGTAATCTGCAACCATCAGTTAAATTAACTGATGCAGTTGATTTGGATACACTGAGAACTCGTGTGCAAGAGGAAACGTCAAACTTCTTAAAACTTTTGAGCGAGGTAAATGAAAAAATCGATGTTTTACCTGCAATACCACCATCTATAGTAGAATATGAAAAAAGAATTGCTGAATCAAAAACTTTAAATGCGTATATATCGTAAATTAGGATTGCATTGATTTCTATCTATTCAAAGAGGGAAATTTATAAGCTTGCTCGTCGAAATTATATTCGACGACAATTTGAACGACGTGATATAGATGAGACATGGCAAGCAGATCTCGTTGAAATGCAACCTTAGGCTCGAGAAAATAAAGGATACAAATACATGATTACAGTCATCGGTAGTTTATCAAAATTTGCATGGGCTATACCCTTGAAACGAAAAACTGGTAAAGATGTGACAACAGCTTTTAATACTATATTCAAGCGTGGTCGTATAACAAAAAATCTACATACAGATAGAGGCAAAAAATTTTACAATGCAGAGTTTCAAGAACTAATGTGAAAAAATAAAATTAATCTATACTCAAAATATAGTAATCTTAAAGCATCGATATGCTAACGTTTCAATCGTACTTTGAAAGAAAAATGTGGATACAGTTTAGTCTCCGCGGAAATTATGAGTGGATTGATATTTTACTGAATTTAATAACTTATTATAATGCGTCAAAGAATAGAACCATGGGAATCAAGCCAAAAGATGTTACATCTGCAAATAAAGCAAAAATTTTAAGAATCTTACTTAGCAGAGCAAAAATAAGGGGGAAAAATGAATATATTTAAGGTTGGAGATAAAATAAGAGTGAATAAACTGAAGCAGAGTTTTGAGAAAGGATATACACCTAACTGGTCTACAGAAGTGTTCACCATCTACATCTGCAGGGTTGCAGCAACGAATCCAATAACTTAACATTTAAAAGATTATAGAGATCAACCCATCGCTGGATATTTCTATGAACAAGAGCTGTTACTTATCAAGTATCCAGATGTTTACCTCGATCAAAAAATTCTCAAACGTTGAGAAGATAAAGTTTTTATCAAGTGGCTTGGATTTGATAGTTCTCATAATAGTTGGACTAATAAAGAGAGTGTGCAACTCAAGTGATAACAAATTATAAAATAAGAATATGTAAAGTAATTTTGTATACAACGAGGATAAATAAACACAGCTATAGTTGAGATAAAAAATGTTGTTTAATTTATTTCACATTATACATATAGTTAGACTGTGTTATATCATCTTAGACAAATACACATATATATGTTTTTTTCTGTTTATATTATGATGAATTCAAAATTATCTGCTCCCATAGATTTTTTGAAGAACTTTGATTTATTTGCTTATTCACACATATTATTGAAAAAGTTTTCGTCTTTGATTAACGCCTGCGAAATTGTATTCGGTAAAAAAACACTGAAATTCACTATCAAGTTCAACTACTGATTTCCATTCGAATTTAGTGTTAACTTTTTTATTTTTGTAATCGTGTAATCTTGATTTCTTCTTAATTCGCCAATTTTTTTTTGAGCAGAAAGCCACCTCGTGCTATATTATTCAACGTTTTCAAATCCATCTGTAAAATAATATAAATTATTAAAATTTTTATCCTTAAAATTATTTAGTAATATGTACAAGTAAAATTAAAAGAAAAACTATAAACACCTGAATTGATGAGTTTTTTGGTCGTACTTTCCGCTCTATAAGGTTTCTTTCATCTTCCCCCTCTATATCGATTGAGCTCGACCGTCGTTTATGTAAGCTCTCTCGCTCTTTGCTCCTCGTTTCTCTTCCGATTATTTCTGATGACCCTTGTAAATTCGAGCAGCTTGCCTTGTCTCCAATGCATATTATGACTTGTTTAGTCGACTGTCCTACTAAGTGACTACTGTCCTTGTCTCCTTGTATTCTCATTGCTATTTGTTCAGTTAATGGTTGTTGTAATCTCTGTTCGTTTGCATTGTCATCTCTCATCCCTATAGCGACTCCTCCATTTAATGCACGTTCATGCTCATATATGCTGTAATGACCCCATGCAAGAGTATTTGTTGATCCTGCTTCTATAAAACGCTTCTCATCAAACGGATTTAAGGCTATTTTGTTTTGTTTTTCTGTATGTACAATATGAAATCTTGATCGATTATTATCTTGATCTCTATGGATAATGTCTGTTTCTTCCAAGCAATGAACATAATCTTCAAAATTAATTGTAGTTTTCACCATAGCACTTTTAACACCCTTGGCTTTCTTAATCTGTTCTTGTTCTTGAATCTTCATACTATACATTTTACTCCGCAGTCCAATAAATTCTGTTAAAATTTTACCATTACACTCATCCTTCATGAGTCCAAGAATTTTCTTATATTTTTACGTTATTTTATAAGGATTATTCTGCGGATAATTTGATGTATCAAATTCATGAATGTTCTCCCGCATCAAATCGTACATATTAATGTTTTTTACTTCATATACCAAACTATCAGTATCTGCATATAATAATTTACTGTTACTACCCACTCTATTTTGCATGTATTCATAGTGAAATATATAAACTTTTGTTTTCGACAAATTGAATACAGACAGTCCAACATAAATAGTTTTTCTGATCTGAATTTCAGTTCTTTGTAAACTATACAGCAACGAAATTTTCATCAAAAATTAAACAATTATGCAAATTTCGACTTGCTATTAGTGCTTCTGGAACTTAACGTCCATGCCATTTATTCACTAGCTTTACATCTACTCTTTTCCTTTCATTTTCCTCCATAAATAGCATTATTTAAAAATTTGAAAATAACTTTTCGAATTCATGTTTTGCTTGTTTTCTTTTTTTGCTATTTAAATCAATATAGTATTCAAGCCATGGATTCTTATGAAATTTTAATATTCTATGTACCTTTTTTAAGCGTAAGCCATATTTAACTGCTTGTTGCAATGCTCTGCAGTGATTTGTATACCGTTTTTTATTATATAAAGTTGTTTAATAGTTTCTTCATTTTACTTGCTGCAATATGTTCCGAGCATAAAGGCAAATTTTTGGATATTCTAAATCGATATATCTGGATATTCTAAATCGACCTCTAGAATATATCCAGCAAGAGATTTATCTGCTGTTTTCAGAAATTTCGACTCATCGTCTATATTTTCTTCTCATTCAAAACCTCCGTAAAGAAGATATTGAGTCGTGGCCCAACTATGAAGATTGTTTACGTCATAGTAGAGCAAAAATTTATGTTCCTTCGTTACAGCAAACTCACTACCCATATATTTATTATTCGCCTTTGCATATCTGTTTGAACATTGGCTAATACCACCCCTGATACCTCTTTTGATAAACATGAGCATATCAATATGGGTAAGCAATTCTAATTTTATTTTTGTATATTTTAGCATTGCATCCTATGATAGACCTAAAGTGCTATAATAATGGGCCGGGTTATGAAGATATGCTTGAAGGCGTTTTTCTCGAAAGTTTTCGAATACATCAGCAAGGAGCAGTACATCAGTTTTTAAATGTAGATCGGAATATTCACTAAGTGTTTGAATATCAAAATCTTGCCACACTTGTTGAGCATGCTGATAGTCTGCATCAGTAATAGTGAAATTGCATAAATTACTCCAAAATGTATCTTTTACTGGCAATTCCGTTTCTTGTAATTTATCAAAAAATGACATATATTCATATGGGAAGATTCCTTTTCTTTTGACTAATCTAATTTCCTCGTTTGATGGAAAGTTCCTCTTAAAAGTATTTTCTAAAATACTATGCTCTTCTAAATATGACGCTAATTTATCAGAAGAACAAGGCATAAATCGGAATGAATCGAGAAATCTAAAACTAATATCCATGTCTTGTATATATTTTGTAAATGATATATATTTCTCCTTATTTTCCGGGAGAACATATACACGTCCTTCAAAATTTGTTGCAAGTTTTTTAATAAATAAATGTGCATCATACCTCGATAAATTATGAAATATAACAGACATAGCTTTGGAATCATTATGATTGAAATTACACGAGTTATGTACAGGACCTTAGTATCTGAAATCGATATTTAAATTTTATAAAACTGCTAACATAAAACTCTAAAATATACTTACCGTCCTGTAAGATGACAGTGATCATGATCTTTACTATCTGCACAATTAAAATCTTTTTCGCAAATGTTACAAACTTTTGCTGTTTGATAATTTAAAGTGTCAATATCTGTCAGTCGGCTTTGCATTCTGGTATAATACTGTTATTTTTACTGAAAAATCTTGCAATTGTTGCATGAACCATTCGGGAGGTGATTGTCCTATTTCTTTACCTGTTGCATGTAGCTTCGGTATTCACACTGTGTTTCATCATAACTACATTTTATATAAATCCCAATACTAATTGTATTATATTTTTGTTTTGCATAATTATGATCTATTTTTTCTAGCATGCAATGAAAACCTGCATGTATCACAAATGGTACGCGCTCTTTGAATGAAAAGTTTTTAAATTCTAAAATATTATACATCTGAGTGAGTAATTTTATTTTACAATGATTTTTTTCCTGACAATCGATAATATGTAAGTTTAGTTTTCTTTAGATAGAAAATAATGTAAGCATCTATCACAAAGATGAATTTTCCCATTACGTTTTGTGACTTGAGAACTTATAAAGTGAGATAAATTCATAATTCACACATAGTGGTAAGGAGCTGGGCGATCTTCATTATTTACGCTTCTATTTACACTTTTTTCTTCATCAATATAATAACCTTGTATGATTAGTAAATGATTTTCCTTTTTTCTAGATGTTATAAAAGATGGAGATACATCAAAGACATTTTTCTTCTTCTTTTTTAGCATATACAAGTTAATGGAAATATTTTGATTGTATTGTTGAAATTTAAGTATATATTTCGTCTTCATTGGAAAGTCAATATCCTTAAAATTAATAATATGTTCATACAGCCTATATGCTGAAACTCAATTACAATTCACTTTAACTGGATATAAGGCAGATAAAACTGCGCATTCAAAACATTGGTCATCGTTATTTTTTATATTACCAGATGCAAGTTTGTTTTAAATTACTTATGGTAGTGTTATGTATGAACTACCTTTTATTGGGTTGAATTTATAAATAATTATTGCTAAATTTATAATCGAATGCAACGTCCAGCCAGAATCTCTCTCGTGAAACTCATCCATATCACGCTGGATGGGTTTTTGGACATGCGTTGCATACCAATCTTTCAAATTCATGGTCTCAAATATTTGAGCATTTTTTGTATTAAAATATTTTATTTCTATTATTTGCTCTGAGTTTTTTATATAATATACTCGGCAGACAGCGCCGTATTCATTTTAAGTGATGAATGATCTTGTAACGATAATTTTATTTGATTCTCAACCAATTTTAATGCATCATCTAAAAATCTATGAATATCTTGATGTTTGATATTCGTCACAATTCCAGATTTTATGCAATTATTGGAAGCAGATTGAATATCACTCTAAGTTACCTTTTTGTCCTGCTTTTGCGATAAGTCACCACCTTCTTTAGCGTAACAATTCAATTTCCAATAAAATGATTAACAAGTGTAATACATGGACGCTTCTCAGATGCAATTCTAGAATGTTTCATTATATTTGTTATCCACGAACTGCTGCAGACGCGTAATCCATCCATCGAACGATATCCTTTCTGTCAACCATTTATCTAGATACAAACAGACAGGATTCTTAAAGCCGTTGAATAGCATCCTGATAATGTTTGAGTAATGCCATATTGCTTTACAACGCTCAACAATTTTTATTTCTTTATTTCATTTTTCAAGAAAATATAATTAAAACAATGTATATTTTTAAAATAACTATTCCGCTAAAATTTGGTTTCTACTATAACGTTAGTAGATAAATATCACCCACAAAACAGATAATAACCAGTCACATAAATACACATATATAAGAAACGCAAAACTGGAAATACTTCGAGATTGAAATCTATACCGTCTATACTTTTGCTTCGTAATTGCGATAAAGTTAGAATAGCTCGAATAGTTCAAGATTGAAAACTATACTGTCTGAATTTGGTGTATCATAACTGCTTTATAGTTGGAAAAGTTCAGAAAAAATCAATATCGGAAAGCTTTGTGGGAAAATTTCTTTTGTTATGGAAACACTTCCTATGAAAAATCAATATGTACAGCTGTTGTGATGAAAAATTTTCCTTTACTAAGAAAGTAGATGATAATATAGGTTTTGATGATATAAAAAGCCACATATAATATGTGTCACAAAAACTAATCTATATAATATATGAATTGAATGGTGGGTTTATTTATTTACCTATAAAAGCAAGCGTTAAACTAAAAGAAATCATTCTTAGTCATTATGGAATACATTGTAGACTTGCAAGGCTTCAAGATCTGTTCGAATGAATTTATTTTGGAAGAAGTTGTTATAATTTCTCTTGACGATGAAGCGCCAAGAGTTTATTTGTTTCAAGCACCGAAAAAATGTAGGCTTTTTGAGAAAGAGAAAAGTGAGAATCGCTGATTAGAATGTAATAATCATGGGTTAACGTGGAGTTAAGTGATATACCATATGAAAAAATAGAAACAACAATTAGTAATTATTTAAAAAATGCTCGTACGATCAATGTAAAAGGTCTTCAAAAAAAAGATACTTACAAAACTTTTCACACAGTGTTAAAAATATCGAGGACTATCAATTAGGGAATTTACAAGCTTATGAATGTAAGTACTGTACTCTTGATACATTATGCTTTAAAGCAGTATGTGCAGTACAGAATGCATATATACTGAAATCTTGGATTCTCGAAAATCATCGTCCACTCCCATCGCAAGAAATGAATGAAAGAGGTTTATTTTCGGTGTATACTTAATACAAGTAAAATTGAACTTGAGGCATTTATAAACTAGAAAAAGAAAACGAAAAAACCTTTTATTGATATTGTATTGTTTTCGATAATAGAGTTTCGCCTGAGGTGTCCACCTATTTGTAAAGAAAGCTTCTTTCTCTATACCTGCATATGAAATAGAGAAAAAAAGACAAACAAAATGATTACAGAAATGTTCTCCTGCACTGCTCAAACTAATTCTAATCTATATGAGAGAGATCCATGGATAGGTATACCAACGCGACCGCCACAAGTGCTGAGGAAACGTGGAAGAATTATGAATGAAGATGCAATATAAAGTGTTTGCAAAATTCACTTTAAAGCTCTCGAGAAAATTTGACCGAAGAATGAACCCTCGGTCTTGACCAAGGCATTGTTGTAAAAATGTGTATGTATCATAGTGTTTTAAGATACGCTAACGAAAGCGAAATATAAAACTTAATGTTTAAAAAAAAAACTAGGACATATGTTGCACTGTACTGTACTCATCAAAACGCATGTATTGCAGGAATTTCTTATTTAATTAATAAATTTATTTATTTTACATATATATATATATATATATATATATATATATATATATATATATATGTAAAACTATAATGTAAAAATCAAGGTAAAAAAAAGAATTAGAATTAAAATTTCATTTATTAAAGCCTAAGGATTCGTGGTCCTTCATAGACCAGCATAGAAATTACAGTAATAGATTGTCTATTACAGTAATAGACAAGCTATATATCATAACAAAAATTAATCATAATTTTAAAATTGCATATATAGCAAAAATTTTTTCAATTAAACATATGATAATATAAATGTATAAAAGTAAAATATAATAACAGAAAAAATAACATTGATATTACTTAAGAGGTGCTTGCATGTAACATAAATCAATTACTAAGATAACGTTCTCTATAGAATAGAATCAGCGCAGGCTTAAAAGCAGAGGTTTTATAGGAAGATCTTATATGTGCGGTGTCTCATTCCACAAACGTGAAGCAGCTATGCTGAATGAGTACATATTGCGTGATAATTGTGCTCTATTAATAAATGGATCAATGTTAACATCACGGAGCGAGGCTAAACTGATACTTTTTTAAATTTTAGCTTATTATAAATATAAAGTGGTTCACCGTGTCTCAGGACAGATGCCAGTAGCATAACGGTAAGGTATTCTCTACGAAGATTATATGGTATGATTCCTAGGATCCTTTAGGCGGAGGAAATATGATCGGATTTTTTAAGGTCTAAAGCGAATCGAATTGCAGCGTTCTTACAGCGATGTAACTTCAGCATCAGTTCGGCCAAAAGGTCAAGAAGGAGAGTACAGCAATAATCTAAGTATGGGAACACCAGCTGCTTAATAAGTCTTACTTTGGACTGACGTGTAAAGCAGTTACTGCTTTTGAGTAATCTTGCTAACGCTGCAAAAAATTTCCTTGCGGTGAGCATACATTGCGGGGTCCAAGCTAAGGAGCTATCGAAGGTAATACCGAGTATTTTAATAATATTAGTGTATGCAACTCTATCTTGGTTTCAGTGAAGTGACGTTAAATCGGAGATAGGGAGAAGATTCACAAAGTTCCTAGAACCTAACCAAATGGATTGTGTTTTACTGGCGTTGATAGAAAGGCCATTAGAAGTCGCCCAAACAAATAGATTATGAAGGTCAATGTTCATCTTCGTAATTATTATTTCTAAATCACTAAACAGCCCGCTAATGTAAATGGTAAAATCGTCCGCGTAGAGGTGATGTTTACTATATTGGAGAGCTAATGGAGCATCATTAATAAATAGAAAGTACGATGGGGCAAGTAAGCTACCTTGCGGAATCCCAGACGTGCGAGTCATCATAGAGGAATTTTCACCTGTAGTTGAGCTTACGTATTTGTTCCTATTAGATAAAAATGAGGCAATCCAGTTAAGCGAAGCATCAGAAAAATCAAAGTGTTCCAGTTTTCTGCATAATGTGACGTCGGAGTCGAAACTCTTCCCTCACGTGAGCTTTACCAGCCTTTCCAAGTATTTCTTTTTTTGGCATTCGAGCCTAGAGTTGCCTCCAGTAGCTCGGGACCCTGCGTGTGTGAGCAGCGATCTCAAGAGCGGAAAAGTTGGGAAAGTTTAAATTACTGTTCCTATGCTTTTTGTGTAAGTCAGAGGCCAATGGCTTATATGTAGGTATAAGCTGCTTCTCTTGGGAGAAAGAGCCTATTCCTGCCTCGGCCTTCCGACTTACTTCCCTAATGTTAATTTTAATTTAAATAAGTAAAGGATAGAATGAAGCATGTATAACCCATCCTTTTCAAGGAGCACCAAATCACTTCCCCGGACAGGAAATAGATTAAAGGTGAGAAAAAAAAATAAAAGTTTGACTTGACTTACTTTTTCAAGTTTATTTTTCTTTATGTCCTCTACAGGCAACTCCTGCTGCCTGTGCCCAGAGAGAGAGAGAGAGAGAGAGAGATAGATAGATATGTTGGTGCTGTAGTGCTTGGTAAAGTTGACACCCATCTTTACTGCTGCTGTTGCTGCTGCTGCTGCTAACTGCTGGCTGCTGGTGCGTGGTGTGACTGAATTTTACTTGTGCGTAGTGACTTGTGTGTAGTGACTCGTGTGTGGAATAATAATCCTTGTGAAGTGAAGTTCGAGCCCTTTTAAAGTGAGTGACTCCTCCTGCTTGAAAAGCGTTTTCTGGAGGAGTATATGGGCCCACTTTCTTCCTTTGTTTTCCCTTGCCAATGGGAACGTTGCTGGGTTCATGGGGGTCGTGAGGACCATGCGCAGGGGCAGTTCGAATTTAGGAAAAAGGCGGTGCCAAGCGGGAGCGGTCTCGCTAAGTTCTCTCTCTCTCTCTCACTCTCTCTCTCTCTCTGAGATGGCGTTCGGGGTTGCCAAAACGTGAGTAACAAAAATTATAATTAAAAATAAGAATTTTGCGTTAACCAATGATTATACGTGTGAGGTTATATTCATAGAAATTTGGATTGACCTATAATATATATATATATATATATATATATATATATATATATATATATATATATATATATATATATGTATATATGCACATTCGTTCGTTCACTTATAATCCTATATACTTATATGTGCATGTTAAGATTTTATAATGTTAAATATCAATTTAGATACTTGATGATTTGTATGACATAATAGTTACGCTGATTAATTCGTATTTTTTAAAAATATTCTATTCTCTAATATCTTTTTGCTACGTATACGTATACATGTATTTATTTTTAGTTGAAAGAAAATAATATTTTATGGTAACAGAAATACATATATACGGATAAACGTGCTATTTTGGGTGAAGGAAAAGTTAGTTTCGAGGAGAAAGTGGACACTTCTCTTCCCTTCCCCTTTTACTTAGTGTCTTAAGTTCCTACCTCGCACCATGTGCTCATCCTGTGCTGGCAAGGAGTTTTCCGGTGTGGAAATCTCAAGGGGCAGGAAGACGACGCGACGGTTTGTTCGGTCGTAAATTGTAGTGTGCGCACTCTTTCCCGCTTTCCCTTCCGGTGGGGTTCGGTAGTTCGTGAGAAAATATTCGGAGTTTTCTTTTCCGAATATTTTCTCAACGAAACTGCGTTGCGACGTAACAATAATAACGGTATATTAACCAAGTCGAAAGCTCGTGCAAAGTGAATCGCAACCAAGAGTAGAACTTCTTTGTTATCGGCGGCTTGGCGAATATCATCACAAGTTTTTAAAAGAGCTATTTGTGTGCTATGTAGTTTTCTAAAACCCGACTAGTTGTTGTCTAGTATCTTATTTGCGGTGATAAACCCGGAAATTTGCTTATATGCAACTCGTTCTAGAATTTTTGATGTAGCGCAGAGTATGCTAATCGGTCTATAATGACTCATTTCACATGGCGGGTAACATTTAGGTATTGGAATAACCTTCGCAATTTTCTAAGTAGTTGGGAATATTCCTGATTGTAAGGAAGAATTATAGATATTTACAAGTGTGGGTAAAATTATTGGCAGGCTTTGTTTAAGATAATTTATTGGGATGTTATAAATCCCATGAGCATTAGAATGCATAGTAAGAATTGCTTCGACAACTTCTATCGGTTCAATGTGGCGAAAAAAGAATCGAATATCTGAGGATATTCTCACAGTGGATCTTTGATCGGAGAGTGCACTAACCTGATAATCAGCAATGAAAAACTTGTTGAGATCGTCAAGACTAGTAGGAAGTGGAAATGTTTGCTTAACCTGAGATGTAACACCCATTTTATTAATTAATTTCCATAGCTCTGTATTACTTCTAGCTGTTAGCAACTTATTTGCGTAGTAATTTGAGAGTGCATTACGAGTAGCCGTTTTTACTTTATTACGTAGAGTCTTGTACGTAGAAAGGTCAGTGGGGCGGTTAAATTTCCTGTGCCAAGTCCACGCTCTATTTCTGGATTTAATAAGTTTTTGAATATCATCGGTTAACCATGGAGTCGATTTGCGAGTTTTTCGAGTGATGGTGTCATAGGGAGAATCAATATTGTATATCGAACTTAGGAAATTATAGAAAAGCGAAAGTTTCTCATTTACATCATTAGAGTGATCAATGGTACTCCACTCGATATGACTAAGATCCTTTAAAAAGGTATTAATTTCAAAATGACGAAATTGACCAAAGGTAGATTTTGCTAATGAAAACAACAAACTCTTCCGGTTTCTTTTGAGGAACTGGAAGAGATATGTCACACAGAAGTGCATCATGTTCAGAGATGTTTGGAACATAAGTCTGGTTGGAGTAAATAACATTTGAAGGATCGCTAACACAAATGTAATCTATTGTGGACGAAGTTCCAACGTGAAGAATATGTTTGAAGGCAATCGGATTCAATTTAAACACAATGAAAAAATTTTGTAAGATAGTGCGCAGAGTAGAATTGACTGTCCAATTAATATTAAAATCGCCTACGAGTATGCAAAAGTCGTAAGCTGCATTGCAATTTAGAAATGCTTCTTCAATGTCACTCGAAAAGCCACATTTAGGGGGACAAAAATTTATCCGATTTAATAAAAACTTAAATTTGAAAAAATTACTTATTACATTTATGCCAATACAGCACAATTGAAATGCTATTTGTATAAAGTGAAAGGACAAATTATCAAACATTGCCGTAATATATTGGAAGAAAGTCAGTACAATAATAACACGCAGATTAGTTTATTCCTTGATTACTACTTCTACTCCGATTATTCTATGCCTATCTCTTGCATGTAGATATAAAAAGTAATGAGAAGATGAATGAATTAGCCAAACAAGATGCTGCTCAAGATAAATAAAATAATCTTTGCGATCTTTAATATCAGTAGTAAAAAAAACATCATTTGCGTTCTTGCGATATACTATTTTGCTATATATTATAAAAAAGGTTAATAATTTATATCATTAGGATTTCCTAACTATTGATACGGTACCTTCACGCTCATCAATGATTTTCATTTGATCGACAGCCTATGCCGTCAGCAAAGGCCTCACTTTCTGGTCCAAAATCATTAAACAAGTAACATAATTCACGGAATAGATTGTCAAGATTTTTTCGCGTCTCTTTAAAAATCGACCTAATAAAAACTACATCACCAAAGAAGCATCGCTGTATATAAACATATAGCTGGCTTTCTCTATTTCCGCTTACATCGAGATATTAATAAGTTCTATCAAATACATTTTTATATTTCATTTATATCAATTATTAATACATTTTTTTAAATAAATTTATCGATTTTTTGAAAATTTAAAAATTCAATAAAATGCGTAAAAAGTTTGACGAAATTTTTTCATAAAGGAACAACAAGTTAAAGGAATATGAAAAAATATTTGATTTAGCATTCATAATTAAAAAATTTTTGTTCTCCGAAAGTAGGTGGCATGTGGCATCTCGTGACCTCGCTCAGGAGATGAGAGTTAGTCATCAAACCATTTGAAACCATCTGCAGAAGACTGGATACAAAAAAAGCTTGATATTTGGGTGCTACACGATTTGACGCAAAAAAACCTTCTAGACCGAATTAACGCCTGCGATGTGCTGCTGAAACGGAACGAACTCGACCCATTTTTGAAGGGGATGGTGACTCGCGATGAAAAATGGATCACATACGACAATATCAAATGAAAATGGTCGTGGTGCAAGGCCGGTGGATCGTCCCAAACAGTGGCCAATCCAGGATTGACGGCCAGAAAGGTTTTGCTGTGTGTTTGGTGGAATTGGAAGGGAATCATCCACTATGAGCTGCTCGTATATGGCCAGACGCTTAATTATACTATCTACTCTGAACAAATGGAGCGCTTGAAGCAGGCTATTGACTTGAAGCGTCCACAATTGGCCAACAGGAACGGTGTAGTGCTCCACCAGGACAACGATAGACCACACACTTCGTTGATGACTCAGCAGAAGCTGCAGGAGTTCGGATGGGAGGTTTTATTGTAATCACCATATAGCCCGGACATAGCGCCAAGTGATTACCAGCTGTTCCTGTCCATATCGAACGCCCTTGGTGGTGTAAAGTTGGACTCAAGAATCTTGTGAAAAGTGGCTGTCCGAGTTCTTTGCAAGTAAGGAGAGGGGTTTCTACAAGAGGGGTATTATGAAGTTGCCGTCTAGATGGAAACAGATTATCGAACAAAACGGCGCATATTTGAAGTAAATCTGACCACTGTAATACTTTTTATAAAGCATTGAATGAAGAGCAGAAAAGCGGAAGAGAGATATTTGACAACCTAATATGTATTTTTAAAAACTATAGACTGTATTGTTAAAATTCTTATCGAATTAAAATCTTCCGATTCAGTCACTTTTCAAATAAACTAGGTTGAGCTTGATTAGTAGGTACAAGCAAATAGTCCAGGATATGGTTATGCTCCGAGTTTAACTGGGAGTATGTTTGTCTCCCCGTGGTATCTTTTCGTGGGCTTTCCTCTCTCTCGGAAAATTTACATAGACCGAAAGAAATACAGCTGGAGCTGAAGATTATCATAACACTGACAGATGCAGTCAGAAGTATGTTTTTTAAAAATAAACAGATTGACGCGCATGAAATGAATAAACTTTATTGCGGTAAATCAGAAAAGGTCTGTTACGAGGTTGGCGTTGACTTTCTTACTTGAAGATTTTTTGTACAAAGGAAAATGTCTGGCAAACATTTTTTGTAAAAGTGCACGCGACATCATCCTTCTCCCTACCAGTGATCAAGCTACATAGAAATATGAACTTATATCGTAAGGTTATAAATACGGTAATAAATACGGTAATAGGAAAAAATATAGTTATGTGGAAAAGGTCGATACATTTCATTAATTAATCTAATAATATCCATCTTCATAACGTGTTGGAAACTACACTGTTCGATCAGAACGTTATACGAGGGTGGAGTAAAAAGTTTCCAGCCTGGCCTAGAGATAGTGCTGACAAGACTGAATTCTGGTTTGTATTATATCGTAGTATATCTCACTAACATGTATATAATTTTCCAGAACGATTGGTCGGTATGTATAACTTTAAGAGCCTACTGAACATGATGCCTTTATTAATTACGTTAATCAAAAAGACAGACAAGCCATCAATCATCAAATCATTCTATTTAAAAGGAATACTTCTATTTAAAAAGACTACTTCACATTAAAGAAAAATTAGATTCTACATTGAAAGACTTCGTTGCATCATACTTAAAGGTTAGAAAATTGGTTTCTGCATTTAAGAAAGTTCGCATGAACACTACTGATGAATCTCGTACAGGATACCACATTGAGGTTACAGCTCTCGAAATGATCGAAAAGATTCGGAAAATGATGATAGAGTCTTATGTTAATGAAAAGTGAGATAGCTAAGATTACCAGGATGTCAATGAAATGTATACGTAATATTCCAAATGAACATTTAAGCATGGAGAAGATTTATATTAGCTGAGTACCGCGTGTGCTAACACTCGATCAAAATCTGATGCGAAAAGCTGTATCTATGGAGAATTTGGCTCTGTATAATCAAAACATCAGCGACTTGTTGCGAAGATTTATAAGTATAAATGAAACTTGCATTCACCATTATACTTCTAAAAGCAACAGACAATCGAAACAATGAATTGGACCAGATAGAGAACGCCCAAAAAAGGCAAAATTAATTTTATCCATGAACAAGCTTCGGGTCAGAGTTTCTTTGGGATGCGAAAGGAATTATGTTCATTACTTATCTAGAAATGGGTGAAACTCTCAATAACAAATACTTACCAGAGTTGTTGTAACGGTTGAAAGAGGAAATAAAAAATAAACGAACTCATTTAGCACAAAAAAAATCATTCACCATGATAATGCACCTGTCCATATATCGATTGTTGTGATGAATAAAATCAATGAATGAAGATTAAAATTATTTTCCCAGACTCATCACATTTAGCCCATAATGACTATAATGTTTCATAATTTAAAAAATTGTCCCGGACGTAAAAAATTTTGCGACCAAGGAAGAAATTATCGATGCAGTAACTAAGTATTTGGAGGGAATTGACAAATCAAACAATAAAAATGGTATAACTGAGTATCGTGAAAAAAAGTGCATTAGTCTTCATAGGTATTAAGTTCGGAAATAAAACAAAAAAAAACCGAAAATAGTTGTTTTTCTTCATCAAGCCTGGAACTTTGCATCCCACCCTCATACGAACCTGTTTGTTGCTTTTACCGTTTACAATAGTATTCGCATTTTTCGGTAGGATATTAATTGATATACCTTGGTAACTATGATCATCATCACTATGCCCTAGATTATCTTGTGCGAGATTTTCAAGCTCTTATTTGGCGTAATAAGTCGACCAATCGAAACACGAGTTCTTTTTTATTGATTTCAATATTATGTGATTTTTCTTCGCGCTTAGTGATTTTATAAGAACATTATACGAAAGGTCGCATGGGCCCTGAGTCACGTCATGATAAAGAAAAATATTAGCTGAAGTTACTAGATTTTTGCATATAAATATATTTTTGTTACCGTACCGTTTTATCAGAAATAGTTTTCTGTAATTAACAAATCTTAGAAATATACAATAAAACTAGTCATGGGATTTTGATCGCAAGTTATAAAAAATTCCGTAGACAAACGAAGACCTTATTCATAAACAAGCTCGGTGTTTGTTGCTCCTAAATGTTCTTTAATTTATAATTTAATTAAAGTTCATATATCAAAGGATAACTATTGGAAAGTATTGATAAGTAACTATTGATAAGTCGGAAACCAAATTATTTCGATCATAACACTTAATCGAGGCTTTAACCGTTGATATAATATTTCGACTAAACAGTTTGCTTAATGATAGTAAATTATAATATCAATGTGCTTCAATTTCAACAGCTGACATAGTTCTGAAAACAGCCTTGATTCAAATTCGCGTCTTTGCGAGAGCAGAGCCGATGCGATGCTGGTAAATTTTATATTCTTAATAAGAATTAATTACGTTTGTCTGTTGGCCTTTTCATGGACTCTCTTCTCTCTCGGAAAATTGCCGAGAGCCGGAGGAAAAGACAATCACATAAACAAAAGGAAATACAGCTATGGCGGATTATCATTATCAGTGAGATATAGAAACGGGCGTGAATTTGTCTCAAAGTATTGTCTCAAGATTAGCTCGTGTAAAGTAATCAAACTTTATTGAACCATAAACGGTCTGTGACGACGTCGGCTTTAAATTTTCATTTTATAATTTTTGACAAAAGTAAAATCTCTGAACAGCTGTTGAAAAAGCACATTCCACAAATCTTTATGCTAGAAATGAAACAATTTTTCTTTGTCCCTGACCAATGCACATCAAAAAGATTTTGTAGTTTTATAAAATGTCTCAAGAGTACTATAAAATATAGTATTTGCCCGTAGCGAAAGGCGCGAGAATATGGGCGATGCTAAAAGATATGTGTCTAGTGGGACCTAGCCCTGGACGAATATCGGTGAAAGTGAGGAGCAGTACGGCGAGGTACAAAGCTCACGGAGGATGTCTGCAGCGCGTAGGCCAAAATAAAAAAAGGTAGCACAGAGAGATACAATAAAATAAGTGATAAATTTATTATAAAAAAATTAATCAAGCACGAACAACACAACATGGAAAGCACACTGAGCATCACACAAGTGTGATGATCCGCAGTCCAAAGACACACCCAAGACAGCATGCGCACAGGCGATCAGGGAAAGAAGAGAGAGAGAGAGAGTGAGAGAACGAACAATTACTTACAAATATGTTGCAGGCTGAAGGTCCATCGATGCAAGCTGCTCCCAGAGTAGCACGAAAATCGCCTTGCTGACGGTGGCCGGAATTCTTTGGCGACGTATCCGTGTGAGACAAAGAAGGTCGCCATTCGCTGATTGCAGTACGGGACTCGAGTAGACAGTACGAGCCCGAGATGGTTCGGGGGAACTTCTGTTATGAACAAAGAAGGTAATCTGTAAGCGGGCTTGATCTTTTCAGGGTCTGTATGTAGTCCGTCTTCGTTCGCTATGTAGCCTAAGTACTTTACTTCGGGGCAACCGAATTCTGATGTCTCTATATTAATTTATAGGCCGACCTTGCTAAGGCGGACTAGCACTACCTCCAGTTTGTATAGGTGCTCCTCGAAAGTGTTACTGGCAACGATTATATCGTCTATATAAACAAATACGGACGGCTGCCACTATGGCCCGAAAATAAGGTCCATTCCTCGCTCGAAACTTGCCGGGGCGATTGTCAGCCCGTAGCGTATTCTCGTATATTGGAGTAACCCCTTTTGAGGTACTGCAAAGGCGGTTATTTCCATGCTCTGCACGTCTAGCGATATCTGATGGTATGCCTGACTTAGGTCTATTTTTGACAGATACTAAGCGTCGCGAAAATTATCTAACAACATGTCCATATGAGGAAGTGGATAGGCATCCTTTTTTATGACTTTGTTAACTGCTCGGTAATCGATACAGAAACGTATTTTTCCATCTTTTTTCGGGACGATAACTGGTCACCTGCTCCATGAGCTTTCTGATGGCTCAATAATTCCTTCAGATAGCAGTCTGCCAATTTCTACGTGAGTTTGTTTGAGCAAGTGGTCCGGTATACATCTTAGCCATTGTTTGATAGGGCGGTGACCTTGGACATCAATATGGTGCAGAACTATATTGGCTAATTGGAGCGTCTCATAGCGTTGGGATAGCATGCTGTCTATTAAATATTGCAATTTTCTTTTTTCATCCTTGTTGAGCGTTGTTACACCGTCTACGGCTGCTAAAGCTTGAAGATGTTGTAGATGTATTGCTCCTGTATTCGCAAAAGTTCTGAAGATATTTCTTGGCGTATGCCTTTTTGCTTCCTTAAACTTGATGGTTACTTCAAATTTTACCAGGATGTCCATCTCTAAGATGACGTCGTAAGTCAGGGTATTCGATACCTTAAAACGGGCAGTTACTAGCTGCCCATCAATGTTTAGTCGTAAATCGACTTCTCCGTCATTTGGGGATAATTGACCATCTGGTATCTGCATATAGAAGATCGTTCGGCTGATGAATCAAAATCGCTGATTTTAACAATTTTCCTGGCTAGGGTTCGATATAGGACTTCCTGACTCCAGAGTCAATCAATGCTGGGAAGGTTTTCCCGAAACCGCGATGTTGAGGAAAAATCTGTTTTTCTCATCTTGCACCGTGGCTGTGCGGCGCGCCTCCGTAATTATTGTTGCTCTTGGGAGCCTTGTGTCTATATCCATCGAGGAGCGGGAAGTTTTGGAGAAGTCGATAGTGTAGTTGTTGTTTGTATATCAGTGGTGATTTCCGTTGCATTGCGGAATCGATTCGTAAGCGGTTGCAGGATAGACTCCGTTTTCCTGTTTCCTCACTCGCTTCCCGATCGGCTATTGGTTTGCCCACAACGTGGACTGTTTAACGTTGGTACGATGCTTTCTCCGCAACTACAAGAGCACTTCTGTTTTTGTTCTGGGCACCTGTCTCCTCAGTGTCCTGATATTTTACAGGTCCAACATGCCCTGGTATCTTCGTTCTCGTCGGGTTTATTGGTCCTTTCTCTGGAGTTTAATCGGTATGAACATTCTCTTGATTGATGACCGAGAACTTCACGCTCGCTGGCATTAGGGTAGGATCTTTCAGTGCTTGCCGAATGGTCCCTTTCTCTATAATGCTGGTCTTCTCGTCCGGTAGCCCTGCGATAGGATCGCATGTCGTGCGATGGGCTAGGCGAATAACACCCTTCTCTCGTTCTGATGTCGTATCTGGGCGACACGCTTCTCTTCCTATATATAGGTAGGTTGGAGGAACGGTCGCGGTTGCGGGAAGTTGATGATTGTCTAGGTGATTCGGGCATCTGAGCTTCATCGTTGAGGACTCTGCTCTCGACACCTGCTATTTTCTCTAATAGAAAAATTTTTTGTTTGTTTAGAATGCCTTACTGTCATTGTTGTTACTGGTTCTACTACAGTCACTTGTTTTGGTGCTGTTTTTATTTTGTTATCATCGACCGCTCCTAGTCGTGATTTCCTGTTTCCTCGTGCAGAGGAGGGGTATGCTGCCGTGCTTACCATACAGCTTTCAGCTGCTGATGGTTTTTCATAACGGCGTTTCAACTCCTTTTTCAATTCGATCTGTTGCTAGTCTATATTTCTACATGTACGCTAGAGACAATGTATCTACACGCGCTATTTTACATATTTATTTTATAACTAACCTACTAACTCTTACTCGCTGTGTTAGCCACCGACTCATCCCGAGCGGTGGCTAACACACGGGCGGGCGGGGGGTGTTATATTAGGTTGTCAAATATCTTCTGTCCGCCTTTTTGTCTTCTGAATTTCGCGGCTATGTACAAAGCGCTAGAGAGCTCGTATTTGGCAATATTATACATCAATTGTAAGGTCTTGACATAACGTACAAAATGACGCTATGCATGACTAGTTTGGATATTGTCTTCAAAAGTTATTGTTACGAACAGAATCGAAACTAGATGTAAAAATTAATATGAAATCTTTAGCGTTTATAATTTCTAGAATAAAGTTTTTATTAATCGATTCCATTCTAACTATGATTATGATTAGTTCCATGTAAAATGTTTTAAAATTGTTTGAATTCAAATTTAAAATAAGATATTTTCTTAATATTCATGTTATACTTTATGTTATACGTTTATAGTTTAAGAAAGTAGAAGTATAAAGATAAAATTAATTTATGATTTCGATTTTTGGAATTATTTAATCTGATACATATTAAAATAATGCGTAATAGTTTTAAGAAATTTTTATAATATCGCGTTGCCATTATATATATAGGATTAATATTTCTTTTTTAACTAAATATAGTTATAAATTATATTGCGAGAAATGTTTAGTTTTAAGATTGGAAGTAATGTAAATAAAAGATTAATATAATATTGTATTTGCGGGAGAATATATGAGTAAGAAATGTTATGCGATCTCCTCGGACAAAACGGCGCCGCACGAATTATAAAAACTGTTTATAAATGATATGTAAGTATATACGAGATATTGAATAATGCTTAACAAAATCATTGGTTGGCGATTTGAAATCTTATTTTATAAGTTATAATTTGAAATTTTGAATTGGACCCTGAATGAATTAATTTAATTCGATTTAAATTGAAATTAATTAATTATTGAAGTCCGGATCGCGAGCAAACCTTCGTTAAAGGCCAAAAATTGTATACAACTAAGATATACGCTTGATCGGTACCATGACGGGTAAAATCGAAGATTTTTCTGAAAACTGACTTTAATATGATTTACAACTAAGATAATCAAATATTAGTCGGAGGAAAATCTTGAGATTTTACGAAAGAGGTTTGACTGGTTATGCTTCATCAAAGCAATTGATCCGTACTGTGACGGAAAATTCGGAAATTTTCTTTATAAAAGCTGTCCTATAGATTCACAAATAAGGTGACTGTATTTTAGCTATAAGAAAATCTCGAGAATTTTGAAAGAAGTATGGTCAGTGTCAGATTACGATCTTGGGTTCTCCGACTGTCCGGCTGCGTGAAGTGTTTAGGCTGCGATCGACGAATGGGGCTTATCGCCCGAAATTTGACCCGGGATAAGAAGAGAGTCTTTAAAGGGCGCTGTTTGAACGCAGAAGGCATTACTCGTATATCGTCTGTATGCTAATGTGATTGTTATTTTTCTGCTATTTGTGTTTTCGTTTCATTATAAATAAATAAATAAATATATATACATATATATTAAAATTCAATTAGTTCAACACGGTTTTTAAATTGTTATTGTTTTTAAACCTGCCAGCAGTAGTATATTACAGTTATAGACGTGAAAACATGGAGTTCACTACGTCGAAATTCGCGCTATTTTGAAGTTTTCCTTCGTCAAAGGTAAATTCGCTAGAGAAACGTTTCGTGATATTAATGGTGTTTTTGGGTATCACTTCGAACCGCAGGGGAATGGTTTTGACGATTTAGAGCCAGTGAAAACGACACCATGGATAAGCCAGCCGGCAGAAGACCTGTGACAAGCAATACCGATCAATTCATGGAATTTATCGAGTTAGACCGGCATGTGGCATCTCGTCACATCGCCTAGGAGAGGAGATTTAGTCACCAAAGCATTGAAAACCATCTGCAGAAGACTGGATACAAAAAACGCTTGATATTTGGGTGCTGCACGATTTGACGCAAACAAACCTTCTGGACCGAATCAACGCCAGCGATGTGCTGCTGAAACGGAACGAACTCGACCCATATTTGAAGCGGATGATGACTAGCGGTGAAAAATGCATCACAGACGACAATAGCAAGTGAAAACGGTTGTGGTCCAAGGCCAGTGGATCGTCCCAAACAGTGGCCAAGCCGGGATTGACGGCCAGGAAGGTTTTGCTGTGTGTTTGGTGGGATTGGAAGGGAATCATCCACTATGAGCTGCTCCCATATGGCCAGATGCTTAATTCTAAAATCTACTGTGAACAACTGGATTGCTCGAAGCAGGCTATCGACCAGAAGCGTCCACAATTGGCAAACAGGAAGGCTGTAGTGTTCCACCAGAACAACGCCAGAAGGCAAACTTCGTTGATGATTTGACAAAAGCTACGGGAGTTCGGATGGGAGGTTTTATCGCATCCACCATATGGCCTGAACATAGCGCTAAGTGATTACGACCTATCGAACGCCCTTGGTTGTGTAAAGTTGGACTCAAAAGAGTGAAAAGTGGCTGTCCGAGTTCTTCGTAAATTTCGAAAATTCGGGATTCTACGAAAGGGGTATTTATTATGAAGTTGCCGTCTAGATGGAAACAGATTATTGAACAAAACGGCGCATATTTGAAGTAAATCCGAACATTGATCCGAACAAGAGACGGGGGAGTCGAGACGCATCGCGGACACTACGGGACCGGGAGGACGCCGAGCACAATTTACTCAATATATATAAGTAACACGAGTCTTGTCGTGTCAGACGCTGAAGACGTCTTCTGCGGGAGGAAAGCGGTGGTCAGCGCGCGACAAGGTAGCAGCAGCGGCGGCTTCAGCCGGCGACGCTTAGCTGCGTCGGTTATGCGGTGGCGGCAGGCCATCGGCAGCTGACTATGTATCTCGTTTGCTCCGTCGAGCGAGTTGGCGAAGTCGAGCGTATGGCTCTGGGGCCTGGTTTGTCTTCTTTTTCTTTTTTTCTTTTCCTACTGACCTCTTTTCTTCTTCTTTCTGGTGTTTCTTAATAGGGTTTCTCGAGGCAATCGCTTATCGTAGTGTGTAGCTGGCGGTGCTCATTACACACATATCCTATCATATCATACTAATTTATAAAGACAAAGCGTGTTTTTGTTTGTACACGTGTGACAAAAGAACTACTGAACCGATTGCTCTGAAATTTAAAATATATTTTCTATATTATCTTCGGAAGGACATAGGCTTTTTTTATTGAATACATTTTTTTATTGCAAATCATTTTACATTCATTGATAAATTAAGTTAATGTTCGTAGCAGCCAGTTTCACCAGTGGTCAGTAGGTGGAGTCTTGACTCACGAATATCAACTCAAAGTAGTCAACTTAAAGTATTAATACCAGGCCAGTTTGTTTGAATGAACATATCCAACATTGGGATTAGTATCCGAATGGAGGTATGATTTAGTCATTTTATCATTTTTCTTCTTCGGTTTAATTTGATAGTTACACCATCATGGATATTTTTTAAACATTTTATTTTCTTTTATGTGGAAAATTCTCTCTTTTCTCTCTCTCTCTCTCTCTTTCTCTCTCTCACTCCCCGTCTTCTCTTATAAAATGGCCCTATGCCAATTCATATTAAACATAAATTGTGATGACAAATTATGCTTTTCTTTTTACATGTTATATTATTTTCGAAAGTGCCATAAGCTATGCGTTTTTTCCGTTTGAACAAAAGAAATGATGGCAAAATAGGGTCCTTTACCAACAACCTCGAAACTACGTATATTATATATTATATTATATACTTCTCTGTAAAAATACGAGAAAGACTATTTAATTCAAACTTCCCAGGTTGATCCATTCGGATAAATGTTTTTATTTTTAAGTTTATAGTATTGTCAGAGTTATCTGCACCAAATTTGACGCAATTATCTTCATTTGTCATAAAGTTACGTTTATGTTTCGTAAACAAAGAAAATTGTCTCTTCGGCTTATAATAATGTCTGAAATTATTCAACAAAGAAGTAGCATTAAATTTTGTGCACGCAATCCAATATCGGCCGTCGAACGTTCAAAATGTTGCAGAAGGCCTTTGCTGAGAAGTTAATGTCAAGAGCAAGTGTTTTTGATTGGCACAAATTGTTCAAAGAAGGTCGAGAACGCGCTGAAGACAAATCACATCAAAGACGGCCATGAACATCTACCGGCCATGAACATCTACCGGCGATGAATATCTACCCATAGGCTACACGTTCACAAAATCAAATAATTGGTTCTGCAAATTATTAATCAAAATTCGTTGATTGACTACTACAGTGCTTACTGATATTGTTGGAATTTCAAATGGGTTAGTCAACACCATTTTGAAAGAAATTTTGTGCCTGGAAAGAGTGAAACTGCGATTGGTCCTGAATAAGGAGAAACTAAGCGGAAATATTGACGAAGAAAAAAACATAAAATGCTCGGATCTGTCGACGGGACGGCTGAACTAATATGCAAGCCATTACCAAACTTATAAAAGCCACCTTTTTTGACGCTAATTCACTTCTCAAAGCCTTTGCTTAGAACGAAGCAGGAAAAAAACAAAATGGTGGCATATGTCGTTGAGGGTCTAACAATACGCAAGCCAAAACCGCGGTTGAAAAACCCAAACTTTTTTATACCACTTCTCAAGATATTAGCTTAGAACGTCTTTCTATGCAATCTTTGTGTACAAACAGGGATAGCTGTCATATGACCCCCGTTCATTAACAAACATTGAAAAGTGAGATGTTCTAAGCTAAACTCTTGTGAAGTGGATTAAAGAAAGGTCGTTTTTTATAACCGTCATACTGGCCTGCGCATTAGTTAGGTCCTCATCGACGTACCCCATCATTTTGTTTTCTTTCCGCTTCGTTCTAAGAAAAGGGATGAAAAAGTAAGTTTGAATCAATAAAAATCGGTTTTTATAACCGCGGTAGTGGCTTGCGTATTAGTGAGGCCGTTCCATGACAGATCCCACCATTTCGTGTTTTTTTCTTCGTCAATAATTCCGCCTAGTTTCTCCTTTTCAAAGCCCGCGGGCGGTGGCAGAGATCTGTGCATCTTGATTGACTGATGGACACTGGCGCGTAGCACAAATACGGCTTCTACGCGGAAATTTTGTAGTTTCATGTACTGGCGATTGAATACGACATACGATATCTCGGTAGCTCAGATACCAATCGCATAATTACTGTGATTGGCTGAAAGTTTCTGATGAAATCCGTCCACATAGCGCAAGAAATTAAAGAAGATTCAAGAAACAAACAAAGCGAGCCAAGTATACGTGATTGGCTGATAGACACTGGCGCGTAGCGTAAAAACTATTCGCCATAGCCAAAAAGTTATTTCATATTTACACATACTTTTTTCTTTTCGATCCATGGTGATACGTTGACCACTTATTTAGGAAACACCGTGTATATATATATACTAGTATCCCCCGTCTCGGCTTCGCCCGAGATAATAATTTAACCGATTTCATGAACAATTCAATAGTATCTAAGTAAAAAGTACTCTTATATATACAAATATATATTTCTATAAATAATTGACCGTAATTTACCTATCGTCGCTTCTGTATAAAAAGCTGCTTTAATGTAACGTCCACTTCAAAAAGTTAATATTTTGCAGAATATATATATATATATATATATATATATATATATATATATATATATATACATGCATATTAAATACGGCTTCAATAGAAAAAATTGTACTTTCGATTTCGAGCAGTAGAAAAAGATGTGCAAGTGTCTCGAGACGACGTTTACAGAGAGCATCATGTTTGGACTATAGGAAATATCTCGGGACGACTGCTTTGGAGAGTTTTGTGTTGGGAAGGTAGAATACAATGTCTAGTTATCCCGGGACGACTCTTACTGGGAGTGTGAGCGTTCAAATGATAGAATACTAATCTCTTCATAGAAGTCGTAATGAGATACCTGGACATCGTTTCCCACTAACTATACATGACACTCCCCGTAGAAGCCGTTCCAAATCATCTGGAAATCGCATTCTATCAGCCGAACACGAAACTCCCCCTAGAAGTTGATCCGACATACCTAAACATCGTTTCCTACCAACTAAACACGATAGTCCCAGTAGAAGTCGCCCCGAGAAAGCTAGCATGGCTTCCTAACGACTAAACACGATACTTCCCGTAGAAGTCGTTCGGAAAGAGTACCGTCTCAACATGAATCTTCTCATAGAAGTTGATTTCCTCATATCTGGACGTCGTTTTCTATCAACTAAATATAATATTCCCCGTCAAAATCGCCCAGAGAGACCTAGACATCGCATTCTATCATCCAAACACACAACTACATGTATAAATCGTCGTGAGGCAACGGGATATCGTAATCAACCGCCCGTAAATGCTAGTACAATATTTCTCAGTAGAAACCGTATTAAAAATGTGTATATATAACATGTCCAATATAATATACATACAATATATATTACATATTTCGTATATTTTCGTTTTTTCAATTAAATACCGTGAATATTTTCGTGGTGATGCCAACTGAAATTCAAGTAAAATTGTATGGCGAACAACATATTTTTCAAGCAGATGATGGACATTTCCGTTTTCAGCAGAAGTGACGATTTAATATATATATATATAGTCTCCAGGTTTTTGGTAAAAGAACCCTATTTTGCAATCATTTCTTTTGTTCAAACTAAAAAAAATAGTCTCTTGTCACAATTCTGAAGTTAATATAATGTATAAAAACAAAAATATAATTGTCGTCACAAATTGTATTCAGTATGATTTGAAATACAGAACCATTTTATAAGAGAAAAGAAAGGAAAATAGAGATGGAGAGAGAGAGAGAGAGGCAGATTTTCTCACGTAAGAGAAAATAAAATTTACGAAAATCAAAAGATATCCATAAGGTGTGACTGTAGTGTCAGATTAACCTGAAGAATAAAAAATGTAATACCCATTAACGTCACACCTTCTTTAGGATACGAATCCCAAAGTTGGATATAACATTCGTTTGAGCTGGCCTGGTATCAATACTTTAAACGAACTACTTTGAGCTGATGTTCGTGATTTAAGACGCCGCCTACTGGCCGCTGGTGAAACTGATTGTTAAAACCATTATCTTAATTTATTGATGAAAGTAAAATGATTTTCAATAAAAAACATAGCCTATGCACTTCTCAAGATAACATAGAATCTATATCTCAAATTTCAGAACAATCGGTTCAGTAGTTTTTTCGGTTATCGTGTACAAACAAAAACACGCTTTGTCTTTATAAGTTAGTATGATATGATATGCTATGATATGACATGACATGACATGATATGATATGATATGATATGATATGATATATATATATATATATATATATATATATATATATATATATATATACGGCTCCTAGGGTGAAATATTGTACTTTCGTTTACGGGCGATTGAATACAATGTACAGTGCTTAGGATGATTTCTATTTATATTCTAGGAATTTTGGGTTTGGATGGCAGAAAGCGACGTTCACGTGCTTCCGAACGACTTCTAGGGACAGTATTATGTTTAGTCGGTCGGAAATGATACCTAGCTTCCTCGGGAAGCGTTCTACCAGGAGTTTCGTGTTTGGACGATAGAAAACGAAGCCCATGCGAGGAAACTTTTACGAGGAATTTCGTATTTTATCATCCGAAAACCCAACCCCCTATAGAAATCGTTCCAGGAACAGTGGACTAAAATTCTTTATAACAGACGTCCCCAGAAATTATTATATCGTTCGAACATGATACTCTCCGTAGAAGACAGTTTAAAATTTTTTTCTACCACCCCAACTTGAAAGTACAATTTTCCATATAGAAGCCGTATGTAATATATATATATATATATATATATATATATATATATATATATATATATATACATATATATTTACCCCATCCGCACTCTAAATTTATTAGTATATAATTTATAGGACCCACCCCCTTTTTCCAACTTAAATGCGAAATACAAATTTTATAATAATAAGGAATGATAAGTTTTGTCCAATTGACTTGACTCTAACATTAAATTTACATTATTCCGATTCTTAAAAATATAAATATTTTCAAGAGTTTCTCTTTTATATTTATTTTTAATACCTTGTTCTAAAATATTTACATTTTCAAAATCGAAAGAATCTAACAAGTTTAAACTATGTTCTTTTAGCCCGGATGTATCATTCATACTTCGTAAGCTATATTGATGTTCATATGTTCTTTGTTTTAGGTATCTTCCCGTTAGTCCAATAATATTTGTCACAATCTTTACAATTTATTTTGTATACGACTCCTGTTTTCAAGCATTTATCATCCTTATCTTTAGAATTATTAAATAGCTTTCTAATATTATTATTGTTTCTAAAGTAAACTTGGATATTATGTTTTCTAAATGCACTTCTAATTCTTTCATATAATCCTTTTACATATTGTAATACCACGATTTTATTATTATTATCCCTCTTTTCCATATTATGTTCTCTAGTGTTATTAAAAATTTGATCACTATTTTCTATTTTAAAAACAAATTAATACATTTAGGAATAAGATATAACAATTAGGAAATTGATTAGGAAATTATTAAAATCTTTATTAAAAATACAAGAATATTTATATAGTTACTTAAAAAATGATGATTTAAAAGAATTATTTCTAGTTGAAAATAGACATTTTAATAAAATAATGTACGAAATATGAAAGAAATTGAAAAGTAAATTTGAACATTTAAAAAATATAAAACACTCTCAAACAAATAATACTTACAATAATAATAAAACTTGGTTTAATAATTTAACAAATATTATCATTCCAAAAGAAGTTGTAAATATCCTTTCAAAAGGTTCAAAATTTGGAATATCTTATTCAAATAATATTGTTAGTTGCAATAACCATATGAAACAACAATGTAGAACCTCATTAGTGAAGGTTATTAATAATTTTAAAAAAGAAAAACGATTTCAAAATTATATAAATAGTAACATCATACATGAATATAAAACAGCCAAGAATTTCTTAAAAGAGAACACAAATACTATATTCCAAAATGCAGATAAAGAAAATCTAACAGTAGCATCTGACAAAAAAAATATAATACAATTCCAATGCTGTTAGATGATTACATAACTTACAAGAAAATTGAGAATCTTCATATTAATAAGCTACAAAATAAATTGAAAGAATTCGTAAAAGAATAGAAAAATAAATCTTACATTAATCAAATTACTTTTAAACACTTATAATGCGAAAATGTAAAAATAGCCAAATTTTTTTTGGGGTTATCAAAATCCACAAAGAGTAATTAACCTATAAAATAATAATATCATCAATTAATTTACCAATATATAATATTGCAAGATTTTCATCAAATATATATATATATATATATATATATATATATATATATATATATATATATATATATATATATATATATATATATATTGTGACAAGGCCGCAACCGAGATGCAACTCGTCAGCCGCGGCGTGCGCCAAACATAAACATTGCACGACCTCGATGCGACCGGCCGGCAGGCCGACGAAGGATAGCAGAGCGGCGTGAGGGGGGAGCGGAGTCATCGCAGGGAGGAGAGTAGTTTTCGTGTTTTTTTTTCGCGTTTCGAGGTAGGAGAACGAAACCACGTGCGTCCGAGCCGCGTAGAAAAAGAAGATTTCGGTTTCGGGGCTTCGCGCACGTGCTTGAAACAACAGGGGAGAAAGTCAGTACTCGCGCCAAAGCCCGCGCCGGGCGTAACGGCGCGTCCCAGGTCAGTGAGGAGTAAGTACAGGCGAGACCGTGAGGACCGCCCGCAAGAGCCAGCGGCTGCCAGCGTCAACGATCCGGACAGGAGGTCCTGCTACGCGTGTCGTCGTCGAGTGCCGTCGGAACAAATATTCGCTTTCGTGCGGCATCCGCGCAGACGGTGCAGGCGGACCGCTGCCGTTCTGCGCCCGCGAGTGGTTGTGTGCGTAGTCCGGCGTCGACGCCGATATTCCTGGGGGACGCCCCTTCTCACACAGGTGAGTCCGTTCGTGTGCGCCATTGCGAGGCGCCCCTCCAGCGGGTGGATGAGTGTGAGTGTGAGAGAGAGAGAGAGCGTGCGCGCGTATTGCGGCTCGCGTTCTTCGAGTGGTTGGCTGTAGGCGCGCGAGCTTCGCGACTTTTGATTTTGTACGACGAGAGCCTGCGGCGTTAAATAAATCACGTACTTTATTAACACGTCCGCGTCTCTTTCCGTGCTTTCTTTCCCTTCTCCCTATCGACTCCTATTTTCCCTGATCGTTTCCTAGCATCGCGTCGATATTGAACGCAGGATCCCCCTGCCTCCGCGGGCACGGCGAAGTCCTTCCGCCGTGCGATCTGAGCTTGCTGCGGACGTGGTGCTCGTTGCCAAAGCACCACACACGAGACCGGTGAGTAGGCTGGCGTATTCACCGACCGACTTCTTTCTTTGTAACGGGCCGGCGTGTCGCTGCGCCCCGAGACTACGCTGCCGACGGGTGTAGATTCCCCGCCCGGCGAAAAGCAAGAGCTACGTGGGTTGCGCGCGGGCCGCACGGGAACGGCCGCGCGTCGGTATTCGAAAGACAGTTCGTACAATCGAACCCACCCCGTTACAATATATATATATATATATATATATATATATATATATATATATATAATTTAATTGTACTTATGTCGACTGCCCAAATACATTAATGAATATTTTTTTATCGGTCTTACAGTCTAATCAATTCAATCTAAAAATAAAAATAAAAATAAATAAATAAAAATAAAATAAAAATTAAAAATTAAATTAAAATTATAATGACAGTCAGACTGTCCTTGTTTATATTCACCCCGTAGACTAATCTGAAAATAAAATATTAGCTGAAAAAAATCTTTGTTAGTAAAGTGCAGTCTGACTGTCCCCAACACCCTTACCTAATTGAATAATAAGGTAAAACTTAATTGGTACAGAAAGCCTACTTGCTGAGGTAGGATTTTCGATTTTAATTCACACCACCAATTTGGAAACAAAATTGGAGCGTTAAAGGGTGTCACTGACAGAGCAATAAAATTGTCACATAAAGATTTTAGACAAAATAATTTACAGATAGTAAGAGAAACTTTTATTAATAATGATTATCCAATTCAATTTATTAATAGATTAATTGCTGAGATATTGTTTGACATTTATAATACCGAAAATAGACATAGTGCAGGGGTTGATGTTAACGGAGGAAAAATTATTGTCTTGCCATATGTTAGAGGATTGTCTGATAGAATTAAAAGAAATTTTCGGAAATATAACATTCAAATTTTCTTTAACAATAGCTATAATTTAAGTAGATTGTTTGATAATTGCAAAGACTGGGATGATTTATGCTTAAAATCAGGAGTTGTTTACAAGATTAATTGCATGGATTGTGATAAATACTATATTGGACAAACAGGTAGATATTTAAAAAAGATAATTTATGAACATAAATATAGTTTACGTAACTCACATATTACTTCCGGTTTAAAACAGCATTGTTTAAAGTTTTTACATTCTTTTGATTTTGTGAATGTGGATATTTTGGAACATGGTATTAATAATAAGTATAAACGGGAGAGTCTTGAAAGTATTCACATTTCCAGGAATCGAAATAATGTAGATTTAATGTTAGAGTCTGGTAGATTGGACAGTGTTTATCATTCCTTATTAAATTGATTGGTTTTGGACAATTTGTGTAGAGGGGGAATTTATATTTAATTTACTAAATTTGGTGGTGGGGATGGGAATATATAGATTAGAATATAAGGTTTAGTTTAGTCCTTGATGAGGAGTCGTAGCGAGCTCGAAACGTTGGACTACGTCTTCAATTAGGTAAGGATGATGAGTGAGGACAGTCAGATTGCACTTTACTAACATAAATGTTTTACGGAGGTGACTGTATACAAGGACAGTCTTTCTGTCATTATAATTTTTAATTTTTTTTTTTTTTTTTTTTCTTTCGTTATTTAACGTTCAGATTCAGATATTCAGATCGCATGGCGGAAGGACTTCGCCGTGCCCGCGGCGACGGGGGGATCCTGCGTTCAATATCGACGCCGTGCTAAGAAACGATCAGGCAAAATAGGAGTCGATAGGGGGAAGGGAAAGAAAGTACGGAAACAGACGCGGACGTGTTAATAAAGTACGTCATTTATTTAACGCCGCAGGCAAATTTAATTTTTACTTTAATTTTTATTTTTAATTTTTATTTTATTTTTATTTATTTATTTTTATTTTTATTTGTTATTTTTATTTTTAGATTGAATATTTATTAATATATATATATATATATATATATATTTATATCGAATTTAATAGTCAATGTTATTAGAGTTAGTAACAACAGAGTAAAATTAAATTGGTACGGAAAACCTACATAGTCAGGTAGGTTGTTAAATTTTAAATCACACCATCTATATGGAAACAAGATAGGTACTGTAAAGGAAGTCATCGACAGAGCAATCAAGTTATCACACAGAGATTTTAGAAAAGATAATTTAAAATTATTTAATGAGATATTCATTAACAATGATTATTCAATAGACTTTGTGGATAAAATGATTGCAGAGAGAGTGGATCAAATGTATAATAACACCAGAGAACGTAATATGGAAAAGAGGGTTAATAATAATAAAATCGTGGTATTACCATATGTAAGAGAATTATCCGAAAGAATTAGAAGTGCATTTAAAAAACATAAGATAAAAGTTTATTTTAGAAACAATAATAATATTAGAAATTTATTTAATAATTTTAAAGACAAGAATGATAAATATTTGAAAACAGGAGTAGTTTACAAAATAAATTATAAAGATTGTGACAAATCTTATATTGGACAAACGGAAAGGCACCTAAAACAAAGAATATATGAACATCAATATAGCTTACGAAGCATGAATGGTACATCCAGGCTAAAAGAACATAGTTTAAACTTGTTACATTCTTTCGACTTTGAAAATGTAAATATTTTGGAACATGGCATTGAGAATAAATATAGAAGAGAAACTCTTGAAAATATTCAAATTTGAATTTCTCAATAATGTAAATTTAATGTTAGAGTCAAGTAATTTGGACAATACTTAAAATTCCTTATTAATATGAAATTTGTATTTCGCATTTAAGTTAAGAAAAAGGGAGGGTTCTATAAATGATATACGAATAAATTTAGCGCAGGTATGAGATAACTAAAGTAGTATGCTGGATTTTTCAATTTAGTTTAGTTCTTGAGGATGAACCGTAGCGGTTAGAAACGTCGGCACCAATTTCTTTCTAAATTTCAGGTGGTGGGAGCAGTCAGGTTGTCCGTTACTAACAAAAAATATTACTTTTATTATTTTTATTTTATTTTATTTATTATGTAATTTTTAATTTTATTTTATTATAAATTTGATTTTATTTTTAATTTTTAATATACTTTATTGTAGAAATAGATTTTATTTCAGATTCTACGGGGGTGAACATAAACAAGGATAGTCTGACTGTCATTATTTTAGCTAATTATCATAATGACTGTAAGACCGATATAAATATTTATTAATTTAACAAGAGCTGTATATTCTAAAAAATATAATTCAATAATTTTAGAAGTGATAATTCACGTAACATATATATATATATATATATATATATATATATATATATATATATATATATATATATATATTTATATATAAATAAATATATAAACATGTATGTATGTACATATGGAATATTAATATACTTCATTTTATTCTATTTTGCAGTGTTTTTTTTCAATATTTTGTAATTTTTTTCTTATTTAAGTCTATAGTACTCGTGGATTTCATCCAAAATATCTGTGCGATAGAAGAAATTAAATCTCATATTTAAAGTATTTAAAAAGCTAATAACTTTCTCATCTAATTCATCACTGAAGAAATATTCCTGACTAGAGGTTATAGTTACTGTGGCTGCCACAGTGCTTCTTAAAATATTAGCATCTAAAGGAATCTCACTTCTTTTAGGTTTGTGAAAGTTGCTTCCATTACATGTACATTAAATTCAATATACTATTTTCTACATAAATTTAAAAAAATAAAAATAAAACTGGAATTCATACTAAAACTACAAATACATACTTGTATTTGAATAAATTATTAAAACACCTAATTAAGATATTTTATATTTTATTATATTTTCCACTAATAAAAAAGTAAAAAAATCTAATTTAGTTTGTAAAATTTACTAATGAACAGTAACAATATTCACTGAAGAAACAATGATAAATAATTGATTTAAGTTCTGCCGTTTACCTATCGTATACTGTTCAACAGTGAAAAGGCACTGCTGTAATCAGCAGATTTTCACTAACAAAGCAACAAAATAATCACTAATTCAATCAGTAAGTATTAACTGATTGAAGTTAGTGGTTGATTTTGCAGTAATTCAAACAGTGACTATTCACTGCCGACTAGTGCATACACTAGTTTGTTTTTAGAGAGAAGATTATGATATACTTATGTAAGTGCAGTCACTGTTCACTAATATGTTAACGACTACCAATAATATCAAGAAAATATTTAAAACATTTAATTATCTAAAAGCTATTGAGGCTTACTCTTAGAAACAGTTATACGCTTTTGCATGGGCTAAAGTAAAGGTTTGAACGTAACAATTTTTTCTAATCCAATAAAAAGAAAAATTTTTGACAATACAGAATTAATGTTTTTCATTACGATTCGATAATATATAAAGTAAGTACTTTTTGTGATTGTTTGAAAAAATAATAGTATATAAGTTTCAAAAAAGATTAATAGCATTTAACAAGGTTGTTCGTGACTTATATAATTCAACAGTCTCGTGAATTTATATATTTAACAAATGCCGATTATAGCCTTCAGGTTTCTAAAGAAATTTTCATAAGTTTTATTACTCAATTGGAAATTCATAAATTAGGTAAACTCGCGTTTGACAAAAACCATTTTTGCTTGACTTTTAATGGACTTTAAATAAATCACATTGCGGAAATCTTCAACGTAAAATCTGCGTGTTCAAACGCGCGTATATCATTTTTTCTGCGCGAAATTGTGTCGCTTAAAGTAATATACTAATTCTTTATAATCTCTCTGCCTGTCCCTCCTCACTCATTGTACTCTTTGCTCCTTGTCATTTACTCGTGGTAAATAAACATGAAATCCATTAGAAACGGTTTGCGCAATAGAGTTGAGGATGGACGTCTTCAGGTGAGACGGAGCAAGAGAGAGAAAAAGGAATGGAGCGAGACCGAAAGAAAGTCAGAATAAAAATACAGAAAAATGCTCGGCGCGTATATACAGTTGATATTAAACGAACCGTAAACGCGACTATATATTAAAATCAGTCTTTCAGCGATCAATTGAAATTTGCTTAATAAATTTATGAAGCTATAAAATTAGTGGCAATGTCATTCCTCGTAATAATCGAGCCTTATACGGCATTGGTATTCTACTTTTTCGCTCAAGGCAAACGAGACAGAGAGACTGCGGGGAGATAAAAAGGTGGAAGGTAAACAGAAGTGGGATCATTCGCAGTATTTACGAGCATCCAGAAAAGTAGGATGGATGCCCAGCCTCGCTTACGGTTGAGGCGCTACCGTATCTCGAATGAAGCAGAATGTAAGAGGCAGGCATGGGTTGCAGATCGTTAGCGGCTCTGCGTATTTGTTCACAACCTACTCGTAACTACCGCTCGGATAGCACGCGCGCTCATGCGATTACTTTTCGACGATGTATGCGTAATATATATATATATATATATATATATATTTCTGTATACAAATATGAGTAAGAATTTATTTAAACTGTTGAAATCTTTTTTTATTTTTCTAAATCTAATACATCCCCTTGAAAATCACCCCCCCCTGGATGCAATGCAATTATGCGAACGCTTTTTCCAATTTTCAAAACATTTTTTCTACCCGTATTCGGGAATGGTCATCAGTTCCTTCTTCGGTTCGGCTTTTATTTCTTTAATCGAATCAAAACCGTATTTCCGAAGTGATCTTTTGAGTTTTCTGAACAACGAGAATTCAGACAGTGTTAAATCAGGCGAGTACAGTGGTTGCGAATCGATCTTGGTCTTCTATCGCACAGATATTTTGGATAAAATCCACGAGTACTATAGACTTAAATAAGAAAAAAATTACAAAATATTGAAAAAAAACACTGCAAAATAGAATAAAATGAAGTATATTAATATTCCATATGTACATACATACATGTTTATATATTTATTTATATATAAATATATATATATATATATATATATATATATATATATATATATATATAGATATATATAGATATATAGATATATATATATATATATATATAGATATATATATATATATATATGTTACGTGAATTATCACTTCTAAAATTATTGAATTATATTTTTTAGAATATACAGCTCTTGTTAAATTAATAAATATTTATATCGGTCTTACAGTCTTTATGATAATTAGCTAAAATAATGACAGTCAGACTATCCTTGTTTATGTTCACCTCCGTAGAATCTGAAATAAAATCTATTTCTACAATAAATTATATTAAAAATTAAAAATAAAATCAAATTTATAATAAAATAAAATTAAAAATTACATAATAAATAAAATAAAATAAAAATAATAAAAGTAATATTTTATTTGTATATATATATATATATATCCGACGTTAGAGCAAACAGAAAGCCTTACCACTACTTCTTTTTCGTTAACAAAAAAGGAAACTCACTGCCATAACCTTTCCTCTTCCTATTAGCAACGATTAGAATAATCGTTTAATGATTCTGTTGTTTGTCTTCTGAATTTCTCTGGTAAACTCGATTCGCCCATTTTCATATTAATGCATACTCGAGACGCAATTAAGCGGTCTAAATAATGTCTAAAATAATCAATCCCAGGTCTGCAGAGCGCATATCAGCACCAGTGAATAAATATTATAAGCCGCAACAATGTATACAGCCAGGGTAATGTCTTGTTTTTTATCCCACGTGCGTGTGAGCCTGTAAAATTAGTCAAAAGCAATTGCGATATTAAATCAGGAATCTTAATTCTAGAATCATTTCAAATTGATGTAGGGAAGGTGAATTACATTAGTCATTTTAGGGTTTGCGGAAATTAATCAAAAGATGAACGATATTGACTATTTTATGAATTAAATTTTTCGGCAAGATTATATTTTAACGTTATTAAATTGATTAAAATATACTTACTCTTTATAAATGATAAATTTTAATTACTTTTTTTACCGTTTTTCTATTATTATACAAAAATGGATAGTCTGAAAAAATGTCAACCATGCGATTTATGATAATTATGTATTTTCTATTAACTCGATCAGATGATAAATTTTATAATGATTTAAAGAATAACTGCTTCGTAAAAAATTAAATTGCATATTTAAGTCACAAACTTCTTATAGATAAAAAAAATCTTCATCAGTAAATAAAACCATACATAATATGTTACTAGATCTTGTAATGCGATTCTTCGTACTTCTGAAATTACAGATATACAGAACAAAATAAAATTTTTAACGAAAAATAATGAAAATTACTACATGCAACACTTTTTTAAATCTGACACGTGTTGAATATTATTCTTCCTTTGAATCATCAATCAGATTAATATATTTACATATGACTTAAGTAGATGAATTAACGAATGAACGCGCTTGTCATTGTTGGTATCTTGATTGAATGAAATAGTGTTGCTTTGCTTAGCACATAATAATAGTAATAATAATAATAATAATAATAATAATAATAATAATAGAAACAATAATAGTTATAAAAATAATATTAATAATACTGGTTAAAAATTCATAAGTCGTGAATTGCGGGAATTATGGGATCGGGTGCAATAAATTAATAATATAAAATTATATACTACTATACTACGAGAACCTTTATTAAAAAACTGGCGTAAAAAACCTCCTCTTGAAGAGAGGAGGAAAAAACCGTCTATTGTAATAATTTAAAATACTATCTATACGCGTTGGTATACCTTAAACGTAAGAACGAGCGCTCGTAAATACTAAACCTTACGATTGTTGGAGTACTCCTGCGCCATACAGTTCTAGCCGCGCTGCGGACACACTAATGTTCGCGGGGCTGGTAAGGTAAATGGGGGGAGGGATGTTCCGCTGTACCTTCTGCTCTGCGTCTTGGCCCCGACGTCTCGAGAACGGGTTCAGCCCTTGCCAAGACGGCAGCCACTGGGCATAAGTGCCGCCGGGAACACCCTCGGAGATATGCAAACAGCAATATCTCCACAAGGCAAAGCCCCTGTCCCGCTGATGCGCCAAGTGAATTTTTATACACACACAATAAATACGCTTATACACAAACAGATAAATTGACACAAACAGATACGCTTATACACGAACCGATAAACTCATACACAAACAGATACGCTTATACACGAACAGATAAACTCATACACAAACAGATACGCTTATACACGAACAGATAAACTCATAGACAAACAGATACACTTATACACGAACAGCGGAGCCTACAAATACAATTATATACGCGATTCACAATTAACGCAGAGCACACACGTAATATAATAATTAGACGCCGCGCAAACTATACAAAATTCACAAAACACAATAAGAGAAAAATATTGAAACAGGAAGAGACGACGCGAGAGATGCACACAACACGAATGGTACAAGCTTCACCGACGGTCATGAATGAATTGCCGTCTTGAATTTCTTGAATTACTAGCTAGCTTGCTACTTAAGCAGAAAGGGTGGGGGAGCTTATACCTGCTCAGGGGACTATGATCCCAAGGTGTCACACGCTTGCAGTACGTGCTTGCGAGACCGTACTTCGCCCTGGGCGTGGCACGTAAGGACGGCGCACATGCAGGCCACGTGAGCGTGCGATTGCCCCTTCATAGGGATCGTTTCGTACTTAGATATATATATATACAAAGAATTTATTTTCCCATAATAAAGTTTTATTTCGAAAGAAGATTTGGACAGCGAACGGAGCTGATACATTATAGTGTCCAGAGCGCCCGCGCACGCAGCTGCTGACCGTGTGCCCGAACAAATAGTTTTCAGCGCGAACCAATAAATTTTGTTAATTTTACAAAGTATATATATATAAATAGCATCCCCCGTCTCGGCTTCTCCCGAGATAATAATTTAACCGAATTCATAAGCAATTCAATAATATCTAAGTAAAAAGTACTCTATACATAAAAATCTATATTACTGTAAATAATTGACCGTAATTTACCTATCGTCGCTTCTGTATATACAGTATGTATATACATATTACATACGGCTTCTATGAGGAAAATTGTACTTTTGAGTTCGAGCAGTGAAAAAAGATGTCCAAGTGTCTCGAGACGACGTTTATAGAATATGTTCGTATTATAGAACATGTCTCGGGGCGACTGCTATAGAGAGTTTTTTGTTGGGAAGGTAGTTTACGACGTCCAGGTATTCCGGGACGACTTTTACTGGTAGTGTGTGTGTTCGAACGATAGAAAATGAATCTCTTTATAGAAGTATCTTCAAACACTCCCCGTCGAAGTCGTTCCAAAACATTCCGACATCTGATCGCACTATCCAAACACGAAACTCCCCATAGAAGTCGACCCGTCATACCTGGACATCGTCTTCTACCGTCCGAACAGACAACTCCCTGTAGAAGTCGTCCCATCATATGTGGACATCGTCTTCTACTATCCGAACACGAAATTCCCCGCAGAAGTCGTCTCGAAGCGCTTGGACATCTTATCCCACTATCCAAACACGAAACTCCCCATAGAAGTCATTCAGAGACATCTGGACATCGTCTTCTACCAACTAAACACGGTACTCCCCGTAGAAGTCGCCCCGACGTACCTAAACATCGTTTCCTACCAACTAAACACGATACTCCCAGTAGAAGTCGTGCCGAGAAAGCTAGCATCGCTTCCTAACGAATAAACACAATACTCCCCGTAGAAGTCGTTCGGAAAGACCTAGATATCGTATATATATATATATATACACGATATCTAGGTCTTTCCGAACGACTTCTACGGGGTTATTGTGTTTAGTTATACTATATACATTACAAATCTTTGGTCAAGTGATTACCTAATTTGCCAATTTTTTATATTTTTGTCGAATTTGCCAAAAAAAAAAGCCTATGACCTATTCCTGACTGTGTAAAAGACGTTGTTAAATTGTGAACGCGATCGGTTCAGTAGTTTCAACAGTATTTGCAACGGTTATTATCTTTTATACCATAATTAAAAATATCAACGCGACATGATTCCAACACGAGGAACGAAAGAAAGTGAGTGTGTGGGAGTAAGAGAGAGAGAGAGGGAGAGAGAGAGAGAGAGAGAGAGAGAGAGAGAGAGAGAGAGAGAGAGAGAGAGAGACAGAGAGACAGAGATAGTATAGAACCCACGTATCTTTCTCTATAAGATTTCGGCCGCCACAAGTCCGACGAGATGCTGAAAAGAGCGGGCATTTCAGCGACTTCATATGTGGTCAGGATTCCAACAGGGGAAGGGGTGAAAAACTGGTCACGTTTCCGGTTCAGCATTTTAATCAAGCACAAAGTGGCAACGCACATACTCATGTATCGATACCGTATCGATAAATACACACACAGACAGAGTTGTCTTCTGGCGATTTTTATCATATCAAATTAAGACCAATTAACATGCTTATACAAACTGCTTGACAGTGAGGCTCGATTGTTTAGAAAGTCGAAATTTTCGATTGTTCAACAAGTCGAGATTTTTTCTCGTCGCACTCAATTTTATGTCTCCGATTTTGTCTCTCCAATCTCTCCAAACCTCTATACAACTAATGAATACAAAATATTACAATTATTTTAATAAAGTTTCAATTAGAAAATAGGTATTTTCTTAAACAAACAGTATAACATAAAATGAGTTTTTAAATATGTGTGCTAAATATATTGGTTAAATTTAAATATTATGTATTATAGAAAACTCTGAATCTGTAGAATAACTTATGTATGTAACAAGTAAACAGCGTATCTTGAAATATAAATAAAGAGTTCTGGAAAACATCGTTAGCGCTGCTGTGTATGTTTTTGATGTGTCCTATAAGGTTAGTCAGAAACAAGCGATCTCAGCGTAACTCGCGTCAAGACTTACAAATTTACTTGACGAATAATCATTTAATAAACTACTGCTATATAATAAAATTTTTATTTCTTTATAAATCATCGTCAATATTTTATAAACAAAATCTTCATATTTTATATGCTAGCACCCCCGTCTCGGCTTCCCCCGAAATAATAATTTAACCAATTTCTGAAGTGTTGCATCTTAGAAGGAATTTCGAATCGATTGTAGTGACTACTAGAAAAATTAATTGCGGTGGTTTACAGAACAAACCAGCAGTTCTGTACTACCGATTTTTTAGGGACGAAGCTTATTATAATTTCTGATAAGTGGAGCCCGTTTAATATATATATATATATATATATATATATATATATATATATATATATATATACTAGGTTGTCAAATATCTCCCTTCCGCCTTTTTGCCTTATGAATTTCGCGGCTATGTACAAAGCACTACAGAGCTCGTATCTGGCAATACTATACATCAATTGAAAGGTCTTGACATAACATACAAAATAAGCCAGCCGTCGGAAGACCTGTGACGACGAATACCGATCAAATAATGGAATTTATCGAGTTAGATTGGCATGTAGCATTTCGTGACATTGCCCAGGAGAGGAGATATAGTCACCAAATCATTTTAAACCATCTGCAGAACGCTGGATACAAAAAAAAGCTTGATGTTTGGGTGCCGCATGATTTGACGCAAAAAAACCTTCTTGACCGAATCAACGCCTGCGATGTGCTGCTGAAATAGAACGAACTCTACTTATTTTTTAAGCGGATGGTGACTGGCGACAAAAAATGGATCATATACGACAATAGCAAGTGAAAACGGAACACGAAAAAAATATTAAGCGAAAACGCTGCTCCCATATGGCCAGTCGCTTAATTCTACCATCGACTGTGAATAACTGGACCGCGTGATGCAGGCTATAGACCTGAAGCGTCCACAATTGACCAACAGGAAGGGTGTAGTGTTCCATCAGGACAACAGCAGACCACACACTTCGTTGATGACTCGTCAGATGGAAGGTTTTATCATATCCACCATATAGCCCGGATATAGCGCGAAGTGATTAATACCTGTTCCTGTCCATGTCCAACGCCCTTGGTGATGTAAAATTGGACTCAAAAGAGTCTTGTGAAAAATGGCTGTCCAAGTTCTTCGCAAATATGGAGAGGGGTTTCTAGGAGAGGGGTATTATGAAGTTGGCGTCTAGATGGAAACAGATTATCGTACAAAACGGCGCATATTTGAAGTGAATCCAACCACTGTAACACGTTTTATAAAGCATTGAATGAAGAGCAAAAAAGTAGAAGGGAAATATTTGACATATGTATTTGACATATGTACATATATATACATTATGTATATATATATACACCGAGTTGAAATATAATTGCTTATATTAGCGGCATGGTATTGGGAGCAAACGTTAGGTATAAATTTTAATTTTCATTTAGGTCCATTGTTAATACTTTTGCAGTACGGGCCAATGTCTGTGAGCCAATTAGGGCTCAGAGAATTAGTTCATCGCCCGCCAGCGAGGAAGAAGAAGGTAAAACGAAGGGAAACAAGGCGAAACCGAGCGAACACAGCAAAGACCAGTAGTTGTTATTTTCACTTTCCATTGTTAATGCTCGCGCAACTGTTTGTATATACGAGCGCATTGACGAAGCGACGTTTACGTGCCTTGTGAATAAAGATTATCTTTCTCTGTCTACAATGGACCCTATCCAAATTTTTTTAAGCTACACTTTTTTATAAGACTTCACTCCATTAGTGTGGACGATCTGAACGCGAGCACAGACGTGTGCTTTATAAAAGCACATAAATTTTCGAAATGTTACAAAGATTGAAAAATATAGATATTTGATAAGCACATACAAATGAGCAAAAATACGGTTTCCAAGGAAATTTGACTGATAAAAATCGGATAAAATTGTCTTATAGAGCTCATACAATACCTTGATAATTATTTTATACGATTTTATACGTAAGTCGAGCCCAAACCATTCGACTTTTACCATTTAAAGTTCCTTGCAATCAGTATTTTCTAATGTTTTGAATATGATCAAATATCATTCTTTCAATCTTTGTAACATTTAAAAAATTTAGTTGTACATTTGTTTTTAAAACGCGCTCGCGGTTAGTTCACCCACCCCATTAAATATACCCATTTTCTCAGAACAAACATTCGCCTTTTCTTCATTATTTCTAATGCAGTGGAGTCGGCTATTATAAAAAGGGTTGTTCGACAAAACATTTGGGAAGGAACCATTGTAGACGAAGAAAGATAATCTTTAGTCACAAGACACATAAACATCGCTTCATCAATGCGTCCGTATATCCATGCAGTTACGCGAACGTTATCAATAGGCAGCAAAAATAAAAACTACTAGTCTTTACGGTCTTCACTCGACTTCGCCTCGTTTTTCTTAAATTGATATTCTCTTTCCTCGGTCGTGGACGATGACTCATCTATCTGAGCCCTGATTGATTCACAGATATTGATCTGTACATCTGATGACATTCCGAAATGACATCCCGAGAAGTGCAACCGTCATAACTTTCTGTTACACTTCACCGAAACATAATTCCTATTAACTCATATTATATTATAAAAAAATCTTCTACAGCTCGGCCATTTCTGACATATAGGCCGTCTCGCCCGTACACTTTTATAAAATAATATACATTACAATTTTTTTCTTTTTACAAAATAGTACAAGTACAAATGATACGTTAATATAAATAGTGATACAATTCCTTCGTAAGGTAATTGCGTGATCTGGAATCCGTATATATCTTTAATAACGTATCGGTCGTTGTTTAGAACTTTCGATATAACATAAGGACCTCTTAATGTGGAATTAATTTTTTTATTTATTCCTACGGTGGTATCAACATTTTTGAACATTACAAATTGCCCTTTTTCATACTTCGTAGCACTTTTGCGTTTTTGATTATAGAATTTTTCATTTTCTGATTGTGTTTTTACGATACAATTGTTCGCTTCGGTTCTTAATTTACTTAAATTCCTACCGTCTTGATATGATTCTAAAAACGCTCGAATTTTTACAATATCATTATCACAGTCGGTGATTATTTTAAACTTAATTCCTGACAGATATATATGGAATAGTTTTACTGCATACACGACAGATAAGCATTCTAGCTCGAAACTGTGATAGTTTGACTCAGGGCTTAAATAAATTGTTCTTTTGCCTCTGCAGCATCATAGCGCCGAACCCGCTAGCACTAGCGTGCAATTCAGTTTCTAAAAACGGTGAATATATCCCAAATACTGGAGATTTTATCAAGATTCTTTTTATGTTTTCAAAGCTCTCGAGCCCTTTATCACCGAATACAAAGTTTGTGTCTTTTTTTATTATATCATACAGTGGCATTGCTAGTGTCGAAAAGTTTTTAATAAATTTTCTAAAATAGTTCGCTAAAGAAACAAAACGATGAGATTCTTTAGCGCTCCGTGGTACCGGATAATTTTTACGGTCACAATGTTCGCTTCACTCGGTCGTATTCCGTGTTCACTAACGTGATACCCCAAATAGTCAATTTCATTAAAGGCGAAAGAACATTCATCTAAGCGGAAGCGTAAATGATTATCTCCGGCAAGTTGAAAAATACGATTTAATATTTCCAAATGCTCTTGCATAGTTCTAGAAGCTATTAAAATATCGTCGGCATATAGCAGTATTTTATTGTCGCAAACTAAGGATTCAAAAATACGCGATACTTACGCGTTCATCGACGTTCTATTTCTTTCTGCTGCTCTTCAGATTGACTCTGGTGGTCGTGTGCATCTATAAGCAGGTGATCCAGTTCGACCACTATATTTGAATGATGCCGTTATAATCGAGCTATCAACTCTGGTTTTGAGCCGCCCACCGTAAGACCACGCTCCTTCAGAAAATCTCTGAGTTCAGGCACTAAGTAATCGTTAGGCTGTCGCGAACACATTTTCTCTTTTTATGACTTAAGTATATATTATATGTTTTCGATAAATGTCTACAAGTATTCGTGCGAAGCTAAACGAATGTAAAAATCACAAATTTTAATAATAAATTGACGCACAAAGCAAAGCGATATTTATCGCACACAGCACTTGTAGTCACGCCCGTGTAAATATTACAAATTCAGAAATGTCCGCGTGTTGGCATATCAAGTTACACGACGCACAAAGCACACTTCTTTTCTTGTTTTAACTAATAAGTGTGTTCGTGAACTTTAACTTAATTGCAAACTACGCGGTGCACAAAGCACATTTCCGATTTTTAAAACGATGCTAATCCGTACCGTTATCCTTCGAATCCCACTTCTGATGTTGTAGGCAAGATTAAAAATAATCAAAACGTAATTTATTTATATAACTATGTTTATTAAAAATCTAGTAACTAAATGTAATATATATAAAATATAAAGGTGTCAGGTGATTGAAAAAAATACTGTAATCTGCTTTAAATAATAAAGCTATAAATCTGCTTAATTTCTAATATATATATATATATATATATATATGCGCCGAAAGGTACCGGTGACGCCGCCGCTGATGGCAACGAGTAGGGCTGCTGCGGTCGCGATCAGCCCGTACGCAGAAAGAAGGTTTTTTCGAGCTTCTGAACGTCGACTGACTTTCCCGACATCCCAAGAAGTGCAACCGTCATAACTTTCCGTTACACTTCACCGAAACATAATTCCTGTTAACTCATATTATATTATAAAAAAATCTTCTACAGCATATATATATATATATATATATATATATATATATATATATATATATATACATATCTTCTACTTCTACTGTCAGTTTGGGTGTTCGAATGATAGAATACGAATCTCTTCATAGAAAAAGTGCCGTCATACTTGGTCATCGTATTCTACCGTACAAATACGAAAATCTCCATAGAAGTCGTTCCGACATACCTGGACATTGTTTCCCATCAACTAAATACGGAAGTCCCCGTAGAAGTCATTTCAAAATATCTGGACATTGTTTGCCACCAAATAAAGTTGGAAATCGCCATAGAAATCATTTCAAAACATCTGAATATCGTAATCTAACATCCCAACACGAATCGGCCCATAGAAGTTGTTCTAAAACACATGGAAATCGTATTTTATCGTCTGCATACGTAACTCCCCTAGAAATCATCCAGAGTGACCCGGACATCGTATTTTACCGTTCGAACATGAACCTATGCGTAGATATCCCGAGGAAGCTCGACATCGTTTCCTACCAACTAAGCGCAATACGCCCCGTAGAAGGTGATCGGAAACACCTGGACATCGCATTCTATCATCCGAACAAAAAACTCCTAGTAAAAATCATCCTGAGGCACCGGGATATTAATATCAACCGCCCGTGCACACGAATAAGATATTTCTCCGTAGAAGCCGCATTCAAGACAGAGAGAGAGAGAGAGAGAGAGAGAGAGAGAGAGTGAGAGAGGAGATTTTCCCACATAGGAGAAAATAAAATTTACAAAGATCGAAAGATATCCATAAGGTGTGAGTGTAGTGTCAGATTAACCTGAAGAACAAGGAAGATTATACCAACTAACGCCACACATTCTTTAGGATACGAATCCCAAAGTTGGATATAGCCATTCAACTGAGTTGGCCTGGTATTAATAGTTTAAGCGTACTACTTTGAATTGATATTCGTGATTCAGGATGCCATCTACTGGCCGCTGGTGAAATTCATTGTAAAAACCATTATCTTAATTTATTGATAAAAGTAAAATGATTTTCAATAAATACATATCTTATGTCCTTCCAATGATAATATAAAATCTATATGTCAAATTTCAGAGCAATCGGTTCAGTAGTTTTTTTGTTTATCGTGTACAAACAAAAACACGCGTTGTCTTTATAAATTAGCATGACATGATATGATGTGAAGTATAATATATACACATAAACATATATACATACATATATATATATATATATATATATATATATACGTGTGTGTGTGTGTGTATATATACCAGATGTGTTCAAAAAGTAACGAGAAATTGTATTTTCGCGGGTTTGGAGAGGCCGCCTGTATAAATTTTTTTTTATTATTTTGGTTCCCATACCCCAGAAGTACGATAAAATTTTTAGCAATATTCATTGCTTACTTTTTAGGTGGCAGCGGTTAACGTTAGACGTGTTTTTTCGAGCTCGGTGATTTTGGTTTATGATAAAAGAATTTGTATTCAATTTTGCCTAAAAAATGAAATAAAGTTTAGTGAAATTTGTAAAATGTTAACAAAGACATATTGTGAGTCTGCTATGAGTAAAGCAAGGATTTACGAGTGGTATAAGCGTTTCCAAGATGGCCGCGAAAACCTTAAAGATCATGAACGACCCGAACGACCAAGCACATCAACAACCGATGAAAACGTGAAAAAAGTGAAAGAAATGGTTATGAACGATCGCCGAATCGCAATCAGAGAAGACGCTGATGATGTTGGCATATCAGTTGGCTCATGCCATGGAATTTTTTCGGAAGCTTTGAATATGAAACATGTGGCAGCACAATTTATTCCGAAATTGTTGAATTTCGAACACAAACAGCGGCGAATGAAAGTTGCTCAGGAGTCACTAAATGAAATTATAACGATGCAGAACTCCTAAAGCGTGTTATAATAGGTGACGAAACATGGGTTTACGAATATGATGTCGAAACTAAGGCTTAATCATCACAGTGGAGGCATTCTGGATCGCCAATAACCAAAAAGGCTCGACAAGTGCGATCGAATGTGAAGGTTATGCTCACTGTATTCTTCGATGTTAATGGCATATTGCATCGTAAATTTTTGTCACAAGATCGAACAATCTATAACGAGTACTGCCTACAAGTTCAATACCGTTTGCGTGAAGCAATCCAAAAAAACACCCGGATTTGTGCCAAAACAATTCATGGCTTTTGCACTACGATAATGCACCTGTTCACGCTTCATTGCTTGTTCGTAAATGTTTCGCCAGAAACAAAACTTTAATGACGCTTTAGCCTCCATATTCGCCAGATATGGCTCCATGTGACTTTTTTCTATTTCTAAAAATAAAGAGAACATTAAAAGCCCGTCGTTTTAGAAGTATAGATGTCATTAAAAGCGAATAGCTGAAAGAGCTAAAAGCTATTACAAAGATCGAGTTTAAAAAGTGCTTCGAAGATTGGAAAAAGCATTGGCGCAAGTGCATTATATCGGAGAGGGATTACTTTGAAGGGTACAAAATAGGTATTAATGAATAAATAAATATTTTTTTCATAAAACGAAACTTCTCGTTAGTTTTTTAAAACACCTCATATATATATATATTCGTTAAATAAAAAGGTACTGCATTTAATTTTTTTTGTACAATAAATACATACAATAATTCATAATTTGTCGGCGACACTAATGGCTTTTTATTAATTCAGTCTTTATAGTTACATAAACTGAAATTAATTTATGAAATTTCCAAAAGTGCCCATAACCGATTCTGATGAAAATGTATACATGCATATTTTAGTAATAGCATAGTGGCTTTCGATGAAAATGGAATTTAAATTGCAAATTCCAGACAATAAACAGAATAACGAAATTTATTCAAATTCTTCACAGAAAATACAAATAAATAAAAAATCGTTTTGAAAATAAAATTTGTAAATCTTATCAGAATATATATTTTTATGTTTATATATATATATATATATATATATATATATATATATATATATATATATATAGACACTCCTCGTAGAAATCGTTCTAAATCATCGGGAAATGGCATTCTCTCATCCGAAAACGAAACTTCTCGTAGAAATTGACCCGATATACCTGAAATTCGTTTACTGTCAACTAAACACGATACTCCCCGTAGACATCGTCCCGTCATACCTGGACATTATCTTCTAACGTCCGAACACGAAATTCCCCGCAGAGGTCGTTCCAAAACACCTCGAAATCGCATTCTATCATCCGGACATGAAACTCCCCCTAGAAGTTGTTCCGACGTACCTAAAGATCGTTTTCTACCAACTAAACACGATAGTCCCAGTAGCAGTCGGCCTGAGAAAGCTAGCATCGCTTCATAACCACTAAAGATAATACTCCCCGTAGAAGTCGTTCGGAAAGACCTAGATATCGTATATATATATATATATACACGATATCTAGGTCTTTCCGAACGACTTCTACGGGGTTATTGTGTTTAGTTATACTATATACATTACAAATCTTTGGTCAAGTGATTACCTAATTTGCCAATTTTTTATATTTTTGTCGAATTTGCCAAAAAAAAAAGCCTATGACCTATTCCTGACTGTGTAAAAGACGTTGTTAAATTGTGAACGCGATCGGTTCAGTAGTTTCAACAGTATTTGCAACGGTTATTATCTTTTATACCATAATTAAAAATATCAACGCGACATGATTCCAACACGAGGAACGAAAGAAAGTGAGTGTGTGGGAGTAAGAGAGAGAGAGAGGGAGAGAGAGAGAGAGAGAGAGAGAGAGAGAGAGAGAGAGAGAGAGAGAGAGAGAGAGAGAGAGACAGAGAGACAGAGATAGTATAGAACCCACGTATCTTTCTCTATAAGATTTCGGCCGCCACAAGTCCGACGAGATGCTGAAAAGAGCGGGCATTTCAGCGACTTCATATGTGGTCAGGATTCCAACAGGGGAAGGGGTGAAAAACTGGTCACGTTTCCGGTTCAGCATTTTAATCAAGCACAAAGTGGCAACGCACATACTCATGTATCGATACCGTCCCAACACGAATTTTCCATAGAAGTTGATTTCCTCATACCTGAATCTCGTTTTCCATCAACTAAATGCAATATTCCCAGTAAAAATCGCCCAGAAATACCTGGATCGTATTCTATTATCATCGCATTCTATTATGTGAACACACAACTGCCTATAGCAATCGTCTTGAGGTAACAGGATATCGTAATTAACCGCCCGTATATATCATTACAATATTTTTCAGTAGAAACCGTATTTAAAATATGTATATATAACATGTACAATATAATATACATAGAATATATTACATATTTCGTATATTTTCGTTTTTTCAATTAAATACTGTGAATATTTTCATAGTGATATTAACTGAAATTCAATCAAAATGTTGGTATGCGCATAGCACATTTTTTAAATAGGCGATGGATATTGCCTTTTTATGCAGAAGTGACGATATGATATATTTTTGATTTTTATATAAATAATTTCGAGGTTATTGGTCAAGAATCCTATTTTGCCATCATTTTTTTTGTTCGAACTAAAAAAAAATATAGTCACTTGTCACAATTCTGAAGTTAATAAAATGTATAAAAATAAAAACATTGTTTGTCGTTACAAACTATATTCAGTATGATTTGGCATACAAAAACATTTTATAAGAGAAGGAGAAAGAAGGACAAAGAGATAGTGTGAGAGAGTGATAGAGAAAGAGAGAGAGAGAGAGAGAGAGAGAGAGAGAGCGAGAGAGAGAGAGAGAGAGAGAGAGAGATTTTCCCACGTAAGAGAAAAGAAAATTTACAAAAATTAAATGATATCCATAAGGTGTGATTATCAGATGTGTGTGATGTCAGATTAACCTGAATAACAAAAAAGGTAATACCGACTAACGTCACACCTTCTTTAGGATACGAATCCCAAAGTTAGATATGAACATTCTCTTGAGCTGGCCTGGTATTAATACTTTAAGCCGACTACATTGAGTTAATGTTCGTGATTCAAGACACCACCTAGTGGCCGCTGGTGAAACTGAACACTAAAACTGTTAGCTTAATTTATTGTTAAATGTAAAATAATTTTCAAGAAAAAACATAGCCTATGTCCTTCTTAATATAATATAGAATCTATATGTAAAATTTTTTTATAAATCTTTAGATATGCCTACAAGTGGCGAAACTTTTGAATAGTTTATAATATTTCTCTAAGTAGGATAAAAAAATAAAAAAAATTCGTACAAATTTGTCTTCTGCTCCACGTTCTGCTAGTGCTTTTGAAGAAAGTGATTATAATAACATTTAGGTATCATTTACATACATAATTCTAGTGTCGCCAATTGTAGCACTAAACAATAAATTAAATAAAATTTATTTCACCATTCTACGTATTGTATCAATAAAATGAGACGTCGAATTAAATTTAAAATATACGAAATCCCTTGCAAATGATAATTAATATTTTTCTAGATAAAAAAGAGAGAAATTTAGTTTTAGCATAATCGAAGAGATGTCGCAACAAGCAGTCAGTACCGTACATAAATTATCGAAATAAAAAGAACCCTGATGATTATTGTAATATTTCAAATTCATATATTAAGTAAATAATTATAAAAGAAAATTAGTCGATACAATTAAATATGTGAAGAATATATTTAACATCATGCATTTCTCTGTAGTTTTTATATATAAAAGAGACTTCATGCTTCAACCGAACACGAGGTGTGCAGGCACGCAGTTTATATATATATATACGAACACAATATACAGCGTTCTATGGTGAGTCGAGCGTCTCGGCATTCGCCTTGTTATCAAAGTATCCTCTATTATCTGTCATAGATACGAATGAGGCAGAAAGCGAAGATGTTTACTAATCGGGTTTTATTGCTTTTACGCTTCGCTCCAACAAAATCAGCTTATAGTCCGGGAGCCATCGACATAGTTTGTTGAGCCATCGAGCGATCGTTTGCTGTGGCAGCTTATCTGGATGTGGCAACACCAGGCACCCAAACTTTGTAAAAATGATAAAAACCAAGTTTTAAGGAATAATTTTCAGTTTACAAAAAAATTGTTCAAACAAAAGTAGTGGTGAATTTTTTATGTTCTACCCATTTTTGCTGTAAGGCTAATAATTATCGAGAAAAATGCAATTCATAATAAGCGTTTTCAGCTACTATAATCATTCCAGGTTTCAGTGGATATATCAGGGATCTACCTCGCTGCTCAGATGATACATGATACAAGTCCTTTAATTCTGCTTTTGTCGACTGCTTATATACAAATTAATAAATATTTTCAATGGGCTTACAATCCAATTCAATCAATCGAAAATAATACGCAATAATATCAATATATATTTATATTAATATTAATACATCAATAGACAAAAATAATAAAAATAAAAATAAAAACAAAAATAAAAATTAAAAATTATAATGACAGTCAGACTGTCCTTGTATACAGTTACCCCCGTAGAATAATTTGAAAATAAAATATTAGCTGAAAAAATTTTTTGTTAGTAAAGTGCAATCTGACTGTCCTCAGACTGTCCGATTACCTAATTGAAGACATAGTCCAAAGTTTCGAGCTCGCTACGGCACCTCATCAGGCACTAAACTAAACCTTCTATTCTAATCTATATATAACATATCCCCACTACCAAATTTAGTAAATTAAATTTAAATTATCCTCTATACAAATATTGTCCAATTTACTAGACTCTAATATTAAATTCACATTATTCCGATTCTTGGAAATGTGAATACATTCAAGACTCTTCCTTTTTTACTTATTATTCATACCATGTTCTAAAATATCTTTATTTAGAAAATCGAAAGTATCTAAAAAATTAAACAATGTTCCTTTAAACCGGAAGTAATATTTGAGCTACGCAAACTATATTTATGTTCATAAATGCTCTTTTTTAAATATCTACCTGTTTGTCCAATATAGTATTGATTACTATCCATATAATTAATTTTGTAAACAACTCCAGATTTTAAACATAAATCATCGTTATCTTTGCAATTATTAAACAACTTACTTAAATTATTGCTATTTTTAAAGAAAAATTGAATGTTACATTTGCGAACATTTGTTTTAATTCTGTCCGGTAAGCCTCTAACATATGGTGAGACAATAATTTTGCTTCTGTTAACATCAACTCGTGCATTATGTCTATTTTTGGTATTATGAATGTCAAACAATCTTTCAGCAATTAATCTATTAATAAATTCAATTGAATATCCATTATTAATGAAGGTTTCTTTTACTATCTGTAAATTATTTTGTCTAAAATCTTTATGTGACAACTTTATTTCTCTGTCAATGACACCCTCTAATGCTCCAATTTTGTTTCTGAATTGGTGGTGTGAATTAAAATCTAAAAACCTACCTGACCAAGTAGGCTTTCTGTACCAATTAAGTTTCACCTTATTATTACTACATCTAATGACATTAATGGCCAATAAACTCAACTGATTATTAACTTCAATCTACCTTGTAAATTTAATTATGTCATGTACAGAATTAAAAACATCCACCATTTCATCCACAAAAACTTCTATAACAATTGTAAAGATAGCATCAGCATCTCTCTTAAATATCATTGGTTCAAAAAGCCATTTTGACGAAGCTATATTTTCTAATTTTTGCATAACTAAATTCCCTATAACCGTTGATAAAGGTGACCCCATTGGACATCCGTATCATAAAATTTATTATCAAACGAAAAAATTGTGTTATTAAAAACTAAATTAATTGTTTTAATAAATGCATTCATTGTTAATTGTGTATGTAAATTAATTTCGTGCCATTTTTCTTAGAACATGGTATTAACAATATGTATAAAAGGGAGAGTCTTGAAAGTATTCACATTTTTAAGAATCTGAATAATGTGAATTTAATGTTAGAGTCTAGTAAATTGGACAGCATTTATCATTCCTTATTGAATTGATGGATTTTGAACAATTTGTGTAGAGGGGAATTTAAATATAATTTACTAAATTTCGTTGTGGGGACAGAGTATATATAGATTTGAATATAAGGTTTTCTGTAGTACCTGATGAGGGGCCGTTGCGAGCGCGAAACGTTCGACTACGTCTTCAATTAAGTAAGGGTGGTGGGGACAGTCAGATTGGACTTTACTAACAAAAATTTTTTCAGATAATATTTTATTTTCAAAATATTCTACGGGGGTAACTGTATACAAGGACAGTCTGACTGTCATTATAATTTTTAATTTTTATTTTTATTTTTATTATTTTTGCCTATTGATGTATTAATATTAATATTAATATAAATATATATTGAAATCATTACATATTATTTTCGATTGATTTAATTGGACTGTAACCAATGAAAAGATTTATTAAGGATACAAGTACTTTTTAATTTGTAATTTTGCTCAGAAATTTTTATTTTTAAAGCAAAAACATACGGAATGTAAAAATTTATTGTAGGTAGATCTCCAAATTTTGTTTAAAACAATATTTAACAAACTCTCTATTGCTTTATATTTCGTCATTTATATGTTATTATATACAAAATTTTTCATGCTTTTCATCATAAAATTCGGAAAACTTTGTTTCTAACATTCATTTTTCTAATTTAATTATCACAAATATATGTAACATAAAAAAAGAATATATACAGTGTCTTTATTTTATTGGAAATACATTTTTCTATTGTAATATGTTAGAGTGGCTTGGAACGTGCTCTCGGTAAAAGTGGTTTCAAATTTACAAAACTATCTTATACTCATATCACACTTTGTCGGAGAAGCATATAGCAGATAAATATGACAAAAGTTATTCAAATGCCAATGAGATTCTGGAAAATTTATTAGGTGATTCGATAACAGCGCACCACGCGAGATATTCATGGTGTTCCAGGTTCTCTGAAAGTGCCTGCTACAACTGCAGTTTTAACCAGCAGTTGTTATTTATCCATCTAAAATTATTTTTCCACCTTGTTCTACAATATATGTAAGTTCATTTATCATAATTTTTAGGATTGCAACAATCTGGAATGAATGTCCGCTGAAGCAATGAAAAGTACATTCCCCATAACTGAAACGGGAGTAAAGTGCATCCGAAAACGAGTGCTTGAACTGCAATTTTACCCATCAGTTGCCATTTATCCTCGCAAAATTCTTCTACAATATATATAAGTTTATTTGCAATAATATTTAGGTATCGAACCCTCTCTCTATACAAGGAACGCGATGTCGTCTGCATAGGCAATGACTTCACAACCTAGTCTTCAGAGCTGCCAAAGAAGAGGATCAAGGATAAGGTTCCACAGATTTCGGGCAAGTACGGATCCCTGCGGGTATCTCTTACTGATCCAAAGTTGTACTCCCTCAAATCCATCTCGTATGAGGACTCGACAGCCCTTCAGGTAATTTCCTATTAGTTTATAGTAATCCCTGGGGTATGCTTTGCTTTTCCATGCTGTTAATATATTGTTAATAAGAATTATCAAAGGCGCCCTTAATGTCCAAGAAAATTGTTAAAAAATATTTTCTACTCGATTTACTCACAGACCTACGCAACTGAACTATGGCGTCCTCAGTGGATCGCCCTCTCCTAAAGCCGTACTGTCTTGGACTGAATCTTGTGTCTCTGATCCTGTTTAATTTATTTCGAGGGCTTTACCGAGTACTGGTATTAGGAAAATGGGTCTGTAGGACGCTGGGTCCTCAGATTCTTTGTCTTCAGCTTTTCAGATTGTGACGACTTGGCCGACCTTCCACACATTGGGGAAAAACCGAGAATCTCAACCACGAGTTGTAAATATTGATCATGTCTTCCCTGATGGTCGATAGTGCTATTTGAATCATGGCCAAGTCGAAGCTGTCTGGGCGAGGGGCCTTATCCAGCTTCGTTTTGGCCAAGGGCTGATCTAACTTAGCGAGATTAAATTCACCCTCTGCCCCTATGGGCGGGTGGGTTTTGATCAAGTAACTCATATATTTTTTCTCTTTCGTTTCATCCTGTATATTACCTGGAGTTAACAGGGTGTTTAGTGTTGCCGTAACGATACTCACCCAGTCCATCGTGTAGGTGGTATCATCCAGACGGACGAACAACTTCTTTGATGGACAGCTTACCCGCTTGTAGCCGGTACGCTATGTCCCAAGGGTTCTGATTACTCTTCAGTGTGACAATGTCTTGCCATTTCTCATTCCTTTCTGGCGCCTTTGTATTCTTTCTTAATGTGCTCCCATCTGACGGGATCACGCTCTTTCTGGAATACTTGATGGGCTCAATTTATAGCCCTTTTCATCCTATCTAGCTCAGCATTCCAACCAGGGAACTCAATTAGCAGCTTGCCTACTCTTCGGTTTCGCAGCATTGCACGCTTTCCTCAAAGTGGCTGTCAATTCGCGAACTCTCTCAATAGTCTTCAGTTTGTAGCCGGACAAGTCTTTAGGGATCTGATCCCATTTATCTGCGAGTACACCGCAGAAAGTATCTCAGTTCGCTTTCTGTTTGTAGTATCACTTTAGGTTTTGTCCCTGGTTTGTAGCACCTGTACTTGCAGGTGTGCCTGTTCCGTTAAGGTAGAACGTGATCATTCTATGATGACTCGAAGTCCTCTCCTCCTTGACGGCCCATCCTGTGATGAGTGTCTCGTGATTCGTGGTGACAAGAGTTACGTCTACATTTCCTTTTCCAACTTGGTTGGAGACGGTGGCGATACTACCTGGCTCATTGGCGATTCTGAGATTCCACTGCGCTATAAAATTTTCTAATTCCTCCCTCTGCGGTCGGTGCAGTCAGATCTCCACAGCAGGGACCTGGCATTGGAATCGACATCTAATGGCACCATCCTCCCCCGAAGTATGTGCAGCACCTTATTCAGCTGTGTAAGGTGCACCCCTATTTCGTGGCTCAGCTGGAAATATCCACTTACCACATCGAAAAAGTACGCATCCTCACTTCGGCCACCGCAAAGTATGAGTTGGTGAGGTGCGTTAATTTTAGCACCGACACTTCAGGGTTGAGAGCTGCTATAGCCACCTAGGAAATAAACGGTAGTCGGAAGCCCTCCTCGGCCACTTCGCTGGTACGGGTGCTGGAGAAGCAGGATGTCTACTCCATTTTCCACACATTTAGTTCTTGTTTCCGCGCTTTTGGTTCTTATTACGCGCTCTTCTTGCGTTGAACTGAGCAAAGCGCAGAACAGGTCTAGTTTGATTCTTTCGTGCTCTACTGTCCATAGTCCGTGGAGTTAACTAATCTTTCCATGGCAGCTTGGTACGTCGGACATTTATTGTCCATTAAGTTATGGCTGCTTATACTTTTGTATTTTTTGCAGTTCACACACTTTGTTGGTGAAGCTTTTTGCCAATTCATTCTTTGCTCTCATGCCCCACCTGACTGCAGTGGGAGCAGATTTACTCTACTTTACAATGCTTAGCTACGTAGCCATAATTCTGATACTTGTAAGATCGTGTTACTCTGTGGTAATCTTACACGCGGCAAGAGAGCCTCTCAATGTAAACACTTTTGAGCTGCAGGACTTTTCCTCTGGTCTCCTGGGTGATCTTCACAACCCAATTTGTGACTGAATCACTCCTCTTGCCCGTTTTGAAGCGGGGTTTGAAGAATTCAGAGCATTCTTCACTCGTTGAGAACACATCCTCATTTTGCTCAAATATGGCCCAAGTTATTTCGTCTGGAGACATGTCCCTAGGCACATCATAGACAATAAACCTCGGCTTGCTCCGTTCTGGTGCTTCGATATCGAAATGATCCTGTAGGCTTTTCGAGAATTTTAGTCTCTCTAACCCCGCTTCTGTCGCTGTCTCTACTCAGAGTCCTTTCCTAGTCTCTCTATGGTTCCTGATTTGAACCTTTGTCTGCCTGGGATTGAAGGTCCTTTGCAGGACCTTCTTTGCCTTTCCTGTGGAGAAGACTTTCTCCACGTCCCAAGGATTCAGAAAGACCACTTTTGGAGACGGCCTTATGGCAGTTTTAGTGACTTGAACTCTGGAAGCAATCGGTCTGCTTTTTTTGTTCTTGTTTTCAACTGTTGCAGCCACAGATGCGTATGCCCGAGAAGCTTCCTTTGTTGCTGCGACTACCTCGTGCAGGGCCTCTGTCCGGGCCTCGGCTCGAGCATATCTGATCGCCATCTCTGATATGGCCACCATTAACTGTTTGAGGCTTTTCAGCTCCTCCTTCCTCTTTTCAGGATCCTCTGCTTTTTTGAGGACCGCATTGATTGTTTCAAAATGGTCCGCTGCTTGGGCAGGGACCTCGGCACAGTCCCTGGTAGGTTTTGCGGGTACTACGTATTGCAGAGGTGCTGGAGTAGTATCAGTTTCCATTGCAACCTTTGCTGCGGTTGTTACTTGCTTGGGCATTATAGTTTCTATGCTATTGCAACATCTGTTAGTTAGTTCAGGTCCTGAGGTAGAGCTGTTGCTTCCCTTTCTATCAGCCCGAGGCTTGTCTTTGCTAGGAGCATGCGACTCAGTTGTTTTGGCCTCTCCGGCTTTTGTAAACCGGACGAGAAGCGTCTTTCCTTTACTTGCAGTGTCAGATTTTGGTAGCTCCCTCCTACAGTCTTACCTCTGTCTCGAGGTTTCCTATTCTCTCTAATATCCTTACTCTCTTAGCTTCTTCTACATTCTTTTGTGTTTTCAATTATATCATCTTCTTCGTACTTCCTCCTACTGAGGTTGCCAGGCGGCCACCCGTTCAGTGGAATAGTTTGAATAAGAAAGGGCAGTATATACAATTTCTCTAACAGCTGTAGGGGCTCCCTTCTTCGACCGCGGAAGCACGCATCCCCTATTAGCATCTGTTACCGACTTAGGTTTAGGGGGGTTTTTTAGAGTAGTTCCTTCTCTTGGCCAGGCGATGAAGCCAAGCGTCCGGCCCATTAGAGCAGAACGTTCCATCGATTTGACTATCGGTGGTCGCTGAACCACTTGTAACAGATTTGTGGTAATTAGGAAGTGAGCACCAATTTCCCATTTCCAGCATTGGTAACTCTCGGGTTCACCAAGCCTGTCAGGTCAAAAGCTCATTTGATCCTATCCTGAAAGATCATTGCTGTATTTTAGCCGCATTCCCCATACATGCTCAACTGACTAAAGATGAGGGGTGTGTTACCCCGGTACACGAACGTGGATGAACAGTTGATATTTTAGCGCCGGATCTAGGATACAAAGTAAGCGAGAAAGGTATCCGTTCAAACAACGCAAATGTAGAATCAGTAATGCAATCTCCAGTACCGCCAAAGTGAGTGACGAAAATTATGGCCGCGCATATTTATTGCGACCGTTACACAAATTTTACTTTTATAAAATTACCGCGAGAATACGAAATAAATTATATAATCATAAATTATTTATTTCTGTGACATACGCGAAAATAATAATAAGCTAAACAAATATACGAAAACGAATTTATCAAATACCAAATTAAGTTAATACATTACACGTGGTAAACATACCAAGAACGGACAAAGGTCGCGACGACTATTGTAGAAGGTAGTCGATGCGACCGACGAAAACCGAAAGTATAGAGAGAGAACGCAATATATAGTCTCTCTCCCTCTCCCGTTCGTTTGAGTAGAAAGGTACGTTAGAGGGGATACACCTCGCGCGGCGAGATAGAGCCGGGCCAAGTCTATTAGTCCGGCGGCAACTACCCCCCTCTCATAGATGCCCACACACACACTATTGTACTCACTCGTTGAACGACAAGCGCCAGTGGTGAATACCGTGGCAGAGGATCGTACAACCCTCTACACTGCCGGGCGCATTACAGCATATACAACGGATGTCCTAAACTAATTCACCCGCTGTATTGAATTTATAAATATGTTAAAATATTATTAACATCAAATATATATACATATATATACATACATATATATACATTATTGTATGTACATAGACCAATATTTTACGCAGTAAACCGACTGCCGTACGAATTAGAAATGTAAAAATTCTATTATTATATAAATTATTATAAATATTATTATTATAAATCGGTGGTTCGTCCGATGTTAGACGAGCGGCGGCAAGAATAACTGTCAATTTAATTATAAAAGGTCCAGCAAAAGGCAAAATCAGGGAGTTCATCCAGTGAACCGGCTGATCCGAAGTCATGTGACTCGATCTCGTCTCGGAGCAATAAAACTGTCCAGAGCTCGATAAATCCTGCCTGAAATATTCTTCCGACATTATTAGCTTGATCTCTGTTACGAGATGCTCCTCAAAACACCAGCCGTTCTCTTATTCTAATTAAATGACTGTTCACTTAATTCTTGACCCTAGTTGCGAGGCGCTCCTCACAAGACCAGCGGAATTAAGCTTACATTAGTTTAAATTCAACCTGTCACGTTTAAATTCCCCGCGTGAAAACTAGCACCGGGTATCCGTGCGGTAAATAGCGCCGGATTAAATAAACGACGCAGAAACTAGTGCGAACCTAGAATATATTATATATATATATCTAGCTTTAAGTTAATTTATTTCTTTTAATTAATTATTTTCGTTTTATTGTTTGTCTCAGTATCTCGTCAATAGAAGAGTTTTTTCAATCAAACATATTTTTACTTTTGTTACAAAAAATATATATTGTGTTCTGTCAAATTATTTTTCTGATCCGCTGCCCGATTTTAGATATACTTCCTTCCAAATTACCCTGAAAAATTACCGCGGAAGCAATCCCGAGGGGGATAGGAACATTACAACACGAAAGAGGCGCACCGATTCATTAGTTTAGCCAGTTATTTCAGAAAATTTATTTGAAATTTCTCGGAAGTTGCAAAACCTGTTTATGGCCTTATAAAAAAAATGTAAAGTTGACTTTCGGCGAAAAGGAAAGATATAGCTTCGATCAACTAAAAAATTGTTTTGCGTAATCATCACTACTTGCGATATATTCGCGATACAACTAAGATAGAGTTACATTGCGATGCGAGTGTGAGTGGCTTTAGAACAATCCTGCTGCAAAAGCAAAGTGATAAGGTATGGAATTAGTAATAAGACCTGTGTTCTACTTTAGCCAAAGAACAACTGCGGCAGATGCGAAATACGACAGCTTCGAATTGGAATGTCTTGCTGTGGTATGCATTCAAATGCTTTCATATTTATCTAGTGGGAATAAAAATTAAAATCATTCCAGACTGTAATAGTTTCATTTAACGTTGAATAAGAAAAAGATTAATCCAAGAATTTTATGATGCGCTCCGTTTCTCCAAAATTATGAATACGAAATCGTACACAGGTCTGGGACAAAAATGTGTAATGTTGATGCGCTCAGAAAATGCTATACAATTCTATTGGTGGAAGAAAATTTATTTGAGCGAACTCTTTTATCAGACAAGACTGGGACGACGATATTGTAAAAATACGTAACAATTTAGAAAACAACGAGGATGATTAACAACTGCGCGACGGTTTAGTATATCGAAAGGATCGAATTCGTGGGTTGTTGTTTTATGTGCCTCAGTCAATGGAATCGAAAATAATTCACGCTAGTCACGATAATCTTCGACATCTAGGTAGTAAAAAAGTGATGGAAAATATTTTAAAAGTATACTGATATGAAGGAAAGTTTCCAGATATGAAGAAAAAAGTAAAATATCATATACAAAACTGTTTAAAATGTATAGAGTTCTTCCCGGCAAGTGGAACAAACGATGGATTATTGCACACGATAAAGAAAGAAAACCTACCGTTTCAATCAATTCACTCAATTCGGATCACCTCGGTTCTCTCGAGAAAACACGTTCACAAAATTTATTAAACTTTAATAAACAAGTAAAGCAAGCGTTTAAATGTGTTACGTATATTCGTATCTAATAGCATTTTTACCCGAGGGTCTTTATACAGGAATATAATAGTCATAAATACAATAGTCTGGGAGCCAGCGACATTTTTACGTCATATATTCATCCTCGGCCAAAAGTTAAAAAATTGTTGTAAAAGTTGTAAAAGTGTTAAAAAATTAATAAAAACCAGGTTTTTTAAAATAATTTTGAGTTTAGAAAAAAAAATGTTCAAACAAAAGTTGTAGATCATATTGAAACAACTTTTTTATGTTCTGTCCATTTTTGGTTTAAAGCTTATAATTATGGAGAAAAACGCAATTAATTATGAACATTTCGATCTGCTATCGACGCAAATCATAGTGATACGTCAGGGATTTATCTCGCCACTCAGATCATACATAGTACAAATACTTTTTAACTTTAAATTTTGCTGATAAAATTATAGTTTCAAAGCGAAACTATATCAATTGTAATATATTTATTTTCGGTAGATCTCCAAATTTTGCTTAAAATCTTTTTTGACAAATTCTCTATTGTTTCATATACTATCATTTATTTAACATTAGATACAAAGTTTTTAATGCTTTTGTAGGGGCGTAATCAGGATGTCATACAAAAACACAACAACGAACAAATTTCTTTAGTGAATGTCGAATACTTTATTCAAAAATTAATATAACTGAGATACAAACTATAAATATTCCGATTCATGGGAGTCATACTTATACAACTTTAGGCGTCACCGTTTCTGAACAAACTCTCTCACTATATGCATTCTCACCAGCTCATCATCTTTGGAATTACTCCTACCCTCCCTACCTATAGGCTAATTCCGCTTGCACGGAAAACACAGCCGCACAGATACCGAATGGTACAGCGCCGATAGATACGTGCATCACCCCAGTTTTAACCTGCTAGAGTTTAGAAAAAAAATGTTCAAACAAAAGTTGTAGATCATATTGAAACAACTTTTTTATGTTCTGTCCATTTTTGGAGAAAAACGCAATTAATTATGAACATTTCGATCTGCTATCGACGCAAATCATAGTGATACGTCAGGGATTTATCTCGCCACTCAGATCATACATAGTACAAATACTTTTTAACATTAAATTTAAATTAGAGAGAATTAGGATATTAGAGAGAATAGGAAACCTCGAGACAGAGGTAAGACTGTAGGAGGGAGCTACCAAAATCTGACACTGCAAGTAAAGGAAAGACGCTTCTCGTCCGGTTTACAAAAGCCGGAGAGGCCAAAACAACTGAGTCGCATGCTCCTAGCAAAGACAAGCCTCGGGCTGATAGAAAGGGAAGCAACAGCTCTACCTCAGGACCTGAACTAACTAACAGATGTTGCAATAGCATAGAAACTATAACGCCCAAGCAAGTAACAACCGCAGCAAAGGTTGCAATGGAAACTGATACTACTCCAGCATCTCTGCAATACGTAGTACCCGCAAAACCTACCAGGGACTGTGCCGAGGTCCCTGCCCAAGCAGCGGACCATTTTGAAACAATCAATGCGGTCCTCAAAAAAGCAGAGGATCCTGAAAAGAGGAAGGAGGAGCTAAAAGCCTCAAACAGTTAATGGTGGCCATATCAGAGATGGCGATCAGATATCCTCGAGCCGAGGCCCGGACAGAGGCCCTGCACGAGGTAGTCGCAGCAACAAAGGAAGCTTCTCGGGCATACGCATCTGTGGCTGCAACAGTTGAAAACAAGAACAAAAAAAGCAGACCTATTGCTTCCAGAGATCAAGTCACTAAAACTGCCATAAGGCCGTCTCCAAAAGTGGTCTTTCTGAATCCTTGGGACGTGGAGAAAGTCTTCTCCACAGGAAAGGCAAAGAAGGTCCTGCAAAGGACCTTCAATCTCAGGCAGACAAAGGTTCAAATCAGGAACCATAGAGAGACTAGGAAAGGACTCTGAGTAGAGACAGCGACAGAAGCGGGGTTAGAGAGACTAAAATTCTCGAAAAGCCTACAGGATCATTTCGATATCGAAGCACCAGAACGGAGCAAGCCGAGGTTTATTGTCTATGACGTGCCTAGGGACATGTCTCCAGACGAAATAACTTGGGCCATATTTGAGCAAAATGAGGATGTGTTCTCACCGAGTGAAGAATGCTCTGAATTCTTCAAACCCCGCTTCAAAACGGGCAAGAGGAGTGATTCAGTCACAAATTGGGTTGTGAAGATCACCCAGGAGACCAGAGGAAAAGTCCTGCAGCTCAAAAGTGTTTACATTGAGAGGCTCTCTTGCCGCGTGTAAGATTACCACAGAGTAACACGATCTTACAAGTATCAGAATTATGGCTACGTAGCTAAGCATTGTAAAGTAGAGTAAATCTGCTCCCACTGCAGTCAGGTGGGGCATGATAGCAAAGAATGAATTGGCAAAAAGCTTCACCAACAAAGTCTGTGAACTGCAAAAAATACAAAAGTATAAGCAGCCATAACTTAATGGACAATAAATGTCCGACGTACCAAGCTGCCATGGAAAGATTAGTTAACTCGACGGACTATGGACAGTAGAGCACGAAAGAATCAAACTAGACCTGTTCTGCGCTTTGCTCAGTTCAACGCAAGAAGAGCGCGTAATAAGAACCAAAAGCGCGGAAACAAGAACTAAATGTGTGGAAAATGGAGTAGACATCCTGCTTCTCCAGCACCCGTACCAGCGAAGTGGCCGAGGAGGGCTTCCGACTACAGTTTATTTCCTAGGTGGCTATAGCAGCTCTCAACCCTGAAGTGTCCAACTCATACTTTGCGGTGGCCGAAGTGAGGATGCGTACTTTTTCGATGTGGTAAGTGGATATTTCCAGCTGAGCCACGAAATAGGGGTGCACCTTACACAGCTGAATAAGGTGCTGCACATACTTCGGGGGAGGATGGTGCCATTAGATGTCGATTCCAATGCCAGGTCCCTGCTGTGGAGATCTGACTGCACCGACCGCAGAGGGAGGAATTAGAAAATTTTATAGCGCAGTGGAATCTCAGAATCGCCAATGAGCCAGGTAGTATCGCCACCGTCTCCAACCAAGTTGGAAAAGGAAATGTAGACGTAACTCTTGTCACCACGAATCACGAGACACTCATCACAGGATGGGCCGTCAAGGAGGAGAGGACTTCGAGTCATCATAGAATGATCACGTTCTACCTTAACGGAACAGGCACACCTGCAAGTACAGGTGCTACAAACCAGGGACAAAACCTAAAGTGATACTACAAACAGAAAGCGAACTGAGATACTTTCTGCGGTGTACTCGCAGATAAATGGGATCAGATCCCTAAAGACTTGTCCGGCTACAAACTGAAGACTATTGAGAGAGTTCGCGAATTGACAGCCACTTTGAGGAAAGCGTGCAATGCTGCGAAACCGAAGAGTAGGCAAGCTGCTAATTGAGTTCCCTGGTTGGAATGCTGAGCTAGATAGGATGAAAAGGGCTATAAATTGAGCCCATCAAGTATTCCAGAAAGAGCGTGATCCCGTCAGATGGGAGCAAATTAAGAAAGAATACAAAGGCGCCAGAAAGGAATGAGAAATGGCAAGACATTGTCACACTGAATAGTAATCAGAACCCTTGGGACATAGCTTACCGGCTACAAGCGGGTAAGCTGTCCATCAAAGAAGTTGTTCGTCCGTCTGGATGATACCACCTACACGATGGACTGGGTGAGTACCGTTACGGCAGCACTAAACACCCTGTTAAATTCAAGGAAAAAAAACAGGATGAAACGAAAGAGAAAAAATATATGAGTTACTTGATCAAAACCCACCCGCCCATAGGGGCAGAGGATGAATTTAATCTCGCTGAGTTAGATCAGGCCTTGGCCAAAACGAAGCTGGATAAGGCCCCTCGTCCAGACAGCTTCGACTTGGCCATGATTGGAATAGCACTGTCGACCATCAGGGAAGACATGATCAATATTTACAACTCGTGGTTGAGATTCTCGGTTTTTCCCCAATGTGTGGAAGGTCGGCCAAGTCGTCACAATCTGAAAAGCTGAAGACAAAGAATCTGAGGACCCAGCGTCCTACAGACCCATTTTCCTAATACCAGTACTCGGTAAAGCCCTCGAAATAAATTAAACAGGATCAGAGACACAAGATTCAGTCCAAGACAGTACGGCTTTAGGAGAGGGCGATCCACTGAGGACGCCATAGTTCAGTTGCGTAGGTCTGTGAGTAAATCGAGTAGAAAATATTTTTTAACAATTTTCTTGGACATTAAGGGCGCCTTTGATAATTCTTATTAACAATATATTAAAAGCATGGAAAAGCAAAGCATACCCCAGGGATTACTATAAACTAATAAGAGATTACCTGAAGGGCTGTCGAGTCCTCATACGAGATGGATTTGACGGAGTACAACTTTGGATCAGTAAGAGATACCCGCAGGGATCCGTACCTGCCCGAAATCTGTGGAACCTTATCCTTGCTCCTCTTCTTTGGCAGCTCTGAAGACTAGGTTGCGAAGTCATTGCCTATGCAGACGACATCGCGTTCCTTGTATAGAGAGAGGGTTCGATACCTAAATATTATTGCAAATAAACTTATATGTATTGTAGAAGAATTTTGCGAGGATAAATGGCAACTGATGGGTAAAATTACAGTTCAAGCACTCGTTTTCGAATGCACTTTACTCCCGTTTCAGTTATGGGGAATATACTACATTGCTTCAGCGGACATTCATTCCAGATTGTTGCAATCCTAAAAATTATGATAAATGAACTTACATATATTGTAGAACAAGCTGGAAAAATAATTTTAGATGGATAAATAACAACTGCTGGTTAAAACTGCAGTTGTAGCACGCACTTTCAGAGAACCTGGAACACCATGAATATCTCGCGTGGTGCACTGTCATCGAATCACCTAATAAATTTTCCAGAATCTCATTGGCAGTTGAATAACTTTTGTCATATTTATCTGTTATATGATTCTCCGACAAAGTGTGATACGAGTATAAGATTGTTTTGTAAATTTGAAATCACTTTTACCGAGAGCACCTTCCAAGCCACTCTAACATATTACAATAGAAAAATGTATTTCCAATAAAATAAAGACACTGTATATATTCTTTTTTTATGTTACATATATTTGTGATAATTAAATTAGAAAAATGAATGTTAGAAACAAAGTTTTCCGAATTTTATGATGGAAAGCATGAAAAATTTTGTATATAATAACATATAAATGACGAAATATTAAACAATAGAGAGTTTGTTAAATATTGTTTTAAACAAAATTTGGAGATCTACCTACAATAAATTTTTACATTCCGTATGTTTTTGCTTTAAAAATAAAAATTTCTGAGCAAAATTACAAATTAAAAAGTACTTGTATCCTTAACAAATCTTTTCATTGGTTACAGTCCAATTAAATCAATCGAAAATAATATGTAATGATTTCAATATATATTTATATCAATATTAATATTAATACATCAATAGTCAAAAATAATAAAAATAAAAATAAAAATTAAAAATTATAAAGACAGTCAGACTCTCCTTGTATACAGTTACCCCCGTAGACTAATTTGAAAATAAAATATTAGCTGAAAAAATTTTTTGTGAGTAAAGTCCAATCTGACTGTCCCCACCACCCTTACTTAATTGAAGACGTAGTCGAACGTTTCGAGCTTGCAACGGCCCCTCATCAGGGACTACAGAAAACCTTATATTCTAATCTATATATACTCTGTCCCCACCACGAAATTCAGTAAATTATATTTAAATTCCCCTCTACACAAATTGTTCAAAATCCATCAATTCAATAAGGAATGATAAATGCTGTCCAATTTACTAGACTCTAACATTAAATTCACATTATTCCGATTCTTAAAAATGTGAATACTTTCAAGACTCTCCCTTTTATACATATTGTTAATACCATGTTCTAAGAAAAATGGCACGAAATTAATTTACGTACACAATTAACAATGAATGCATTTATTAAAACAATTAATTTAGTTTTTAATAACACAATTTTTTCGTTTGATAATAAATTTTATGATACGGATGTCCAATGGGGTCACCTTTATCAACGGTTATAGGGAATTTAGTTATGCAAAAATTAGAAAATATAGCTTCGTCAAAATGGCTTTTTGAACCAATGATATTTAAGAGAGATGCTGATGCTATCTTTACAATTGTTATAGAAGTTTTTGTGGATGAAATGGTGGATGTTTTTAATTCTGTACATGACATAATTAAATTTACAAGGTAGATTGAAGTTAATAATCAGTTGAGTTTATTGGCCATTAATGTCATTAGATGTAGTAATAATAAGGTGAAACTTAATTGGTACAGAAAGCCTACTTGGTCAGGTAGGTTTTTAGATTTTAATTCACACCACCAATTCAGAAACAAAATTGGAGCATTAGAGGGTGTCATTGACAGAGAAATAAAGTTGTCACATAAAGATTTTAGACAAAATAATTTACAGATAGTAAAAGAAACCTTCATTAATAATGGATATTCAATTGAATTTATTAATAGATTTATTGCTGAAAGATTGTTTGACATTCATAATACCAAAAATAGACATAATGCACGAGTTGATGTTAACAGAAGCAAAATTATTGTCTCACCATATGTTAGAGGCTTATGTGACAGAATTAAAGCAAATGTTCGCAAATGTAACATTTAATTTTTCTTTAAAAATAGCAATAATTTAAGTAAGTTGTTTAATAATTGCAAAGATAGGGATGATTTATGTTTAAAATCTGGAGTTGTTTACAAAATTAATTGTGTGGATTGTGATAAATCCTATATTGGACAAACAGGTATACATTTAAAAAAGAGAATTTGTGACCATAAAGATAGTTTACCTAGCTCACATATTACTTCCGTTTGAAAGGAGCATTGTTTAATGTTTTTACAGCCGATATTTCCGAAGAAAAATTGAACAACTTAATGTAGGGCTGCTTCGAAAATCTGAAAATTTTGGCAATAGTTCAGAAAGTAGCCATATTTGATTTTGTTCAAAATTGGTGTTTTGCGCTTCTGGTATAATGATTATTAATATCGTTATGGCTTTTGATACATTCTGGATTTTTATGGTTAAATACATAAAAACTACCTAAATGCTGAAACATTATGTTGTGTGAAACATTGTTCAGAATTTGACATAATGTTTTTAATAATAATTTTACATCTACTATAATGTGTCTTGACTCTGATTTCTATTTTAGATATTTTTGCTGTAGATCTTTTATTTTTTTAAATGATAACGCAATGATTGAGAAGCGTTCTTAGCATAAAACTTCAATAACCACAGCAGTGTCTATACGTTAGGAATCTATACACACACACACACACACACACACACACACACACACACACACACACACACACACACACACACACACACACACACACATATATATATATATATATATATATATATTGTTATTTAATGTCGCTCTATTTATGCTTCCAAATATCGGTGCTTATCAGTGACGGAGGTTGATGATCTGTGTGTAAAGAAAGCACATACAAATTATTACAGCGGTGCTTTTGTCAATCGGCCGAGACCCGGATTTGAACTTAGATCACCAAGTGACTACTCTTTCTCTTTAGCCATCGTAGGCCTCAATCTAATATTTCTATATATAGATTTAGGCAGTAGATAATATTCTTTACTAATATTTTATAATTTTTATACCCTGTCAATGCCCTTAAATAGTCTTTTATATATTTGTATATAAATTGATTTGCTATTGTTGGTTATTTAATCTTTGTCTAAATAATTTATCAAAAACAACTTGCGAAACAAAGAGCCATAAGCTCTTATATGATTGTAAACTCCCGTCGGTTCAATTACGGTTTGCGCCGCCACTCTTTATGTCAATATACGTCGCAGATATTTTCTTATTTGCCGGCATTTCGTTACTTTTTCATATTTTTACGTAGAGAAGATTTATGTATTTTTTCTTTATAGATATCCGGAGTTTTAGATTGATTTTCTGTAGTAATGCAGGGGCTCACAACTCTTGATTTTGAAATAGTTCACTTAATCTTTTGGCGCTCGTCTTCGTGAACAGACATTCTTTCTCAGCGTTAAATAAACTCATATTATAAAGTATTTCTCGAGCCTGATAATTTACTTCTTAATAAAATTTACAAATTGCAAAAACATATTTTTTGGTATTAAATTTCGAACCAAAGTCACTATGATATTCGTAATCAGCAACCCAAAATACATAAATACAGAAATTTGGAGCAAAAGCAGGTGAGCGGAATAATGACAAGCACAGCGATAGGTTCAACCTATAAGTTACGCATCAGAAATGACTCCAAGTCGTCTTCAAAAGATTGGGCAATATCTCATCAATCTCAGCAGAGCAGTACTACATACAATCTTCACAGAATGCTAAACTACAAGGATAACACACGATATCATAAATATCTTGTTGTTTATCTCATTATTCGCATGTGTCTACATGATTCATTGTCGCTTGGAAACCCAAGCCTATGTAAACTCGACCGCAACGATTACTATATATATATATATATATATATATATATATATATATATATATATATATATTCATATAATGCAATACTTCTATACAAGAGTGACAAACGATATCGTAAACAAATTGTTGCTTATTTCATGATCCTCATGCGTGAGGCTCATTGTCGCTTGGAAATTCAAACCTACATATATATATATATATATATATATATATATATATATATATATCTATGTATATATATCTATGTATATATTAGGTTGTCAAATATCTCCTTTCCGCATTTTTACTCTTCATTCAATGCTTCATAAAATGTGTTACAGAGGTCAGATTTACTTAAAATATGCGTCGTTTTGTTCGATAACCTGTTTCCTTCTAGACGGCCACTTCATAATACCCCTCTCATGTGATTCATTTTTCATCGTGAGTGAACATCCGCTTCAAAAATGGTTCGAGTTCGTTTCGTTTCAGCAGCACATCGCAGGCGTTGATTCGATCAAGAAGGTTTCTGTACATCAAATCATACGGTACCCAAACATTAAGCTTTTTGAACCCAGCCTTCTACAGAGGGTTTAAAATGGTTTTCTGACTAACTCTCATCTCCTGGGCGATGTCACGAAAGGCCACATGCCGGTCTAACTCAATAAATTCTATGATTTGATCGGTATTCTTCGTCACAGGTCTTCCGCCGGCTGGCTTATCCGTGAGGTCGTTTTCACCGGCTCTGAATCATCGAAACCATTCCTCTGCGGTTCGATGTGATAGCATGCCATCCCCCAAAATACCATTAATCGCATGGAACATTTCTCTAGCGGATTTGCCTTTGACGAAGGAAAACTTTAAAATAGCGCGAGTTTCGGCGTTAGCGAACTGTTTATACGTTTATAACTTTTAAACGTAATATCCAAACTAATCATACATAGCGTCGTTTTGTACGTTATGTCAAGACCCTTCAAATGATGTCTAGTATTACCAGAGCTCTGTAGCCCTTTGTACATAGCCGCGAAATTCATTAGACAAAGAGGTGGAAGGGAGATCTTTGAGAACTTAATATATATATATATATATATATATATATATATATATATATATATATATATAAGCAACGAGACACATTCTACAAGAAAAAAGAAAATTTTAGTTTGAGATGTCATCATTGTAGATAGAAAGGACACAAGAAAGCAGAGTGTTTTCATTACAAAAAAGTATATTTATTACAATTTAGGAGCCATCGGAACTTTGGAGGACGTATTGTACTGCCGAGAGGTTTCACAAAAGTTAATATCAGTGAAAAAAATGCAGCGAGCTTGTATGAAAATTATTTTTGATAATAAATGAGTTGAAGTAGTAAAAGACGGTAAAACCATCATGACGGATAAGTACATTGAAAATTTCACGGCGATAGAATTTAGAATTAGTTTAAGTAAAAATTTACAAGCAAATATTGCTTTAATTAATAATTATGAATTATGGCACAACTGGTTAGGCTATATAAGTAAAAATAAATTTTTAGAATTAAAAGAAAAAAATATGGTTTGTGATTATTTAAACAATTAATCCTAACGACAGCTTGTGCTAAACTTGCATAAATGGCAAGCAAGTACAAAAACGTTTTGAAAAGAAAAAAATAAAGATCATATAAAAAGACAGTTATTTATTTTACATATATATATATATAGATATAATACATAATTTTGGAATTGATGGTAAAGTAACTTCCTATTTTGCTATCTTTTTTCTGTTGAATTTGGAAAAAAATATAGCCTATGTCCTTCTAAGCTGATATATAATCTATTTAATAGACTTTTTGTTGAACGTGTACAAACAAAAACACGCTTTTTCCTTTTACCTTAAATTACTATCATGATATGATATGATATAATTTGCTATGAATAAAGATGTTTCTCAAATTAACTTTTTTAAATAATAATCGATAAGAGCCCAACAGAACTTTCATATGTATGGGTTTATAGCAAAGTTATTTTAACGTTAAAATAAACTCTCAAGTTGTTTAGTTTAGATTATTATTTAGAAAATCTTTAAGGATACATTTCGATTTTTTATGCTATTTTCCTGTTATTACGGTATATTTTATTGAATATATGTAGATCAACATTTATGCATCAACCATATGTTAAGAAGCTTGATATTTATACATTTTTGCTTAAATCCTTGAATAATAATTTAAATAATAAATTATAACAACTTTAAAACTATTTCACATACTTTCAATTACAGGGAATGTAATATATCAGATAATTAGGCTTTGAAGGTTGCTTGTCACAAAAAGAATGTAATTACGCTATATATTAGTAAGAATATAATAAGTAGTTTCAACCAGCTGCGTTTGTTATGTTAAATGAAAAAATAAATCGAGTGTCGACTGAATCCGTAGAAAAATCTAGCACAAGACTTCCTGCTCTTAATCAATCACATCGATGACCATCTCCTTGAATCTGGAGAAGCACCGACCACCTAGAAGCAACTAGAAAAGAAAAAAATGAATATATATATATATATATATATATATATATATATATATAGAGAGAGAGAGAGAGAGAGAGAAACAGCGCGGCACGTTGATGGTAACAAAAATGAGTCTATTGCGGCCACAAGGATAGTTAAAATTATTCTATCGGAGAGCCACCTATGACTTGCCCTATTACTATCATTTTTATATGCCCGAGCGAGAGCGCACGCTATGAATAAAAGTGATTTGAGTAGATATATATATATATATATATATATATATATATATATATATATATGTATATAAAGCGTTGATGAGTGGAGAACGCAGCGCGAACGCGCTATCACTGTTCTTCGTCGTATTTGTCGAGTGCGCATCTATATTATGGATATAGGTAAGTGTTGGTGTTCGCATATCCGTGCGTGCATGAGAGCGTGTGTGTATGTGTAATGTATTTGCCGAACGCAGGAGGGATTCAGCGATATAGGAAGGGTAAATGCAAAGCGCTTCGGTTGATCGGATTTTATAATCGACTGTTCCGCCTCTTCATGTGCTTACTATATATATATATATATATATATATATATATATATATAATCCAAGATACGACTTTCGAAAGCGCGCTAGAGCCAGATTGCCGATCCGCACTTAATCGTGAGCCGTACACGTGAGAGCCAGCCGACGATTAATCGATCGCGTTAATAGATAGAGAAATCGTGGGAATCGTTATGGCCGTGTATATTATACATACATATATATATATATATATATATATATATATATATATATACATACTATGTATAGGTTGGCACGGGAGGAGAAGCGAGAGCTTAAGTGCATTTGGAACCAGGATTCTGGCAATAACATGAGTATATGTCGATTGAAGTCGTCGATTGTAACGCACCCTTCGGTGCGAACGGAAACTTTCTCTATTGACGCACGAGGCCCAGCAAGTGATAATTAAGATGTGTTAAAAATGCCTGCGCCACTCAATCTCGATGTACTACTCGACTTATTTTTCAGTTTTTGCTTTTTCTATGAAAACTCAGGCACCTATAGTTGTTTCACACCAGAGTTGACTTTCTCAATAGATCGAAAACATAATATTGTATATTAAGGATGAAGCATAGAGCTTGATATAAAAGGTATCGATTAATCATGCGATCTCGCCAAAAATTCGCCTGGAAAGCACAATCTTCACATTCTCGAACTTGCGTAAGTCCGGAATTAATGCTTATGTATGCATATATAAATATATGTGTGTGTGTGTCTGTATGCGTGTTTTGAAAGTTACAGTTCCTAGGTTAATCGGAACATCCTTATATCGAAATGTTTGAAGAAAAATATTTCTCTCATAACCATATGGTATAATATATATATATAAAAAATGATATACCACCAAGTATATATATATATATATATATATATATATATTATGTTATTTAATATCGATCTCTTTTTACTCCCAACTGTCGGTGCTTATCAGCGACAGAGGTCTTCGATGTGTTTGCAAATAAAGCACGTGGTATTTGAGCTATTGTAGGCGCAATATATATATATATATATATATATATATATATATATACGACAGCGGTTCAATAAGTATCAGTGTTTGAAGACAGAGGACGTTCCTTAGGGAGGCTGGTGTTATTAGCGTGAGCTGACATCTATCAAACGACGCCAAAACAAATTTTAGGGTGATTGATAGTAATATTTTACATAATAAGTTGGCTATGAAAAAAATGTCGGACCGATGGATTCCACCGATGGAGTTGTCGCCATCAAACTGCATGAATTACTCTATCAATTGCTTCCACACCTCCCATATTCACCCGATCTGGTTCCTTGCAACTTCTTCTTTGCTCAAACGAGGAAGTCATCGTCGAGACAGAGGCTTATTTTGAAGTGTTCAAAAAATTCTTTTCTTTGAATTTAATTTAATTGACTCTAAAGTTAATTAATTATTGAAGTCAGGATCAAGAGAAAACCTTCATTACATGCCACAAAATTATATACAACTAAGGTATATGCTTGATCCGTACCATGACGGGTAAAACCGAAGATTTTCCTGAAGACTGATTTTTATATGATTTACAACAGAGGTCATCTAATAGTAGTCGTAGGAAAATCTTGAGATCTTACGAAAGAGGTTTTAACTGGTTATGCTTCCATAAAAGCGATTGATCTGTGCTGTGATAGAAAATTCAGAAATTTTCTTTCTAACAGCTCTTCTACAGATTCAGAAATAAGGTGACTGTATTTTAGCTTTAAGAAAATTTCGAGAATTTTGAAAGAAGTATGGAGGGTGTCGGATTAGCACCTAGGGTTCTCCGACCATCCGGCTGTGCCAAGTGTTTAGACTCCGATCGATGAATGGGGCTTATCGTCCGAAATTTGACCCGCGATGAGGAGGACTGAAAGTCTATAAAGGGCGCAATGTAAGCGCAGAAATTATTATTCGTTCTCGTCTATACTACAGTGATTGTCATTTGTATTTGTCTTTCATTTAATATTTTTTTCAACTTTTATTATTTTTAAACCTCCCAGTAAATAGTATATTACAAAAATTGGTGCCGAAGCCCGGGAACAAAGTTTCTGGAAAGCTAGGAAGTTTAATAAAAGTTAAATAATTTTGAAAATTAATTTTTGTTGTTCAAACTTCCGCAATGTCGTCGAGAAAAACCCGTGCGGCTACCGCCGCCTCTAGTGCCGATGGTGCAACTAATGCAAAGCGATCTAACGTTACGGAAACGATTTCTGCGGGAGCAAAAACATGGTCTCGTAATCCTCATAAATTAGCATAATGACAATGCTTGACAACAAGATTGAGCATAATGACAATGCTTGACAACAATCATCGTGCTCGATTCTCATCGGTAGCAAAGACGTTGTAAGCAGATCAGTTAAGCCTGGCCGAATAACCAAAATCAACAGAGATGCAGTAATCGACGAGTCTACTATTAATATAAGTCCGGTTAGAGAGTTTCGATTTAATTTTGCGATGAATGAAAAGAGTGCTACTGTGCGACTTGCTAATATGTCCGAGCAAAGGATGAATGCGATCCGTTAGGCGGCGGAAATTCGCATTTTGTAATGCGTATGACAACAGCGAAAAGTTTACCGTATTTTTCTGGTGACGCATTGGAGTGGTTGCAATTTAAAAAGGCGTATGATCTATTGACGGAAATCTGACAATATAGTACGCAGAAAAATGTTGCACGTTTACTTCACGCATTTAAAGGGGAAGCGTGTGATTTGTTCAGCACTCTGCTTAATATGAGACGCGATCCGAAAATAATTATGAATACTCTTCAGCTTCACTACGGAAATAAAAAAATTGTGCAGATAAAATATGTGCTGAATTGTAATTGTTGCCTGATCTAGAATCGGGTAAAATAACTCTCGTACGATTGGCCTCAAAATTAAAAAATATGACCACTGCGTTCAAATCGTTCAAACTAACGGATTATCTTTATAGTCCCGATTTGTTATACACGATCGGAAATAAACTGCCATGCGCATTAAAAGGAATATAATCGTAGAGTTGTGTCGATGTCCGAGAGAAATTCGATATGGAAAACCTTGGCGATTTTCTATACTCCGGAGGCTGCGTTAGCGAATGCTGCTGGATTGTTCGACATTAGCATTTGCGACATTAGCAAAACGGCACAATTTGTGCTTCGGTTTTTGTCGTCAGGAAATACCCGAGTAAACTGTACGAGTGGAAAATGCACTCAATGTACGAATAATCATCACGTTCTGTTACATAATGATAATTTTATGCAGAACGAGCAACGTTTGGAAATATCTAATATGTAAAAATGAGGGCAAGATTGACCAGGCGTTGCGGACGTTTTGCTAAAGATTATGAATATTCGCATACTTGGCGTAAAATGGTTTTGTAATACATTCGCGTGGCTTAATGAGGGATGTATCATTATTTTGATAGATCAAAAACGAGCGAAAGATTTAGAGGTCAGAGGCCCCTCTATACAATTATCTATCAAAGGAATACATCGGAAAATAATTCGTATATTTCCAGGCGCGGATAAGGAAATCCGAATAGCTGAGGTGCATACTCCTAGGGGGAATTTTTTGCGACCTACGTGTAAGCTAATAAAGCTGTCGGTAAGAGCGAGGTACAAAATGACTAAATTTTTAAATAGAAATCGCATTCTATCATCCGAACACGAAACTCCCCGCAGAAGTTGTCCCGACATACCTAAACATCGTTTCCTACCAACTAAACACGATAGTCCCAATAGAAGTCGTCCCGAGAAAGTTAGCATCGCATCCTAGCGACTAAACACAATACTCCCTGTAGAAGTCGTTCGGAAAGACCTAGATATCGTATTTTACCGTCCCAACACGAATCTTCCCATAGAAGCTGATTTCCTCATACCTGGACTTTATTTTCTAACAACTAAATACAATATTCCCCGTAGAAATCGCCCAGAGACATCTGGACATCGCATCCTATGATACGAATACACAACTGCCTATTGAAATCGTCTTGAGGCAACGGGATATTATAATGAACCGCCCGTACACGCCAATACCATATTTCTCAATAGAAACCGTATTTAAAATGTGTATATATAATATGTACAATATAATATACATACTATATATGTATATACAAGTACATACATATATATATATATATATATATATATATATATATATATATATATATACATATTTCCTATATTTTCGTTTTTTCAATTAAATACCGGGAATATTTTAGTAGTGGTGCCAACTAAATTCGATCAAAATGCTCATATGCGAATAGCATATTTTTTAAGCCGACGATGGATATTGCCTTTTTATATATTATTATATATTTATTTTATATATTTTTATATTTTTATACTTTTATATATGTTATATAATAATATACATAGTTTCTATTTTGCTATTATTTCTTTTGTTCAAACTAAAAAAAAACAGTCTCTTGTCACAATTCTGAAGTTAATATAATTTAGACGAACAAAAATATAATTTATCGTCACAAACTATATTCAGTAAGTAAGTTAATAAATATTTTTTATTGGTCTTACAGTCCAATCAATTTCAACCAAAAATAAAATAAAATAAAAATAAAAATAAAAATAAAATAAAAATAAAAACTAAAAAATAAAAAATAAAAATAATAATAAAAAATAAAAAATAAGAAATACAAATAATAAATAATAAAAATAAAAAATAAAAATTAAAAATAAAAATTAAATTAAAAATTAAATTAAAATGATAATGACAGTCAGACTGTCCTTGTTTATATTCACCCCCGTAGACTAATCTGAAAATAAAATATTAGCTGAAAAAATTCTTTGTTAGTAAAGTGCAGTCTGACTGTCCCCAACACCCTTACCTAATTGAAGACTTGTCCAACGTTTCGAGCTCGCTACGGCTCCTCATCAGGGACTCTTAAGTAAGTAAGTAAATAAATTTAAGTAAGTAAGTAAATTGATTTTCAAGAAAACATAGCCTATGTCCTTCCCAAGATAATATAGAATCTATATGTCAAACTTCAGAACAATCGATTTAGTAGTTTTTTTGGTTATCGTGTACAAACTAAAACACGCTTTGTCTTTATAAATTAGTATGATATGATATGATATGATATGATATAGTTATAAATTATAATGCGGAAAAAGTTTAGATTCAAGATTGAAAAATAAATTAATAAAAAATTAATATAATATGATATATATATATATATATATATATATATATATATATATATATATATATTGTGTGATATGTCCGGCTGCTCGAAGCGTATAAGTGCCGATCACCGAATGGGGCTTATCGTCCAAAATTTGACCCGCGATAAGGGAGACTGTAGGTCTATAAAGGGCGCTATGAGAGCGCAGAAATGATTATTCGTTCTCGTCTATACTACAGTGATTGTCATTTGCATTTGTCTTTCATTTATTATATGTTAAAATTCAATTTAATTAATACTTTCTTAGACTTTTATTATTTTTAAACCACCCAATGAATAGTATATTACAATTATAATCTCCGGTTGAATTATTATCGCCGGCGAAGTCGTGACAGGGTATGCTAGTATAGTTATATAGCCGTCGAAAAGCGTACGTTAGAAAACTATTATTATACCACACACAGTATAAAATTGCGCAAAACTTTCAGCGAAAATTGCTAAATTCTATAAGTTTCTCTACTATCCCTGTCTCTTTCTCTCTCACTCCTTATGAGTGTTCTGAAAAAGTGTGAGAAAATTTCGTTTCGATCCAACGAAATAATTATCGGCGGCACAGACCGAGCGGCTTGTGGTGCTTATTGAGTCTGAGAAAGAAGTAGAAGGAGAAGAGAGAGAAAGAGAGAGAGGGAGACAGAATAAAAGACGAAAAGAGTAAAAGATAGTTGACGAGCGCACGCGTGCGCTGAGAGAACATCTGCGCGCTTAATTATTTTACAGATTTAGTAGATCGTTATGGCTTGTAAAATTACTACCAATTTCACGCCCTTAAACTTATTTTATCACTCGCCAGGCTCGTGCGTCCGCATATGGCGCTCGTCTACGTGTAAGAACTAACTTTCTCGTCGATAGGCTGGGATGGGGACGCGCGCGCGTTGCCTATATCGATGCTGCCGCGTTCAGTGAAGGCAGCGCAAAAGGGACGCGGGCGGAGAGGAACGCGGAGGAGAAGGATATTGGACATCCCTTAGTAAAGTAATGACCCATTGTTTATGGCTGCTGTTCTCGTCGGAGTACGCAAGCATGTTCTTTTCCATTTTTTTTTCTATTTTTGGACTTTAATGAAAAAACATTTTTCAATGAATGGTCATCGCCTATAAGAGAGCGAGGAGGGGGTGAGAACGTCCAACCTATAGAGAAAGTGAAACGAGGCCCTGAAATACGTTTATTTGGCTCTTAGGATCCGCCACATACCGCGACAGTTATAAAGACTTAATCGCTGATTACTTTCTGCAGAAAAATGATACCCTTGCTGCATATACCCACTGCATAGCAAGGCATATTTCTTGAACTACAGGTTTATGATCAATTACAGCAACCTTTTTCATTAAATGAATCAAGTCATTGCGAAACACAATTGTTTGAATTTTGGGCGAAATATTCACGTAAAATCAATGCAGTGTGAGCTGGTTGAGGTGGTGCATATATATATATATATATATATATATATATATATTGTAGGCAGGATTAAAAATAATCAAAACGTAATTTATTTTTATAACTATGTTTATGAAAAATCTAATAGCTAAATGTATATATATATATATATATATATATATATATAATATAAAGGTGTCAGGTGATTGGAAAAAATGCAGTGCTATAAGGCGCGTGTACCGAACAAGTGTAGCTCGCGCGCGCTCTAATGTATAAATCTGCTTAATTTCTAATTCTCTCGACTTATATGTATTCGCCGAAAGGTAGCGGTGACACCGCCGGTGATGGCAACGAGCAGGTCTGCTGCGGTCGCGATCAGCCCGTACGCAGAAAGAAGGGGAAGGCTTTTCGAGCTTCTGAACGTCGACTCTCTTCCTCGACATCCCGAGAAGTGCAACTATCATAACTTTCCGTTACATTTCACCGAAAAGGAGCTGTGACGTTAGTCGGCATTAAACTTTTTTGTTCTACAGGTTAATCTGACACTAATCTCACACCTTACGGATATCCTTTAATTTTTGCAAATTTTATTAGGAGTGTGAATAAGTCTTTCCCGTTTTTTGTAAGAGATGGCGCCACCAATACTGTGCGAGTATTCAATGGTTACATATGTCATAATCAAAGCTTATTCATATGTCAACAATTCCATACTAACACATTAGTTAAAATTTTTTCGCATCATAAATTTTTGATATCGTGAAAATGTCGAAATTTGAGCCGAGTCGACGTCATTTGCGGGAAGTTTCACTTTATTGGTTCAATTTGAAGAAATCTGTTGCTGAGACGCATCGATTGCTTCAGGAGACTTATGGAGAAGGTTTTGTCGATGATTCAAGTGTTCGCGGATGGTTTCGACGCTTCAAAAGCGGTGATTTCGACGTGGAAGACAAGGAGCGTTCCGGGCGACTGCAAATCTTTGAAGATCGAGAATTGGCGACTTTGCTTGCTGAAGATTCTTGTCAAACGCAAGAAGAACTTGCTGAAGCATTGGGAGTTGACCGAACAACCATTTCCAAGCGTTTGAAAACCATGGGAATGATCCAAAAGCAAGGAAATTGGGTGCCGTACGAACTGAAGCTGAGAGACGTCGAACGGCGTTTTTTCACTTGTGAACAGCTGCTTCAGCGACATAAAAGAAAGGGTTTTCTGCATCGTATCGTGACTGGCGATGAAAAGTGGATATGTTACGATAATCCGAAGCGAAGAAAATCATGGGGACTACCCGGCCATGCATCATCATCGACGGCCAGGCCAAATATTCATGGCGCCATGCTCATGCTCTGTACATGGTGGGACCAGCTAGGTGTGGTTTACTATGAGCTTCTGAAACCGAATGAAAGGATCACAGGCGAGGTCTATCGACGACAATTGATGCGTTTGAGCCGCGTACTGCGAGAAAAACGGCCACAATACTCCGACAGGCACGACAAAGTTATTTTGCAACATGACAATGCTCGCCCACATGTTGCACCGCCGGTGAAAACATACTTAGAAACGCTCAAATGGGAAGTCCTACCCCACCCGCCGTATAGTCCAGACGTTGCTCCGTCTGATTACCATCTCTTCAGATCGATGACGCATGGCTTGGCTGACCAGCACTTCCATTCTTACGAGGAAGCCAAAAAATGGGTGGATGACTGGATAGAGGCCAAACCGGTCGAATTTTTTCGCAACGGGATTCGTATGTTGCCAGAAAGATGGGAAAAAGTTGTAGCTAGCGATGGCCAATACTTTCAATAATTCATTTGTAACCATTTTTTCACAATAAAGGCTCAAAATTTGAAAAAAAACGGGAAAGACTTATTCAGATACCTGATATTTTCTCTTACGTGGAAAAATCTGTCTCTCTCTCTCTCTGTCTGACTTTCTTTCTCCTACTCTTATAAAATGCTTCTGTATGCCAAATCATACTGAATATAGTTTGTGACAACAAACTATATTTTTATTTTTATACTTTCTATTAACTTCTGAATTGTGACAAGAGACTATGTTTTTTTAGTTCGAAAAAAAGAAATCATGGCAAAATAAGATTCTTTACTAATAACCACGAAACTATGTATATGCAAATAAAATATATCGTCACTTCTGTATAAAAAGGCAAATACATCGTCTGCTTAAAAAATATGCTATGAGCATAACAACATTTTTCTTGAAGTTTAGTTGGCATCACTACGAAAATATTTACAGTTTTTAATTGAAAAAATGGAAATATTAGCAATATGTAATATATATTATGTGTATATTATTTTGTACATATGATATATACATATCTTACATACGGTTTCTACTGAGAAATATTGTATTGAGTATATGTGTGCTGGATTATGATATCCCGTTGCCTCAAGACGATTTATATGAGCAGTTGTGTGTTCGAATCATAGAATGCGACATCCAGGTCCCTCTGGGCGATTTCTACGGGGAATATTATATTTAGGTAATAAAAAACGATATCCAGATATGAGGAAATCAGCTTCTATGGGAAGATGCGTGTTGAGACAGTAAAATATGATGTCTAGGTCTTTCCGAATGACTTCTGCGGGGAGTATTGTGTTTAGTCGCTAGGAACCGATGCTAACTTTCTCGGGACGACTTCTACTAGGACTATCGTGTTTAGTTGGTAGGAAACGATGTTTAGGTATGTCGGGACAACTTCTGCGGGGAGTTTCGTGTTCGGATGATAGAATGCGATTTGCAGGTGTTAACGACTTCTACGGGGAATTTCGTGTATAGTTGGTGGGAAATAAAATACAGGTATGTCAGTACGACTTCTATGAAGAGATTCTTATTCTATTATTCTAACACTCCCCATAAGAGTCGTCCCAGGATACCTGGACATTGTATTCTACATCCTCAACACAAAACTCTCTATAGCAGTCGTCTCGAGACATTTCCTATAGTCCGAACATGATATTCTTCGAAATCGTCGTCTCGATACTTGGACATCTTTTTCTACCGTTTGAATTCCAAAGTACAATTTTCTCCATCGAAGCCATATTTAATATTTATATATATATATATATATATATATATATATGGTATAAAATAGTCGACAAAAAATCAACTTTTTGAAGTGGACGCTACATTATATCTAGAGTACTTTTTACTTAGATATTATTGAATTGTTTATGAAATCGATCAAATTATTATTTCGGGCGAAGCCAGACGGGGGATGCTAGTAGATATATACAGACTCTACGAAGTGTTGGACTCAGTGTGCGTCGGGCACGTTGGACAGATTAGATTTTTGTCGCTACGATTAAACATAATTATTTTTTCATTCATTTTCCTTCGCAATTATCGTGTAATTGTTTAGAATTTAAAATGTTAAGTCCATTCGTAAAGCTCGGTTCAGAATATAAATTCATTAAGATGGCTTTGCATTAAAAATAACTATATAATTACGCTATTAATATAAAAAATAATGAATAATACATTAGATTTAAAGTGTGTACGAAAAAAATTATCGTCTCGCTTCGCGTGTATGAAACTGTCTTGAATACCTTTCCCCGCTTATAGCCAAACCCCTTTTATTCTCGCACCCCAGTCTCACTCTCCCTCTCTCTCTCGCTCTTTCTTCATCCTTACACATTTTTCCATGGCTTTCTTCTACGCACAAGCACCCGCCGCGAAAAAGACAACCGTACCTGAACGCGTTCTCGTCCGTGTATAGACGGCGACCTACGTGCCGCATTATCGGCCCCAAAGATCCTTCGTTACGTATAATACACCGTCGTGTGCGCTCATTGCTCGACGTTAGCCGGGAACGGATTAAATCGTGATTTAAGAGGGGAAACCTCCCTGAAACGCTCGCGTCTTGTACGAACGCGTTTCAAAGTAGCCCCGGAGAATTTATATATATATATATATATATATATATATATATATATATATATATCAGGTATGTGAATAAGTCTTTCCCGTTTTTTTTCAAATTTTGAGCCTTTATTGTGAAAAAATGGTTACAAATGAATTATTGAAAGTATTGGCCATCGCTAGCTAGAACTTTTTCCCATCTTTCTGGCAACATACGAATCCCGTTGCGAAAAAATTCGACCGGTTTGGCCTCTATCCAGTCATCCCCCCATTTTTTGGCTTCCTCGTAGGAATGGAAGTGCTGGTCAGCCAGGCCATGCGTCATCGATCTGAAGAGATGGTAATCAGACGGAGCAACGTCTGGACTATACGGCGGGTGGGGTAGGACTTCCCATTTGAGCGTTTCTAAGTATGTTTTCACCGGCGGTGCAACATGTGGGCGAGCATTGTCATGTTGCAAAATAACTTTGTCGTGCCTGTCGGAGTATTGTGGCCGTTTTTCTCGCAGTACGCGGCTCAAACGCATCAATTGTCGTCGATAGACCTCGCCTGTGATCCTTTCATTCGGTTTCAGAAGCTCATAGTAAACCACACCTAGCTGGTCCCACCATATACAGAGCATGAGCTTGGCGCCATGAATATTTGGCTTGGCCGTCGATGATGATGCATGGCCGGGTAGTCCCCATGATTTTCTTCGCTTCGGATTATCGTAACGTATCCACTTTTCATCGCCAGTCACGATACGATGCAGAAAACCCTTTCTTTTATGTCGCTGAAGCAGCTGTTCACAAGTGAAAAAACGCCGTTCGACGTCTCTCAGCTTCAGTTCGTACGGCACCCAATTTCCTTGCTTTTGGATCATTCCCATGGTTTTCAAACGCTTGGAAATGGTTGTTCGGTCAACTCCCAATGCTTCAGCAAGTTCTTCTTGCGTTTGACAAGAATCTTCAGCAAGCAAAGTCGCCAATTCTCGATCTTCAAAGATTTGCGGTCGCCCGGAACGCTCCTTGTCTTCCACGTCGAAATCACCGCTTTTGAAGCGTCGAAACCATCCGCGAACACTTGAATCATCGACAAAACCTTCTCCATAAGTCTCCTGAAGCAATCGATGCGTCTCGGCAACAGATTTCTTCAAATTGAACCAATAAAGTGAAACTTCCCGCAAATGACGTCGACTCGGCTCAAATTTCGACATTTTCACGATATCAAAAATTTATGATGCGAAAAAATTTTAACTAATGAGTTAGTATGGAATTGTTGACATATGAATAAGCTTTGATTATGACATATGTAACCATTGAATACTCGCACAGTATTGGTGGCGCCATCTCTTACAAAAAACGGGAAAGACTTATTCACACTCCTAATATATATATATATATATATATATATATTTATATATATATATATATATTGGCGTATCTGCTCCGCATACCGGTGTAACGACACCGGGGGTTGCGTAGAAGACGAGCTGCCCACGTCCATATGACCGAGGTCAGAGCTGCGAGAGACAAGATTCGATAAGAATCGAAAATGCATTCCGGATATCATATATATATATATATATATATATATATATATATATATATGTACAACAATATATATGTGTGATAAATAAATAAAAGTTACGCACATCCTCCTGACACTGAATATGGATTTTAACACAACGGAAGACAGTTAAGATTTTAACACAACTGGAGACAGTTAAGCTCCAGGTCCTTCTCGATTACCACGATTTGGAACACGCAGGACATTTCGGTGCGGAGGAAACCCTTAGAGTGATCGAGAGGTTCGAGCGTTGGCCGGGGATGAATCGAGATGTAAGGGAGCACGTAGCAATTTTTCACGTCTGTGCTTGTGTGAAAAAGACGCTCGGAAAACCTGACGGATTGCGTCCTCATCAACCAAGTGAACCGTGGAGTAGCGTCTGAGCCGACATGATGAGGCCGTACCCATAAACGAAGAGGTATAAAAGGTTTATTTTGGTAGTAACCGACCCATTTTCCCGATAGGTTGAATCCATGGGAAACGCGGAGCGGGTAGCATGATCAGAACCATTAAGAAGGAGGTCTTCACCAGATGGGCTACCCGAGAGCAATTCTCACGGACAATGGGCTGCAATTTGTCAACTGCCAATCGAAGGCGGCGTGCGAGCTTTGGCATGCTGAGCTTTAGACCAGGGCGATTTATCACGCTCGGGTAAATCCAACCGAACGCCGAAATCAAGAGATTAAGAAAGGCTTACGGCTGTATCTACAAGATGAGGATCATTGGGAATGGGATACGCGCCTGCTGAAGGTCCTTTTTGAACTCCGAGGAAGAAGGAATGCAGCAACCGGGCATACGCCAGGAGGCGCGCTTACAGGGAGAGCTCCGACGACGAGGCAACTGGGAATTTGAATTCCTTGAGCCTTCTCCGGCCGCGAAAAAGAGGATGACCGAAATCGAGGAGCACCAACTAGGGTATCAAGCTAGGTACGCCTCCGATGAGAATACTGAGCCTCGATCTCACCCCGGCCATATGGTCTATCTGAAGGCACAAAAAAAAAGAAAAAAAAAACAAAGGTCACTCAGTTATGCTTTATTGAACATAAACATTCCCGGCCGCATGTAGACTTTGCTTTGTCCGCTGGTTGAGCTCCAAAACTTTTCAGTAATGCTGATCTTTTCTTATCGGTGCAGATCTATACATCATTTTGTGGACCTACAGTTTATAGTGGGTTCCGAACCACTTGTTATTGCACCGTGTATATTCAGACTCGTGTTGTTGACCAGTTTATAGGCTGGTTTTCCTTATTGCTAATGTATATTTGCGGTTCGTAGACCAGTGTATAGTGCCGGTATACTTATTTAGGAAAAATAAATTTTTGTTTGCATGTATATATGTAAATATTGCCATCTGTGTTTATTGCGGTTTCTTAATTTACTCTTTTGTAGACCGGTGTATGGTGCCGGTCTACTTGTATTAGAGTGTGATTCTTTTGCCTGTGTAGAAATATCTTGCAGTATATAATTGCCTGATATATATTTTGCCCATCAGTTACAACTGCCAGTTCCCCACCTACCTATTTAGGTTCTTCTATTGCATCTGCTTCAAGCAGATACTCTATCGCTTCAAGAGACTCCTTTGTTTGTAGGAGCTCTTTCATTAGATTTTCAAGTGATTTCTAGTGTGCTTGGCTCAATAGACATCTGACCTCAATAGAGGTATTATTTTTTCTCTGGAACCTGATCCTAATTTCTTCGTATTTAGGACAGACGGTCAGGACGTATTCTGGAGTGGCCACCTCTCCACATGTGCATGTATCGCTCTCTCTCAGATGAAAGCGAGAGAGATAAGACCCGAAGTCACCATGCCCAATGAAGAACTGGATTAACCATCGCGACGGCATGATCCAGTCTGTCTTAATCCTATCTCTGACACTAGATAGGTAAGAATGTGTCAGCCTACCTTTTGTCGAGTTATTCCAGATTTCCTGCCAGTCATCGAAATATCTTTCGGATATCTTTCTCGAGGCACGACGTTGGTCCTCAGGTGACGTTGCAATTTTACGGTTAGCGTACAGTGCCGCTCTACGCCTGCATTCTAACACGATGGGGAGTTTTCCCGCTATCGCTGCTACGGCGTCTGTTGAGGTGGTTCTGTACGCACCGGTGACTTTAATGAGCGCGTGTCTTTCAGAACTTGCCAACTTGCGTTGCTGTTCAACACACATCAAATTGTGCAATCCTGCTGCTGCGTAAGTAGCGACAGGTGTGAACAGCCCGGTACAGATAGTACTAAACGCCTTAAATAGAAGGCCCCATTCCCATCTTGCCAGGCGTCCAACTCTGTTAAACAAATTCACACATTTGGATTGTACCGCTTTCAAATCGCAGACGATTTTAAGATGTTCGCCGAGTGGATTCTAAGCTATCGTATCCTTTCTAATCTCTTCATCCTCGAGTTGCCAACCGTAATTCGGGGGGGGGGGACTGTCGGGTGAAGGTGGCCTCTCAAAATCAATATACCACACTTATTAGAGGCCAGCCTCATTTTATTGAGGCGACACCAGGATTCCACTTCTTCAATGTAATTCTGGCCATTGCTTTCGATCTCTCTACGCGAGTCTCTCTCCACCAAAAGTACAATGTCGTCTGAGTATGCAATACCTTTACACCCTAGTCTTGAGAACTGCCAAAGAAGGGGATCTAGAAAAAAGTTCCACAGAGTTGGGCTCAGTACGGATCCCTGCGGGCATCCCTTACTGACCCCAAGTTGTACTTCCTCAAAGCATCTCGCATGAGGACTCGACGGCCCTTCAGGTAATCTTTTATCAGTTTGTTGCTACAACATATTTTCTGCTCGATACACTCACAGATTTACGCAACTGAACAATGGCGTCCTCAGTGGAACGCCCTCTCCAGAAGCCGTACTGTCTAGGAGGTAACCTCGTTTCAACGATCCTCTTTAACTTGTTCAGTATCAGAGCCTCAAGGGTTTTGCCGAGCAGTGGCAAGAGGCAAATGGGGCTGTAAGACGCAGGGTCCTCAGGTTCTTTGTCCTCACCCTTTGGGATTGTGACAATTTGACCAACCTTCCACTCATTAGGGAAGATCGAAAATCTCAAACACGAGTTATAGATGTTTATCAGGTCCTGCCTGATGGTCGGCAGTGCTGTTCGCATGATGGCCAAGTTGAAGCTGTCTGGGCCTGGGGCCTTACCTAGCTTCATATTGGCCATGACCTGATCCAACTCGGTGAGATTAAATTCAACTTCGGCTCCCCTCAGGGGGAAAGCGTTAGTCAAGGACATCGTATCTTTTTACTCTTGCATTTCATCCTGCAAATTGTCTGGAGTGAACAGGGTGTTTAGCACTGCCGTAGCGGTGCTCACCCAATTCGTCGTGTAGGTGTTATTATCCAGACGGACGTTGCAAGCAACTTCCTTAATGGACAGCTTACCGACCTGTAGTCGGTAAGCTACACCTCAGGGGTTCTGATTACCCTTTACAGTGACAAAGTCTTGCCATTTAGTTATTTTAGTGTGCCTGAGTCGACGGACATACTCCTTCCTGTCCGTTTTGTTTTCTTTCTTGAAGTGCTCCCGTCTGACGGGATCACGCTCTTTCTGGAATATTCGACGGGCTCAATTTGTAGCCCTTTTCAACCTACCTAATTCAGGGTTCCACCAAGGAACTCTCCTAACAGCTACCCTACTCCTGGGTATGGCAGCATTGCACGCTTTCCTCAAAGTGGCTGTCAATGAGCGAACTCTCTCTATTGTCTCTATTTTGGAGCCGGGCATTTCTTTAAGGACCTGGTCCCATTCATTCGCGAGTACAGTGCAGAAGGTTTCCCAGTTCGCTTTCTGTGTGGATTATCGCTTTAGCTTGTTTCCCTGATTTGCAGCACCTGAACTTGCAGGTGTGCTTGCTCCATTAAGGTGGAACGTGATCGTTCTATGATCACTCGAGGACCAGTCCTCTATGACGGCCCACCCTGTGATGAGTGTCTCGAGATTCGTGGTGACAAGAGTTACGCCCACATTTCCTTCTCCAACTTCGGTGGACAAGGTAGCGATACTATCTGGCACATTGACGATCCGGAGATTCCACTGTTTGCTCGATCTCTGCAGTTTTCGCCTTATCAATAGGCCTCCCGATCTCCCTATCTACCTCTTTCTCTTCACTTATCTTCTTTTTGTAATCGTTTTCATTCATAATTGCCGTACGTCCACCTACTGAGACCACTTTGCAGCATCCCGTTCGGTGGACAAGATTTTTTAGTACGGACGGCGTGTAAATTTCACTGGCAGTTGTAGTGATTCCCATGTTCTGCCCTGGAACCATGCATCCCCTATCACAACTGCCATTATAGAGTAGTTTCTTTTCTCGGCCGGGCGATAAAGCCAAACTACCGGCCCATTAAAGGAGAACATTCCAACAATATGACTGTCGTTGGTCACTGAACCACTTGTAACGGGTTTCCAGTAATTAGGAAGCAAGCGCCTATTTCCTCTCCCAGTATCGGTAACTCCCGGGTTTCACCAAGCTCGTTAGGCCAAAAGCTCGTTTGATCCTATCCTGAGAGACCATTGCTGTATTTTAGCCCCATCCCCCAAACATGCTCCATTCACTAAAGATAAGGGATACGTTACCCCGGCACACGAACGTCGACGTAAACAGTTGGTATTTGAGCGGCAACATCTGAAGGTACACTATCTCTCAAATGCATCTGTGGGATTTTACGATGGTTTCATACCAAAATGGGAGAACCAATTCAAAGTAATAAAATCCCTATTCACCATAATCCTGCTACTGTATCGAGCTAGAAAAACGTTCAAGGCCCACACTAGCCAAGTAAAACCAACAAAGGGACAAATGAAACGCGCAGCCAGCCCTCCGCCGGACCCAGTTAAGGTATGGGCCCATACTGCCCCCAGTATGAGGGATCTCAACCTGGTATCACCCCCCCCCCAGGATCTAGACGATCTGAGCAACACCACACGACCCCAAGATGTAAACGTTCCAGTCGACGCCTCACCATCCCAGGACCTTGACGGTCCGGACAATGCCAGAGTACCCCAGCATATAGTTGAACCATACAACATCACTCCTCCCCAGGATGTACATTATCCGGGCAACATAAACCCTGCATCAACCGACGAAGGCCTCAAGAAAAGAAGAGGACGACCCAGGAAGCCGCTAACTACTGGGCTAGCACCAACGCCTGAAGATGTTATCCAGCCACAGCATAAATACCGATTAAGAAATAGAGTAGCCGTACAATAATATTAAGTTTTTCTCTAGATAATAAGTTGCACTTACATTTTCTTTTACATTATGAGTTGAAGTACATTTTATTACATTATAAGCTGCAGTACATTGTATTATAAGTTAAATTATATTTTCCTTTTATCAGTTCGTTACGCCCGGACTTAGAGATAAGAACCTAAATGTAAATAAACGTAAATATTAACTCGTTTGCGATTTTCTCTATAATATATAATTGTAATTTAGGACGTCATAGATATTAAGTAAATATATGTCGATGCATAAGCCTCTTCAGAGCCTTGCACGCGTTTACATCAAACGCGCTAAGTTACCGTAATCCCCTTTCTACGCCGCGGCGATTCCGGGCCAATCGGCACACGCGACCATAAACGACGCTTCACAACGTCACGGAAGTCGCAAGAGCAAAAGAAATAAAAGAAAGGGGATGCGGAAGGAACAGACAGAAAGGAGAGGGAGGAAGAGAGATCTAGACCTCTCGGGATCTCGGACGATCCACACACCGTGAGAATAACCCTCATTTTACACCAAAACCAGCGACTTGTTAATATTCTTTAAACCTCCTAAGGCCGCAGATAGAAGAGAAAGAGAGAGAGAAAGAGAGGCAGAAAGCAGCGCACCCCCGCTCCGCGTACCGTGCAAGAAAGAGAGAGGTATCGCCGCCGATGCGCGGCGTTCCACCCAATAGCGTTCTAGCGCAAAGACAGAAAGGGAACGCCACCGTACGTCGCTCCACTAATAGCGCTCGGGCGGAGAGAGTGAGGTCAGCGTCGCTGCAGGGCGCTCCACCAAAAATGAAAAAAAAAAATTTGTAATTAATTTGTTGTTATGTATTTCTGTGTAAGTAGATTCATGTAGGTGACAATCATAATCTTATAATTTGCTTTACTTTCTGTGAAAAACTGAATAATAAGACTACAATTTTATATAAACATGATTTTATCTCATGACATAATTTTCATCGTATTAAACACTGAAGAAAAGCTAAAGTAAAAAGTAAAAGTGTATTGATATCAATTCAACAAATATTTCTTCAATTTCTATTTATTTGAAACACAAACATACGTATTTAAAACGAACGCATATTTTGCAATTTTGAAATAATCGTGTATTTAAAATAAACGGTTAGGTTTATTTAAGAAGCAAAAAAGTATTTCTTACGTTACCAGTACATATATAATTCTGATTTAGATTTTAATTTAGATTTTACTTCTTTCTACTTATATTATCATATCGTTCAATTTTCTAAAGAATATTATTTACACTATATTACATACTGAAGAAAAAAATGTCTAAATGCAATTTTGTAAAAGTATATTTATTTGAATCCAACAAATAGTTCTCTAAATTTTATATATATGAAACAAAAATATACATATTTCAAACGTGTTATTCTTTTGTAATTTTGAGCAAACTATGTTTTTGAAACCAACAATAGATAAGATTTGATAGAAACAATATGCTTATTACATTACACTAAATCAATTAAAAATAATAAACATTTCTTGAATTTTTCGAAACAGAATTATATGTACGTGAAATATAAAATAAAATAAATAGAAATTTAAAAATTCTAAACTGAAAAAAATGATTTCTCCATTCAGGTAAATCGATGTACTATTTACTGTGTTACTTGATCCAATGTATTGAAATATAAAAATAAAGGAAATATTTCTTGTTTAAGAAAATATTTGTATCATCAGAGGAATTTGAATTACTTAAATGTAAGTTTACTAAATTCCAGTAAATATTAAATTAAATTCAGGAAAAATTTCTAAGAATTAAAACACGATTTTCTTAAACCAAGTGATTGAAAGAAATATTTATTTAATTATAATGTTCTAATTACATAATTTTAGCTTATCATAATCTGAAAATCAGCATTTTCATTTACTAGAAAACGTTTCTTTACAATAAGTTGATCAAAATTCAAATGGAAAATCTGAGTTTCTTAAATTTAGTTTCTTAAATTCATACACTTGAATACAATATTTTTGATTCTCTCAAAAAGGCTTTACAGAATCGAACCAATCTTTTCTAGAAATTAGTATTTAATTGTTTTTATACAGTATTTATAGCTCAGAGTTACACAGTACATCTATAAATAAATATGTTCTTAATCGAAGAAAACAAAATGTTGAAAGAGAAGATTATTAAACGAAAACGAAAAAGTAATGCATCCAATTCAGAAAATCTAATAACTATAATTGTTAATGATCAAAATACGTAAATTATGAATTTATCGAATCTGTGAACAAAGACAAGATTTTTCTGATAATATCAAAAAAATAATATTATCAAATTAATTAAATAAAATTGTCTTACTTTAAGAAATAGATTTTTCGAAATATATCATTAAAATTATACACTGGAAAAATTGTAATATGAAGTAAATATGACTTGATTCAAGAAATGTATGCGATTGTTTTGTACCAAGTAAATATATTCTTTAACCAAGTAATTACACAAACTTGAACCAAGTAAGCAGTTACTAAAATAAAGCTTATATTTACTAAAGAGCAGAACACAAATATTGGAAATTAAATAAATATTTTCTTATCTAAGGAAAATATTTTCTTGAATCAATAACTGAAGATTTTGAATAAAAAATTTCGTTCTTGGATTCAAGCCGACGCAGTTAAGTGAATATATACTTGTACTGAGAATTTCAAGAATTCACTCAAGAAATTTAATTTAAAAAGAAGAATTCGATTCCTATCTTTAAAACAATAATTACTTGAAATACGTTGTTATATTCTAAGAACATGAAAATCCAAGTATGTTAAATTATCAAAAGTAGTGCATAGTTTTTTGATTCAAAGCATTATTTTCTTGACTTTAAAAATCAAAAGTTTAAATTAAGCGTATATAAAATTTCATATATCGCTCGTTGCGCTCTCTGCTAGGCTATCGGTGATAACGTCTCTGTTCATCGTTCTATCGGGCTGAGCAGTAATCACGAGAGGAGCTGGTGGTGCTATAGGTACCATTTCGTGGGGATGGGCTCCTAGGCCTGTACCGAAGTTCGTCTACTGGTCTTGATCGAGGAGGTGTTTCTGAACGGTATTTGGGCGAGGGACCTCGTTTTCGTGCCTCTTCTGCTCTATACCTCCGTTCTTCCTGTGGGGATCTTGATGTTGGGCTGTGACTACCGTCTCTACTTCGCTGTGTTGGCACGAAGCTCGTGTCAACTACTTTTCTAGACGTCAGTATTGACGTGGGTAGTTCACTTATCGAGACTCGTTTTGGCTGATCCTCGCCTGGAGCTGCTACTTTTGATCGTCTGGTCGTTCTTCCAGACGAGGGACTGGCTCCGCTGTTCACCAGGCAGTTCTCTGCGGCTGGTGGCTCCTTGTATCGACGAATCAGCTCTCTTTTCTGCTCGATTTGCTGTCCTAATACTTGTAACTCGTCTATTGTGTTAAAATCTTTTCTATCAATTTTGTTGAGGAATGTAGGGTGTAGGTTTCTATAGACCCTATCCAGTTGAGTTTGAGGTGACAATGGTGGCGACACTTTACCCAGTAGTGCGCTCATACCTATTAGGTATGACCCAATCGATTCGTTAGGACCTTTTATCCTCTCTTGTAGTTCTTCTTTCAACTTTAGCGTATAATCGATAGGTCTAAATTGTTGTCTGAGTGCCATCATCAGATGCACTAAGGTGTACCACCCTTTCAGATTGGTCTCTTCCATGTGCAAGCAGACCTGTATAAGATACCTGGTATCATCTTCAATATGTCTTCTGCCGGGATGTTGAGACTTTTAGGATGTAGAGACGCAGGTCTCTTCTAACGTGCCAGCTCTATGGATGTGAGATTTCATTTGATGAAGGCGGTGATGGTCTTACTGGATCTTCTGCTGGTACGGTAGTTGGCTTTTGCTGCACGTCTTGCATATTTGCAGAATACTGTGTCATCTATACGTTCTGAGGGTCGTTCCATGGTCCACGTAGATTATACCACGGATCTACCATGGGTGCAGGCATTGCCTCCGCGCCGTGCAGGTTTGTACTATGGGTCGGTAGTGATGGCCATGGGCCTATATTATAACGTCCAAACGGGGTGGTGATGGGGAAATTCCATGGTGTTGTTGTGACTGTTTGAAGCTGAGGGCTCTGCTGAGCGGCAGTATTCTGTGCCTCCATATTCATAGCGGCTGCTTTGTTGATTTTTATATTATTTACCGAGCTTAAGTCCGTGGGGTTTAAAACTTTGGATTTGAAACTTGGGTTTAAAACTATCCGAAATATCTGGATGAATCTCGTCATTCATCTCATTCCACTCAGCAGCGCTCTTTCCAAAAAGTCCTCGTAGCTCAAATCTGACGAGTCTGTCTCGAAGAGCCTCGATGTGATGTTTAGTGTTCATATTGTGATGTCTCGCTTCTTGCGTTAGTTTTGCTGGCGACATTTCTGTGAAGAGGCTATTGAGCCTTCTTTCCTCGTCGACCAGTGCCTGGCTTGTTGGTGGCTTCGTTTCTATTTTAATTGATTATATATGGCAACAGTTTTATATGTATTTTAGGTATTGGTTGTATAACTATACCTATAATTTGTGTATAATTTATTATATAAAATTTTTCGATTAAACTGTTGTTAATTTATGTTAATGTTATATTCGTTTATACACGCGTCTACTATAAGACCTTTTAAATCCGATAGAGCTTATATCAACGATGCCTAAACCTATATTCACTTATAATTATCAGTCTTCTCTTTTTTTTATAATAATTAGCTAATTCTATTAAAATATTGTGTTATCAGTCTCTAGTCCTTTTTTTCTATTACTACTATATATTATTTGCTATTATTTGTTAATTAATGTTACTATTATGTTTATTGTGTAAATACTCTTGTAGTCTAGAATTTCAAATGTTATTTATTTTTGTTGATGTTGATAGAAAATAATTATTCTCGATGACCTGAAGCAACAGAAAGAGGAAGAAAAATTTTGGAAAAAATTTTCAAAAAAAGTAATTTTTGACGTTGAAATAATTTAATTCCGGATGCTTCTTGGGTTTTCTTGAAATCCGAGACAATTTAAAGAAAAATTTTTTTTTGTTTGTTTATGCAAAAAAAATTTATTTATTATTAATTATTTATTATTAATTAGTTTGTGGATAAGCGAGATTGATATCCTAGCTAGCCTCCCTAATTGATTCCTCCTTTTTTGTATGTTATTTATTTATTTACTTATTTATTTATTTATTTATTAATTTATTATTATTAATTGTTTAGATTATTTGTATTTGATCTAATCCTTATTGCTTTTACGTCATCTGATTTTGCTCATGCTTCAATAATTTCGTTGTATTTATTTCTTGGTGGTGGTTATTTATTATTAATTATTAAATTATTTATTATTTTATCATCTGTTAACTATTTATTTAATAACTGTAGCTTGGCTACTACGCTCGACAATCTCTATTGTTCCTCTTAGCAGAAGGAAAGTACTTGGAAGTTTGATTGATTTTTTTTTATATTGTATAAAAAATTTGTTTAGTAATAGCAAATTTATTTATAATTTTGTTATTGTTAAATGGTTGTTATCCTAATTTTAAATTTTCCATATACCTCTTCTATGACCTCATATTGTCCGATCTTGCGCAAACATATCTTATTTTCATTCACATCTATATATATGAAGACTTACCATATGCGTCAGCTATCAATTCCAATATTGTTTATTTATATAACTATTGCTTTATTTGCATATAGAAATTCTATAAATAGATTACGGTCTATTCCTATTGTTGTCTTTTCAGTTTTGTACAAAAAAAATTCAATATCAAAATAGTGATTGTTAAAATTTTGTTTATTATTATTATTTAATTATTTATTGCTTCACTATTGTGAATTTGTTGCTATTATAATTGTGTGGTGTTTTTAGTAAATCTCCAGTGCTGACTCTATTTTAAAATTATACTTTCTAATAAAAGCGTATTGTTGAGGCGACAAGAAAAATGGTTTCGTCGTCGAACTCGTGTCGTATAAATATTTAGTTTAATACGACTATTCAAATAATTTAAAACACAAATGTATAATAAAATGATACTTTATTTATTCATAAATATTATCATTCACTCACATTGACAATTTAACGAATTTAACTATATAAGACAAATAATATTTATTATGAGGTCTTACGAAAATTTTTAGAAGTGTTTCTCGCGCGGCGGTCACAATGAATCTAGTCTCGTTTTTCTTCGACGTCTTGGAGTCGAGAGGGAGCGTTAAAAATTAGCAAGGGAGGGGATTGAAGGAAAATTCAACAGTAAATGTACACGAAAATATTCAGGGGAGGAGATGGATAGATGCGGGATCTCTCAGGTTAATTTCAGGTGAGGGATTTCTCGGACAGACCCGCCCCCTCAGCTGAGACCAATAAACCTTCAGTGCGCGAAGGTTGACCGAACCTATACATGATTTGGGAATTTCTTCAATTATCTGCCATACTAATAAACATCAGTACAAATCCGTGAATAATCGGAAAATGTTAGCATTGCACAAAGACAATGCCAGACGTTTAACTATACTTAACGGTTTGAGCACCTTATACGGACGCATTTAGACCTACATAAATAAAAATATAAAGTAATAAAATAGATATAAAGTAATAAAATCAAACAATATAATTACGCAAGCAATAAAATAATAAATTAACAATTATGCAGAAGCACGCATACATTTAAGACGCTTTGGCGGCGTAACACGTATTTTAACACATGTATTATTTTTCTTATATGACAGCTATATTAATCTCATCCTGTACCAGCGTTAATTATTTATTTATTTATTACCTGTTGTTTTGCAGATCCTTTTTACCTATTCTGATATGTATTATGAAAACGCTTTCCAGTAAAAGTGCGATAATTACACTCAGTTCTGTCTGGCAGTGCACTATAAGGCACAGAGACCCCTCGTGTGGCGTATAAATACTCTTAAAGTATTTTTGCCAAAATTGGTAATCATTTAAAAATGCTTCTAAAATTAATTACCACCATTGCTATAGTACACACGCGTCTAATGAACTTTGTTGGGCCAGAAATTTCACATTTCTTTCCACACTTTTGCTAATTTCAAATTTCTGCCTCTATGCACTATACTTGACGTATAGGTTATACGTGCATCACCTATCTTGCACAGTAGAAAGCTGTGAATCTTTATAATAGGTTATAACCACCGGCACTTTCTCTGGCTTCTGTTGTATAGAATAAAATCTTGAATTGAGAAAAAAGCGTGTACTGGCTAGCACTGCTACCAGTTTTCGTTTGCTCGCACAGGAGTTATTCAGAATTTATATACAGAGACAGATATGCACATCACTTCTTCTTGAATACATGCGGAAATACACAAATACCCTTGCTTATTAATTGCACTATAATTATTGATATTCTTCCTGTTTTTTACCTGCCAATTCACACACAAAAAAACGATAAATTGCTTAAACTGTTCCATTTACTACTGGGTATGCATGGCTCGTCGAGGGTCTATTTTCAACATAAGTTATTTTCAACGACAATTATCAATTACTGTCAAATCCTTCTGATTTTGTGTTTCCCCAATACCAGTCATTCTTCTGGACAACATGCACGTCTCAGAGTTGAAAAATATGCTTTCTTTCCCTTCATTTTTGTTGAATTAAAAGTCTTTACTATGCCCATGTATGGCAGCTCTCAGTTGCTGCTGTTCAGCTGATTACAGTTACTGTGAAAAAGGCATAATGCTTTTCATACTGCTTTTAACGTGGGGGATGGCTCGAAAGAATACAAAAGGGCATTTGCCACTAACTAGTATAAGCTAGTGATCTGGACGACAAGGGGGAAATGGGCCTCGAGTACATCATTCAGGACAATTTTCAACAAATACAAATAAATATGATATAGATATAATGTAAGATAAATATTTAAATATAGTAAAATGTATATTATATATATAATAAAAAACCAATATATATAAAAACATATATAAATTAGGTATGAAAATTTTATGTATAGTGGGAATGCAATATATATCTTATTCAAATTCAAAAATATGTATATTTTACTAGATGGTTAGTGCACTTGCACTCATAGTACACATCACGACATGATACGGCAACGCAGGGACACTACGGGGCTAATCGGTATTAAAATAATTATACGGTTTTTTATCAAAGAATCATGAACAAAAGGAAGCATCTATTTTTGTGAGGTACAACAACACGTACAACCTATCTCGCGGGGACACGGAGCGGCCGTCCAAGCATGGCGCGCTTAGTTGCGGGGACGCGCACTCTTTAACTTATAATACTAAATATATGCCACTACTTGCCGAGACGGAGCTTCTTTCCTTTGGCCTCTCTTTTCTTTCTTCCTTCCTTCCTTCTCTTTCTCTCTCTCTTTCTATTTTCTCGATTTCCATGGCTTCCTTCCTTCTCTGGCTTTTCTTCTTCCTGTCCACTTATCTCGATGTATAGAACGATTGTGCAACGATCGTTCAACTCGGGAATATCTGTAGGAGAGCGAGGTGGATGAGTCGGATCACCGAAAAGTTGCTGGACACCGGTGGAGAATGGGGTTTGAGGTAGAGGTGATAGTTTTGATGCAGCTCTCTCTTTTCGACCTTATCCTTCGGTAGCTGAGCAGGGCAGAAACTCTTCTTCTTCGTTTTCCTCTCTCTGCGATGGTCACGCACTCTCGCGACTTGCGCTTCGCGCATCTTCGCTGCTGCGCGAGAAAACTCGGTTTTCACCGACGGCCGGCAATTTGGCCGGCTACAAGATATATATATTAGAACAAACGCAAAATAAACTAAATCAAAGAAGCTTTATTTTAAGTTGTAATCAAAGAAAATGAAATTGAAAAAATAATGAATAAAAATGTTATATAGCAAGACTAATTTTCTTTTTGAAACTTTATCGAAAATTTATATTTATAATATATTATTAAATTATTATGTTTTATATATAGATTCGCAAATTTGATACTAAGTCTAAATGAAATCATGTAGTCTATATGTATAATGGATAGCGAAAAGCGGATCAACCAGGAGCAACGAAAGAATCAGAAATAATAATTTCTTCTACATATTTTCTCGGTTTTTATAAATGGGTCAGTTGTTGTAACCACTTACAGATTCAAAGTTTCTAAAGTGGGTCACGAAAATCGAGTAACTGAATTTTATATATTTTTTGCAGTTTGTTGAAGGTTTATATATTACAATTCATGTTCTGAAATATTTTTTAAAAATTTTCATTATAATAATAACAATGGTTTTATCTGGTAAGCTTAAAATAGCAAAAAAGAGTTGGAATAATCGCAATTTGAAGAAAAAAAGTGCTAAAAAATCCATTTGTTTATAACTTTTTCAAAAATGAAAATTTTGAAAAAATGTTTTAAGATCTTCATTTGAATATATAAACCTTCGACAATCTGCAATAATATATATATAATTCAGCAACTCGTTTTTTCGTGACGCATTTCAGAAAGTTTGACTGAAAGTTTTACTGAAGTAATGGCGCTTCTAAAGTGTACTTAAAACGTCTACTTATCTGCTACTTGAAGGTATGGACCTGAGATCGATAATTTTTGCAAACACTGAAGGAGTCCATTGGGAAGAACGGAAATCCTTCTTAATGTTTTATTTTGGCGTTGCCGATACAATCCATGATCTTGATGATCTTACAACTTTTGAAGCTCAGTGAATCCTACCTCACAGGAGGCACTAAAAAAATACGTTCATACTCAAAGTTTTACCTTTATAGGATCTTTTATAATAAATACAATAACAATTTTGAGCCAAATGAATAATAAATTAATGACACAATCAAATAATTTAGCTACCAAGAACACAGCAAGGAATGTGGCGATACGTACTAATCAATTATATGTAAAAACTGTTCTTCCTAATTCTGAAGAAGCTCTCGAGCTGCTGCCTCTATTCTTTGCCGACTTCTACTCGTTTTATGATGCTACATGCGATACAGTCAAAAACAATCGAACATCAACGAAGCATCACACATTCACACATGCATACCTTATGCAGTTGCCAGTCCACGCATACATTCAAACTTATATCACTCTATAATCTACATCGCTACATTGTCTCAGTAATTATCATGACACTGAATAATATTGACAAGCATCCCACAGCTCTAAGATAGGCATCCGTATATTTCAATAGATCTTGTAATCCAAGTGGTGAATTTGCAAGCAGAAAACGATTGTCTCCTAAGGCCATAGTGCAATCAGGCATGTTGTTTCATTGTGCACTAGATTGATCAAAAAGATAATATCGATGATGACCAGGGAGAGTGTACCTCTTATCGAAAACCTTTCGTGTCTCATAATCGAGTCTCTGGCATAATACTCCTTGAGGCATAGTGGCATCGAGAAGGTCGATGTTATCGCTGCAGCCATCAAATTCAGTTTAAAAGGAACGTTCGTGAGTGTCAAGGCAAAATATCGGAGGTGGTAGGCAAGCCATGATGTCTTAACGGTTGGTTGAATTTCAGATGTCTTCTAGCCCAGGCTTCCTATGCAGTGCTGATCTCATGTCTTTGGCGGGCAGAACAGTCGATACATTCAGCTCCATTCTGTACCTAATTGGCTGTAGTATATTCTCTTTCCTATCGAGGATAGACTGTATTAATCGTAAAGAGACATTCTTACAGTAACGTTGACTCTCAGCTTATTTTTTTCTCCTTTCCATGCTCGATATTGGTTGGTTGACATAATAAAGGTGCAGCCACAAGTAGTGTTTGGCACAGCTCGTCACTAAGATAGAAAGAAACAGTCTGCAACGAGCGAAGTTTTGTCGTTAGTGTTATGGGGCACATTCATGATATCTTGAAGATTTCTAGCCCGATCTTCTTCTGATCAGGATTATCTGAACCCTCTATAAATTCATGGCAGTGAACAGGGCGGCATGTCGATCTGTAGCTTCTGGAGAAGCATTCTAGGTCTGAAACTCTTCGCTGTCTCTAAATTGTTGCTAGTAGTCGCTCGTAAAAAGACACGAAAAAGACCTAGCTCATGAAACAAACTGTATTGATGACGGATAACTCCGCCTCCCTCCTAGTAATCAAAGCATTCTTGTCACCTTTACATTTTAGGCATTTTACTTCTGTAATATTGGATTGATGCAGGCTTTGTGAACCGCTACGATGGACGCCGCTGCCACCCTTTTCTCCACATATCGAATTCTCGAAAAAATTTAAATATTATACATAAAATATTATTACCAATTTCAGTCGAATATAAAAAGGTAAAATTAATTCTTTAAGGATATATTCGGATTAGAGAAGATGAAAAGAGTTCATGATAGGATTAGTTTAATTTTAGTATAGGTTTTGTTCCGTAGACGGAAGTTTAGTTCAACGAATTCTAAATTTACGAGTAGCAGAACTCCCGAAATTTGATGACAATTTAAAAAATTGGCTAACATTTAAAAATACTTTTGTTGCAATGATCGATAAGTGTTCGGATTTGTCAAATTTACAAAAATTTATTTATCTAAAGGATTCGCTGAAAGATGAAGCACTAAATAAAATTTCCGTATACAATGTTAGTGCTGAAAATTACGAAAACGCATGGAAACTTTTATTAGATTCGTACAATAAAAAGCGAATTTTAATCGCAAAGCATTTAGACGCTATTATTGAAACACCTATATCGACGAAAGCCTCTCATAAAGTTTTAATAAAAATAATAGATGATATACGACAACATTTAAACATGCTTGCCTCATTAAACGTACATCCGGATGAACACGTAATAATACAAATTATTGAGCGCGCGCTACCGACAAAATTCGCGGCAAATGGGAAGAGCATCTATCGCTAGATGAATCTCCAAAACTCGAAGACATATACAAATTTGTTTCCGAAACTGCCTTTCGACTTTGTACGCTAGAACAGGATACTTCTCATGTTAAAAATGAGATAAAAAAATAATAATAATAAAACACGTTACAAATTTGATCCTCCTCTTTCTAAGATCAGAAAAAATGAATTCGATGGGCGTGTTTTAACAACTCAAATTTTCACAATATTCCGTGTATAAAGGAGAACATGGGTTATATCGATGTGCAGAATTTGTTAAAATGCCTGTAAGATCGATTGGAACGAATCTGTTCCAAGCGCTTTATATTCTCGGTGGATCTCGTTCGCAGAACAGTTAAATCTTTTAGATCAACTTTCGATTACGCGATATTTATTACTCGAACAAACAGAATACATAAAAATTCACGGGTTCTGTGACGCCAGTAACATTGGCTATGGTGCATGTTTATATCTAAGATCGATTGATAATACAGGAAACATCGCCGTGCGCTTATTGTGTGTCACGGCGCGTGTCGCGCCTTTGAAAGAAACAAACACTGCGCGAGAGAAAAATATTACGATCCCTCGGCACAAATTTTGTAGTTGCGAGAAATGAATTGCGGGAGCTATATGCATTAATCCAATCTATAGATTTTAAAATACAAATATATGATTTTTCTATAAGTAAAAGAATTTCTTGGCATTTTAATCCGACTCTATCACCTCATTTTGGCAGAAAATGGGAAGCTGCTGTGAGATCTTTCAAGCATCATTTCCGCAGAGTTATAGGCGACCGTTTATATACTTTTGAAGAGTTTAATACTTTTGCAATAGAGATATTAGATATAGAGATAGAGTGATCCAAACGATCCCCTAGCATTAACTCCTGCTCATTTTTTAATAGGACGACCTTTCAATATGCTATCTGAAAATAATTATTTGAATGTTCCAGAAAATCGCTTAACAGCTTGGAAATTAATGACAAAATCGCGACAACATTTTTGGAAGCGTTGGCAACTTGAATATTTGACGGAGTTGCAAAAAAGTCAAAAATGGTCAAAAAATTATGCAGAACTGAAAACAAATACAGTTTTTATCATAATTGATAAAAATCAGCCTTGTGCTCAATGGAGGTTTGGACGAGTCGTGGATGTACACCCTGGAGATGATGGCATTGTTCGCGTAGCTACTATTCAAACGGCACAGGGAATTGTGAAACGCAACTCTAGACTGTTTTGCCCGTTACTAAACGAAATTTCGGATTAAAAAATTATTATATTTTTAAAAATTATTACATTCTTCTATCTATTTCATTATATAGCTTGTCAGTTTATATATATGCAATTCTATATATTCCCTTAATGTATCACCATTGTATTTTCGCGCATAATTGTTGTATTTTAAATAATTAAAATGTTGATCGTTATACTCTCAATGGCGGGAGTATGTTCCGTAGACGGAAGTTTAGTTCAACGAATTCAGGCTTGTTTTGTTTCAAGATATCGGTTTCATATGCTGACAAAGAGTGCCAGATCGTGATGATCGAGCCCATCGAATTTAAGAGTTAGTTCAGCGCGATCTTTCGTAGAGTTCAGATCTACTTGTGATTGCACGCATTTAAATTATTATACTAATAATATGTTCGCGCTAATTATATTATTTTTTAATTTGTTAAATTCTACCATTTACTTTATATTTAATCATTCACAATTCATTCAATACATTCATGCATTTCAATATACAAGATTATACGATTATACGACTATAAAGGACAACTGTTTGTCCACCGGGGCCTTACCGTCAATACGGTACAAGCGTAGCGCCATAGCGCCTAATACGAATAAGGACAACAGCACATTATGCGCATCAGACAAATCTCAATCAAAAAATAAATACACGTTTCGTGGGGTTTTTATGCCTACTAGGCTTTTCCCCAAGAGCCAATAAATTAATTTAATTGCTGGCTCAAATTGTGTTTAATCATTTATTTACACCTAACCATCCAACAAATAAACGAAATCGTGAGACCTCTCCATGTTGGAGAGTTTTCAACATAACAGGTTTCTTTCATATTAGGTACTATACTTTTATTTGAATCAGTAAAATTTATCCGATTTTTTATCCTCATAGTCCAGTTGAGTATTTGTTGTTAGTTTATGTATTGGCACTCGATTCTAAGGATAGGGGTTGGTATAATAAGTTTTCGTTCTTATCGTAGTTAGTCAACAACAAGTTTTGAAAATAGCACACATTAAATAACTTTGTACATAAATTTTATGAATAGCAGTTTCATTTGGCCTCTACTTATTGCAGTACAGTCATTCATTAGTATGTCGTGACTGAATCCCTCCTCCCCCCAGATCATGCTGACTCTACTGCTCTCCGTTGCTCATAGATATATAACTGGCATAAGAAGGTTTTACCGATGCGTTTCCAATTTGTAGTTTCCGTTGATATCTCAGTGCTATTTCATTATTCCTAATCGATCCTCTGTAAAAACAAAAATCTAAGATAGTCGTATATATACATTCACGAACGGTACTTTGCATCATTCTGTAAGTTTATATATGATTAACTGTACGTTCTAGCGTCCAACATTTGAGAACCTTCCTTGTTGCGCTGTACTCACATCTTACATTTTTACCTATTTTCATTCCCCGCTCACTACTTTTACGACCATTAAGGAAGATTCTACTCTAAAAATATATTACTTTGTATAAATTTTTAATGAAATCAAACTTAAGATAACACATAAAGCACAGTTAACTATATACCATGCAAAACAACATTCTAGCTATAGCTCACTTTAACATGAATATAAGATAGTATATAAATTAATAAATATTTTTTTATTGGTCTTACAGTCCAATCAATTCAATCCAAAAATAAAATAAAAATAAAAATAAAAATAAAAAATAAAAGTAAAAAAAAATAAAAAATAAAAAAAAATAAATAAATAAAAATAAAATAAAAATTAAAAATAAAAATTAAATTAAAAATTAAATTAAAATTATAATGACAGTCAGACTGTCCTTGTTTACATTCACCCCCGTAGACTAATCTGAAAATAAAATATTAGCTGAAAAAATTCTTTGTTAGTAAAGTGCAGTCTGACTGTTCCCAACACCCTTACCTAATTGAAGACTTGTCCAACGTTTCGAGCTCGCTACGGCTCCTCATCAGGGACTAATCTAAACCTTATATTCTAATCTATACATGCCCATCCCCACGACCAAATTTCGTAAATTAAATATAAATTCCCCCTCTACACAAATTGTCCAAAACCAATCAATTTAATAAGGAATGATAAACACTGTCCAATCTACCAGACTCTAACATTAAATTCACATTATTTCGATTCCTGGAAATGTGAATACTTTCAAGACTCTCCCGTTTATACTTATTATTAATACCATGTTCCAAAATATCCACATTCACAAAATCAAAAGAATTTAAAAACTTTAAACAATGCTCTTTTAAACCAGAAGTAATATGTGAGCTACGTAAACTATATTTATGCTCATAAATTCTCTTTTTTAAATATCTACCTGTTTGTCCAATATAGTATTTATCACAATCCATGCAATTAATCTTGTAAACAACTCCTGATTTTAAGCATAAATCATCCCTATCTTTGCAATTATTAAACAATCTACTCAAATTATTGCTATTTTTAAAGAAAAATTTGATAATTTTTTAAATAGTAATTTTATACATGATTTAATTATCGCGAAGAATTTTTTGAAAAATAACCCTAATATAATCTTCCAAAAGGCCGACAAAGTTAATGTAACTGTAGCTTCCAATAAAATTGATTACATAAATTGTATAAATAATATATTAAATGATGATAGTACTTATTTGAAGATTGGTAATCCACATATCATTAAGCTGCAAAATAATTTGAAAGAGTTATTAAATAATTGGAAAAGAAATGAATATATAAATGATACTACATATAAATATTTAAAATGTGAAAATGGAACTGTAGCAAAATGTTATGGGCTTCCCAAGATTCATAAAGAAAATCTGACATTTAGAATAATAATATCTTCCATAGGTTTCCCAACTTATAATATTGCTAGATTTTTGTCTAATATATTGGTTAAGATAGTTGGAAGAACTAATTCTTACATTAAGGATAGTTGGTGTTTTTACAATGAAATGAAAGATATTGTTATTCCGAAAAACTACAAGATGATTTCATTGGATGTAGTATCTTTGTTTACAAATGTACCTTTAGAGTTGTTACATGATATTATACAGGAAAAGTGGAATGAAATTAATTTGCATACAAAATTGACAATGAATGAATTTATTAAAGCAATTAATTTGGTTTTTAATAACACAATTTTTTCATTTGATAATAAATTTTATAAACAAAAATACGGATGTCCAATGGGGTCGCCTTTGTCACCGGTTATAGCTAATTTAGTTATGGAAAAGTTGGAAAGTATAGCCTTGTCAAAATTGCTTTTTGAACCAATGATATTGAAAAGATATGTTGATGATATCTTTACAATGGTTCCGGAAGTTTTTGTGGATGAAATGGTGGATGTTTTCAATTCTGTAGATGACAGAATTAAATTTACAAGGGAGGTTGAAGTTAATAGTCAGTTAAGTTTTCTGGAGAGTCTTAAGAGAGACTTAAGAGTCTGGTAAATTGGACAGTGTTTATCATTCCTTATTAAATTGATTGGTTTTGGACAATTTGTGTAGAGGGGGAATTTATATTTAATTTACTAAATTTGGTGGTGGGGATGGGTATATATAGATTAGAATATAAGGTTTAGATTAGTCCCTGATGAGGAGCCGTAGCGAGCTCGAAACGTTGGACAAGTCTTCAATTAGGTAAGGGTGTTGGGGACAGTCAGACTGCACTTTACTAACAAAGAATTTTTTCAGCTAATATTTTATTTTCAGATTAGTCTACGGGGGTGAATGTAAACAAGGACAGTCTGGCTGTCATAATTTTAATTTAATTTTTAATTTAATTTTTATTTTTAATTTTTATTTTATTTTTTTTATTTTTATTTTATTTTTTTTATTTTTTATTTGTTATTTTTTATTTTTATTTTTATTTTTTATTTTTATTTTTATTTTTATTTTATTTTTGGATTGAATTGATTGGACTGTAAGACTAATAAAAAAATATTTATTAATTTGTATATGGGCAGTCGACAAAAGTACAATTTAATTGTTTTAATATAGTATATATATATATATATATATATATATATATATATATATATATATATATATTGTTGAAAGAATTTAACGAATGAAAAATAAATAAGCGTTTCCCGCAGATTCGAACGTCAATTCTCAACTTCGAGCAATCGAAACAGTTATTAAAATTATTCGTGATCCGATGAAATGACCTCTGCGCTCACTTCCCAGCGGAATCATAAAACAATGCATATTCAGTCAGTAGATATACATATAGATACATGCGCACTTATAGGAGCGGTAATATATATATACTTCCCACGAGCATCCGACTTATTTCAGTATTAATTAATATGCAGAATAATACCAGCTAGCCTTATCAAACACTTGTCCATATATCGGATCCGACGATCATCCACCTTCATTGTACTACCCGAAATCATCTACACGGACTCGCTTCGTGCATAATAAATCATTTGCATCGCCATGCACGTACTCACTGGCTCGTTTTCAGATTGCAACTGTGAATTTAACCATGAGCATGATTTTACCTATTTCCCACACATGCAGTCCTCGTGCTGATTGTAATTTTTTTATACTACTTCTATATATATATATATATATATATATATATATATATATATATATATATATATTTCCAATAAAAGAATATGACTATTAACATGGTGATCCGAGTTCAAATCCCGGTGTCGGCCGATTGACACAAGCACCGCTGTAATAATTTATATGTACTTTGTATACAAACACATCGTAGATCTCCATGACCACCTGCGGGTCCACTCAGTAAGACGACAAGTGATCAAATCATAAACATATGAAGTTTGTTCATAAGGAAAGGAATTTCTAATATAAAGTTATTTAAATTAACTCCGGGAGTAGACTTTTTTATGTTGGCATTTTCTTTTTCTCTTAATAAAATTATTTTTCATACTCCTTGTAAAGCTATAGGTCTTAATAAGGTCTTAATAGGTCTTAAATAATAAGGCGCAATCATTGAATTAAGGCATGTTATCGATGCACAGTACCTTTTTTGTAAAATACCTCAAATGTTTAACATGTTATCTTATATAATTTAGATAATTCTTAATTTTATTTTAAATATATATTTCAAAACGTTAAAATTATCTATTGGAAATAAGGAACTGTGTACGTAATTAATTTAAATGATTTTGTACTTTTCATTAATTATATTATTCTAATTTTAATTTTCCACATACAAATTATACTTAAAAAGTTGATTTTTGTGAATCAACATGGACGAAAATTTCGAATAGATTTTATATAGAAATCTCTGGAACTTAACTAACCTTACATCGTAGGATGTATTTAGACATTCCTAAGATAATTTTAAAAAATATGGAGCATACACACAATATAATCGATTATGCTTTTCTTGCTAGATACCAACTAGAAATAGGGAAATCTAAATCAATTTGAGATGATTTTATACTAAATTTCTAGACAGAATAGTCACTGATTATTAGCACAGTACGTCCTATAATACAATATAGCGTATGGATAAATTAAATAGATCCCAGTCAGAAAGGGGGAAAAAGGAGCACCCGAGCGTGATCCAATTAGTTTCGCAAGTCTAATTTTCTACTATCATTATGTACAGTGTCGTGAGTTTTTGTACATGTACATATATATCTGTATACGTATAATGAATCTACGGCCCTGAAACCAGTGCAACGCCCACACCATTTCCTTGATCTCAGACTACTAATTATTATGCATTGTTTTGCACTACCGAAGGAAATTCTTTGCATGAAATGGCATGCGACATCCAGCATCTTCTCTCCCACGCTTGCGAGAATCACGTCTGAATAATAGCCCGTAGTGTAATGTATTCGGAGAGCGGGGAAACTCTCGAGCTTGTGCGCGGCACCGGGATCATCTTCTCCCTTCTCACACTCCGGATATGCTTCCATATATAATAAACGAGCGCGTCGTTGCGACTGTGGCTGCGGCATCGTATAGAAGACGACGCGGATGAGTTGTTATAAACCGATGATTAACGGCGCAGGGGAACTCCGATGTGTTCGAGGAAGGTTATGTAGTCGCTGATGTCGAAGGGGGAGGGGCAAAGGGGGAGAAGGAACACCTATGCAAATATGTACCACGGGGAAAATATTGTAGGTGTGCGACGAGGTGTCTTTTTCTTATACTCATTAAAGTTTACTCTGCTTTTCCTATCTATATGGTTAACCGGGTTTTTTTCATTGTCAAATGAAATTAATTATATTTTGATTTAAAGCAAATATCTTAAAGGCAGATTTAAAGTTATCTTATAGAACTTATTCTTTATATCAGAATTCAAGACTTATATAATCACATATCTTTTCAGCCTATCTTTCTTATATAAATAATAGCTATATAATAACTATTGAGAAAGAAATTGTTTTATATGAAAATATATTTAGATATATCTTTTATCAGTCTTGGACAATATTTCAATCGAATTAATCATTGGAATTCCTTATAGTATATATCCCGTGTAAAAATTTAGTATGAAATTCAATCCGAATTCAGTTGAATTATTTATTTCTGATGGAGATATAGCATGGTAATCTTAATAGATCTCACTGTCTATATATATTCCATATTTTTTTAGATTCTAGGATGAATGTAACTAAATATTAACATTCAGAACTAATTTATTTATAGTGAATTCTATATCAAATCTACAATCGAAACGTTTTTAATTTACCTCGAAATGTTATTGAACTTCGACTAAAAAATTTTTTTAAGTAGAAATACTATATGAAAAATTAAAATTGAAATAATATATTTAATAATAAGCCAAACTTCATTTACATGAAATACATACAATCTTTCTTGTTTTTTTGAATTTGAAATATATATATTAAACATGAAAATTTTAATTATTATCATTAATTTTCAGTTTTTATAATTGGTACATTATTTTATATATTATTTTAATACTACTTTTTTAACATTGCTTTTGATATTTTTATAATTTCATGTTAATAATATCACTTATCAAATCAACTCATATTAACCTTTTACGTATATTACAAATAATAATTCTATTTCCTATAAAAAAGCATTAGATCCGGACACGAAGATAGGACCCTCTTTGTTTGCAAGCTAACGCATGACCCACTACGCCACAAATTATAATCGTGATAACGCATAAAAATATATACATTAACAACTTAATTCTATACAAAGTGCAAACCATAGAATATTTTTTAAGATCCTAGAGAGATGTTTCAAACTTCTCCTTTTATAAGAAAAAAACAAACCGTAAGTAGACTTAAGATAGAAATAAATTAATAAATATTTCTATTGATCTTACAGTCCAATTAAATAAATTAAAATTAATACATAATAATATTAAAATACTTTAATTGTACTTTTCTCGACTGCTTTTATGCACATTAATAAATATTTTTTCATTGGTCTTACAGTCCAATCCAATCCATCGAAAACAATACCTAACAATATCAATACATTAATATTAATACAGCAATACAAAAAATAATAAAAATAAAAATTAAATTAAAAATTATAATGATAGTCAGACTTTCCATGTATATAGTCACCCCCGTAGACTAATCTGAAAATAAAATATTAGCTGAAAAAAATTTTGTTAGTAAAGTGCAATCTGACTGTCCCCAACACGCTTACCGAATTGAAGATCCAGTCCAACGTTTGGAGCTCGTTACGGCTCCTCATCTAATGGAGGGGACTAAACTAAACCTTATATTCGAATCTATATATACCCTATCCCCACTACCAAATTTAGTAAATTAAATCTAAATTCCCTCTCTACACAAATTGTCCAAAACCAATCAATTTAATTAGGAATGATAAATATTGTCCAATTTACTAGACTCGAACATTAAATTCACATTAATCCGATTCCAAGAAATGTGAATACGTTCAAGACTTTTCATTTTATATTTTTTCTTAATACCATGCTCCACAATATCCACATTCACAAAATCAAAAGAATGTAAAAATTTTAAATAGTGCTCCTTTAAACCGGAAGTAATATGTGAACTACGCAAACTATATTTATGTTCATAAATTCTCTTTTTTAAATATCTATCTATTTGTCCAATATAGTATTTATTAAAATCGATATAATTAATTTTGTAAACAACTCCTGATTTTAAACATAAATCATCTTTATCTTTGCAATTATTCAACAATCTACTTAAATTATTGCGATGCTTAAAGAAAATTTGAATATTTTATTTCCGAAAATTTCTTTTCATTCCTTCAGATAATCCTCCAACATCTGGTAAGACAATAATTTTGCTTCTGTTAAAATCAACTCGTTCATTATGTCTATTTTCGGTATTATAAATATGAAACAGTCTCTCAGCAATTAATTTATTAATAAATTCAATTGGATAACCATTATTAATGAAAGTTTCCCTTACTCTCTGCAAATCATTCTATTGTAGGCAAGATTAAAAATAATCAAAACGTAATTTATTTTTATAACTGTTTATTAAAATCTAATAGCTAAATGTATATATGTATATATATATATATATATATATATATATATATATAACATATAAAGGTGTCAGGTGATTGGAAAAAATGCAGTGCTATAAGGCGCGTGTACCGGGCAACTGTAGCTCGCGCGCGCTCCAATGTATAAATCTGCTTAATTTCTAATTCTCTCGACTTATATATATACGCTGAAAGGTAGCGGTCACGCCGCTGCTGATGGCAACGAGTAGGGCTGCTGCGGTCGCGATCAGCCCGTAGGCAGAAAGAAGGGGAAGGTTTTTCCAGCTTCTGAACGTCGACTGTCTTCCCCGATATCCCGAGAAGTGCAACCGTCATAACTTTACGTTACACTTCACCGAAATATAATTCTTATTATATTATATTATAAAAAAAATCTTCTACAGCTCGACCATTCCTGACATATAGGCCGTTTCGGCCGTACAAATTTAGAAAATAATATACATTAGAATTTTTTTTTTTTTTTTTTACAAAATAGTACAAGTACAAACGATACCTTAATATAAATAGTTCACAATATTTTAACTATTGATCTCGCTATTAAATCATGAAAATAGTTTCATACGATCGGGTGATACAATTCCTTCGTAATGTAATTGCGTGATCTGGAATCCGTCTATATCTTTAATAACGTATTGGTCGTTGCTTAGAACTTTCGATATAACATAAGGACCTCTAAAAAGTGGAATTAATTTTTTATTTATTCGTACAGTGGTATCAACATTTTTAATCATTACATATTGCCCTTTTTCATACTGGCACTTTTGCGGTTTTGATTATTGGATTTTTCATTTTCTGATTGTGTTTTTACGATACAATTGTTGGCTTCGGCTCTTAAATTACTTAAATTTCTACCGTCTGGACATGATTCTAAAAATCATCATCGTTGGTTTTACCTGGTTGAGTCATACCGAATAAAAGTTCACTAGGACATTTCCCAGTAGATCGCGATACTGTATTATTGAGCGCAAATTCGACATCATGGATTGCGCGATCCCACTTGTTTGTGTCGATCGAAATTTTAGCGAGCATTGGCGTAATTACACGATTTAAATGTTCAACTTGCCCATTCGCGCGGGGAGTGTCTACGGCAATTAATACATGCTGCATACAGTTTTCTTCCAGAAAATCATTAAATTTCGCGGACTTAAATGCCACACCTCTATCCGTAACTATCTGATAGGGCTACTATATTGACGGAAATAATTTAAAAGATGATTTACTACTTCGCTAATACCCGTAAACCGACAAGCGTACAGTTTACTAAACTTGGTAAAACCATCGACGATTAACAATATATGTTTGTAGCCTTTTCCTGTTTTCTCGAATGGCCGTAAATGATCGGCGTGTATGGTTCGAAAGCGCATGTTACCTTTTTCAAGGTTATGCAAGAATTTTTCGTTTTTCCCGCTAAGCGGCCAATATTCTATAGACTTGAAGCAGTTCGCAACATAATGCCTTACTTTTTCCCTTAATTTGGGAAACCAATATACACGCATGATATTCTCAACTACTTTGTCTACTCCAAGGTGACCAAGGTCATCGTGACTGGCCCTTATAACGTTGGACTCCATAGATTCCGGTACGTAAAATAATAGCCTTCGCTTTTTATCTTTTCTAAAAACTAAACCGTCGCGAATATCGAAAAACTTACTCTCGTTATTTTCGATTTGGTCTCGAATTTTTATAATATCATTATCACAGTCCTGTCGGATGGAAATTCTTCGGTCTATGCTTATTCGTTCTATGAGTGCGTCTATGTGTCGCATTCGCGCGCCCGACCTATGGAGGAGCTCAAAATCATAACTTTGTAAAAATAGCGCCCAGCGTAAAATTTTAGGATTTACATCTTTTTTGCTTAGTGTTTGTCAAAACTATCACATTCGGTGATTATTTTAAACTTAATTCACGACAGATATATATGGAATCTTTTTACTGCATACACGACAGCTAAGCATTCTAGCTCGAAACTATGATATTTTGACTCAGCTGTCGTCGTCCGCTGACTAAAATAAAATACGGGTTTCAATAAATTGTCCTTTTGCCTCTGCAGCATCATAGCGCCGAACCCGCTAGCACTAGCGTCACAGTGCAATTCAGTTTCTAAAAACTGTGAATATATCACAATTACTGGAGATTTTATCAACATTCTCTTTATGTTTTCAAAGCTCTCGTGCTCTTTAGCACCGAATACAAATTTTGTATCTTTTTTTTATTATATCATACAGTGGCGTTGCTAGTGTCCAAAACTTTTTAACAAATTTTCTAAAATAGCTCGCTAAACAAACAAAACGATGGGCTTCTTTAGCGCTCCGTGGCACCAGATAATTTTTTACGGACGCAATGTTCACTTCACTCGGTCGTATTTCGTGTTCACTAACGTGATACCCCAAATAGTCAATTTCATTAAAGGCGAAAGAACGTTTATCTAAGCGGAAGCGTAAATGATTATCTCCGGCAAATTGAAAAACACGATTTAATATTTCTAAATGCTCTTGCATAGTTTTAGAAACTATTAAAATATCTTCGGCATATAGCAGTATTTTATTCTCGCGAACTAAGGATTCAAAAATACGCGATACATACCGCATAAATAATTTTGGTCCATTCGTTAATCCGAACGGCATTCTTAAATATTCGTACTGACCTAAAGGAGTTATACAGGCCCTATATTTTATTGAATTCTCATCCATTTTTACATGGTAAAATCCGTCGCGCAAATCTAATGTCGTAAGGTATCTTTTATCTTTCAATTGATCTAAGTTCTCTTCGATCAATTGCGTCGGATAGTTATCTCTCATCGTTATTTTGTTTATTTCGCGATAATCGATACATAATCTAATTTCTCCGTTTTTCTTGCGGGTGAGCACGATTAGCCTTGCGTACGGAGACTGAATCGGACGAATTACCCGTCTTTCAATTAATTCGTCTAATAATACGCGCAGTTTTTCTTTATCTGCAAAAGAAAGTCTTATCGTCCGAAAACTTATCGGCTGATCCTGTTTTAAACTTATTGTCATTTCAAAATCATCGCGTATCGGATTATTTTTAAAAGTTTCTATGTAATTATTTTTTTTAAGAACCTCATTTTTTTTAATTTATCGTTTATAACCAATTCCTCATTTGCCCGTATTGGACTTTCGACGTATTTAATATGCATATAATTTTCAAGAAATGCACTTTCTGAGATATTGTCTTTTTTATTCACTTGTTGAAATATCCCTAGATTTCCTTGCACCGACCGATTACTCAGAAAACCGCGACCTACAGTACATGCCAAAGAAATGGTTTGATCGGGTACAACAAAAAATTTAATTATCGAATCAATTTTTTCTACTCTCGCTTCAGTTGTAAATGTACAATTTGTTTCGAATTTTGATTGATTTAATCCGTAAAATTCTTTATTGGTATTTAAAGGTGTTTTAAAATTTTTAGGCGCAAACGAATCTTTTATTATGTTAATAGGCGAACCTGAATCAAGCATACCGGAGATGCTACATTCGTTGACGTCGCTCGAATCTTTAACAATAAATTTTACCGTTGCCATATATGGAGGAATAAGTGTCGATACGGTCGCAGAAGCCGTCGCAGTTGATGGCGCGTTGGCGCACGAAGTAGCGGGCGTCTCGCTGATGTAATTCTCGGCTTTAAGTACCGCTGCGCTTCTCTCTTCTTCCTTTGCGGATGAGTGGACAACGGCGCTCGTTGAAGCCCCTTTGCTCTGACCAATGAAAGAAGTCTTCCTTTTGTCGCAATCTCTAAGCTGATGATCCGTAGATCCGCACCCGTAACAAGAACCTTGCCTCCTTCGTGTCTGCGTATACTCCGTGGCCCGATGGCCGGTTCTTCTACAGTTAAAACAGCGAGTAACTAAATAATGCGCTGTATTTTTATTCACAGCCTCAACAAGTCTCTTTGCACTGTCCGATAAAATATTATTTTTTATATCACATCGATCACTGGATTTTTTTGACAGTTCGATGTGTCGAAAAGCATTTAATATTTTTTCTTTGCTTTCGTAGCATATAGCTCGTGCCTGGTTCCGCAGCGACATATCAGCTATTCCATCGATAATATAGTCAAGATTTCTTCGTCCGATATAGGCACTTTGTTGGCCAATATTATTTTCTCATGGTAATAATCCATGAATGGTTCACTACTTTTCCATACATGATTTTCGAAGTCCTTTCGTAAACAAACCTTCGACGGCTGGTGATCAAACATTTGCCGCATTTTCTTTGAGTAAATTCTCTATTGAGCACGTAAGGTATTCTGCACGTGAGTCAAACCAGTCGGCGGCTTTTCCCCTCAATCGGGAGCTTATTAGAACACGTGTCGCGTTGGCATCCAATTTATAAGTGTTTTGCAACATTTTCACTTGTTGCTCCCACTTGACAAATATATTCTGATTTCCGTCGAACTCATATAATATGTCACCAATAGCGCGAATACTTATATTGCTCGATGATGTAGTTGTCGAATGGGCCATGCTTGTAGGTGAACTTTGAAAAAATGGCGTATGAAATTCTAAGAACGCTTCCTCGCGGCGCATAACTTCAATTTCTCTCGCAAGCAGATCTCGTTCCCTTCTTAAAATATCTATCTCTGCTATGGGTGAAACTCACGTTGGATTTGACACGCAGCAGAATTTTCTTCTACCTCCCGTCTATGCCGCGCTTCATTTTCTCGCTGGAGCTCGATCTCCGCTCTCAGCTGTTGTTCTTCCTCCTATCTCTGTTCTATTTCTCTCTGCTGCTCTTCAGATTGACGCTGTTGGTCGTCTGTATCTATAAGCAGCTGATCCAGTTCGGCCCATATATGTAGGCATATACTGTAGGCAAGCATAATAATAGCATAATATTGTAGGCAAGATTAAAAATATTCAAAACGTAATTTATTTTTATAACTATGTTTATTAAAATCTAATAGCTAAATGTAGATATATAAAATATAAAGGTGTCAGCTGATTGTACTGGACAAGTGTAGCTCGCGTGCGCTCTAATGTATAAATCTGCTTAATTTCTAATTCTCTCGACTTATATAAATATATATATATATATATATATATATATATATATATACGCCGAAAGGTACCGGTGATGCCGCCGCTGATGGCAACGACTAGGGCTGCTGCAGTCGCGATCAGCCCGTACGCAGAAAGAAGGAGAAGGTTTTTCGAGCTTCTGAACGTCGACTGTCTTCCCCGACATGCCGAAAAGTGCAACCGTCATAACATTCCGTTACACTTCACCGAAATATAATTCTTATAAACTTATATTATATTATAAAAAAAATCTTCTACACTGTCAAAAATCCTTATGTGACAATTTTATTGCCCTGTCAATGACATTTTTCGGTATCCCAATTTTGTTTTCAAATTAGTAATATGAATTAAAATCTAGTAACCTACCTGACCAAGTAGGTCTTCTATACCCATTAAGCTTCACTTTATTATTACTATATCTAATGACATTGATATCCAAATAGCTCAACTGATAATTGGCTTTAAATTCCTTTTTAAATTTAATTCTGTAATGTGCAGAATTAAAAACATCCACCATTTCATCCACTAAAACTTCTGGAACAATTGTAAAGATATCATCAACATATCTCTAAAATATAATTGATTCAAAAATTATTTTTGACAAAGCAATACTTTCTAATTTTTCCATAACTAAATTGGCTATAATCGGTTATAAAGGTGACCCCATTGGACATCCGAATTTTTGTTCATAAAATTTATTATCAAATGAAATAATTATCTTATTAAAGATTTAATTAATTGCTTTAATAAATTTTACATTTAGAATAATAATATCTTCTCTAAATTTTCCAACTTATAATATTGCCAGGTTTTATCTAATATATTGTTTAAGATAGTTGGAAAAACAAATTTTTATATTATCGATAGTTCGTGTTTTTACAATGAAATGAAAGATATTGTTATTCCGAAAAACTACAAGATGATTTCATTCGATGAAGTATCTTTGTTTACAAATGTACCTTTGGAATTGTTAAATGATATTATACCGAAGAAGTGGCATGAAATTAATTTCCATACAATATTAACAATCAATCAATTTATTAAAGCAATTAATTAAATCTTTAATAAGATAATTATTTCATTTGATAATAAATTTTATGAACAAAAATTCGGATGTCCAATGGGGTCACCTTTATAACCGATTATAGCCAATTTAGTTATGGAAAAATTAGAAAGTATTGCTTTGTCAAAATTAATTTTTGAATCAATTATATTTAAGAGATATGTTGATGATATCTTTACAATTGTTCCAGAAGTTTTAGTGGCTGAAATGGTGGATGTTTTTAATTCTGCACATGACAGAATTAAATTTAAAAAGGCATTTGAAGCCAATAATCTGTTGAGCTTTTTGGACATCAATGTCATTAGATATAATAATAATAAAGTGAAGCTTAATTGATATAGAAGACCTACTTGGTCAGGTAGATTATTAGATTTTAATTCACACTACGAATTTGGATACAAAATTGAGATACCAAAAAATGTCATTGACAGGACAATAAAATTGTCACATAAGGATTTTTGACAGAATAATTTGCAGATAGTAAGAGAAACTTTCATGAATAATGGATGTCCAATTGAATTTATGAATAAATTAATTGCTGAGAGACTGTTTAATATTTATAATACCAAAAATAGACATAGTGCAGGAATTGATGTTAACAGAGGCAAAATTATAGTCTTACCAGATTTTACAGGGTTGTCGGAAAGAATTAAAAGAAATTTTTGGAAATATGACATTCAAATTTTCTTTAAAAATAGTAAAATTTTAAATAAATTATTTAATTGCCATGAGAAGGATGATTTATTTTTAAATTCTGGAGTTGTTTACAAAAAATTGTATGGATAGTAATGAATACTACATTGGACCGATAAGTAGATATTTAAAAAAGAGAATTTATGAACAGAAATATAGTTTATGTAGATCACATATTACTTCTGGTTTAAAAGAACATTGTTTGAAGTTTTTACATTTTTTTGATTTTGTGAATATGATTGTTTTCGAACATGGCATTAATAATAAGTACTTAGCAAGCTCGGAACATTAGACAACCTCAGCCTATCTTCAGTTGGGTAAAGGTGGTAGGGACAATTAGATGGCACTTTACTAAAAAAAAATTTTTCTCAGCTAATATATTTTTATTTCAGATTAGTCTACGGGAGTAATTTTAAACAAGGACATTCTAACTGTCATTATAATTTTCAATTAATTATCATATATATTGATATGAATTAGGATTGATATAAATATATATATTGATATTATGTATTAATTTTCATTTATTTCATTGGACTGTAAGACCAATAGAAATATTTATTAATTTATGCAAATACAGTTGACATAAGCACAAATAAAGTATTTTACGATACAAATTCCTATGTTTGCCTTACTTTTGATAAACTAAAACTTCGAAAGGCGGACCTTGAAATTCTATTGGATTATATATAATATGATAAAAAAGCACAAAATACAAAGGTCGCTCGGTTATGTTTTGTTACACATAAACATTCCCGGTCGCACCTAGCTTTCGCTTTAGCGGTCGGTTGTGCTCCAAAACTTTTTATTTTTGCTGAACTTTTCTTTTAGTTGCAGATCTGTACATTATTGCGACTGTTTTGGACTTCCAGTTTATAGTGGGTTCCGAACCACTGTTTATTGCAGCCTTTTAATCCCTACTAGAGTTTCTAACCAGTGTAAAAGCTGGTTCGCTCTTATTGCCCTTTCCTATTTAGTCATTTGTAAAACGGTGGATAGTGTCCGTCTATTGAGATATGGGATCATTGCTTTTGCTGATGAACTCACGCTCCTAGTGGAGGGAGAATCACGTAGAGAAATCGAAAGATGAAGCCAGAGTTACATTGATGAAATGGAGTCCTGGTATTGTCTCAATAAAATGAGGCTAACCTCAATAAAATGAACCTGCTCTCTCAAAAGTATGGAATTTGATATTAAAAGGCCACCTTCACCCGAAAGTCTCCTCTCGCATTAAGATTGGAAATATAAGGGTAAAGAAAATATCTGAAAAGCGGCTGCCATTTGAAAACTGTACAGTCCAAGTGGGTGGATTTGTTTAACAGGATCAGACGCCTGGCAAGATAGGAATGGGGCCTTAAATTGAAGGTGCTTAGTAATATCTACACCGAGCTGTTTATACCTATCGCTGTGCATACAGTGGCAGACTGGCACGATTTGATGTGTATTAAACAGCAAAGAAAGTTAAAAATTACTCAAAGACACGCGCTCATAAAAGTCACCGGCGCATACAGATACTTTTCAACTAACTGTTTAGCAGTGATAGCGAGTAAACTCCCGATCGTGCTAGAATGCAGACGTAGGGCAGAACTGTATGCGAATCGGAAAAATGCAACAATACTTGAGAACCAATGTCGTGCAGCGCGAGAGATATCGGAAAGATATCTTGTTGACTGACAAGAGAACTGGAATAACTACCTAGTGTCAGAGATAGGATTAGGGCAGATTGGATTACGCCGTCTGGATGGCTGATCCAATTTTTCACGGGTCATGGAAACTTCGGGTCGTATCTCTCTCGATTCTATCTGAAAGAGAGAGAGAGAGCAATATATGCTCATGAAGGGAAGCGAATGTACCAGAGCACGTCCTCAAGATCTGTCCTAAATGTGATAAAATCAGGACTAGGTTCCAAAGACGAAACAATACCTCTATTGAGGTAAAAGTTCTATTGACTGAAGAATATTATACAGCGTTTGAAACATTAGCAAAAGAACTCCTCCAGACCAAGGAGTCAATAGAAGTTTTGAAAAAACTGCTGGAAGCAGAGATAACAGGTAGGGAACGACTAACAGTTATTAGTTGACGAATTTACAAAATCTAATCATATATATATAGCAATTTATAAAAAAGGGTAATTTATTGATCTGTTTACTTCCTGAATGAGTAAACCATCACTAAATATCAAACTGCAAAAAAATAAATAATCAGCCCATATACTGATTATAAATTCTAGTTAAGAATATGAAAGTGTAATAAACAATGGTTGGGAACTCAGTATAAACTGGAGGTCTACCAAAAGTCACAATGATGTAGAGATCTGCACTAACAAGAAAAGATAAGTAAAAATGAAATGTTCTGGAGCAAGACCGGCCGATAAAGCTAGGAGTGGCCGAGAATGTGTATGTAACAAAACGCACGTGAGAGACTTTTTTTTTGTTTGAAATAGTATGCAGATATATGCGTCACGGCCCATGCGGGGTTATGAATAAGTCATTGCTATGTATGATGAATGAAAATGTATGGAAAATATTCCAAAATATATTTACGAGCATTTATTTCTGATACTCAAACTTCAGATGGTAGTAATTAATACACTTACCGCAGATGAAGTCCTGAAAATGGCGGTCTAACAGTAGCTTTAAATATGGGAGGTAACTTAATTGATATAAATAATAGCTGGATTGTTCCATATTGTTCGCTGCTCTTGCGTTATTTTATTGCGCATATAAACGTTGAGTTTTGTAATTCTCTGCAAGCAATCCGATATATATGCAAATATATTATCAACGATTTTCATCAAGCTACTGTTTCCGTTGAAAATGAAAATAACAAATTAAATCCGTATCTTAATGGTTGATACATATGCTCATCCAAGGCTTCCAGGAAATTTTTTGTTTTTCCAATTCATGTATGATATTGAACTAATTTCAATTCAATTCATCTATGATATTAAATTTATTTAGCAGTTCATTTAAAAAAATTATCAATGTGTCCAAATTTTGTACCGTTTGAAAGAACATTCACAATTTCTTTTGATGACCAACAATGTTATTAGAGTTAAAAATGAAAGAGCAAAATTAAATTGGTTAAGGACATCTATATGATCATCTCTGTTATTAAAGTTTAACTCACATTATTTGTTTGGAAACAAGATAGTACTATAAAAGGAATCATTGAAAGAGCAATCAAATTGTTATTAAAATATTTTAGAAAAGATAATTTAAAATTAGTTAAAGAGATATTCATTAATAATGATTATTCAATAGATCTTATAAATAAAATGATTGCAGGGAGAGTGCATCAGATTTATAATAATACTAGATAACATAAATATGGAAAAGAGGAGGAATAATAATAAAATCCCAGTACCACCATACGTAAAAAGGTTATCAGGAAGAATTACAAGTACATTAAAAAACCAGAATATTCAAGTTTTCTTAAGAAACTGTAATAGTAGAAAAATACTATTTTATAATTGTAAAGATTGTGACAAATATTTTATTGGACAAGCAGGAAGATACATAAAATAAAGAATATATGAGCATCAGTATAGCTTACGAACCATGAACAGTATATCCGGGCTAAAAAAACATAGTTTAGACTATAAAATAATTCCTTCAAAAATTAACTATTAAAAAAAAGTGTAAGCTTTGTGGAAACGGGCATAGCAAGTGAATACCTACTTTTTTTTAATAATTATGAATAGTCAGAAAAAATAGCAGGAGAAAGTTCACCAAAAATCGATGATTCAAAATAATTAACTCGTTTTCATAAGTCCACACGTGGATAAAATGATGCGAAAATAAACTCAGCTATTTGTAAGAAAGCTATTTTTTAGAGTTTTAGATATATTTCTGTAAACTATCCATGCTGTTATTTGTAGGAATGCACATAAAATGCACTTAGCCATTCGTTTTAATGATCCATTGTTTTAGGACGTTATTGTGTTATATAATTTATTTTTTGTTAATCTATTTCGGAAGGTCTGAGAAAAAGATATTGTTTAAATGTTATTTTCATATATGAACTATTAGTTGATCTACTATGCAAAGATTTATAATCTAATTTCATATATTATTTTCATAAAATACATTTAAGATTTATACGTTGTAAATTTTGATAATATCGTTTCAAGTGCGAAACCTCTGCTGTTTAAACTTTACACATGTAATTATAAATATTAAGAATCTCTTTATAAGTTTAGTAATCGCTAGAGTTATGTGTTGTATACGAGCTATGATGAATATCTTGGATCCACCTGGCGATAAATTTTTAAAATTTTTTAATTTTTTAATTTTTTTTTATGTTATTAAACATCGCTCGATATAAGCTTCCAAATACCAGTGCTAATCAGCGAAGGAGGTCTATGATGTATTTGTAAATAAAGTACATGTAAAGTATTACAGCGTTACTTATGTCAATCGGCCGACCCCGGGATTTGAGAACTCGGATCACCAAGTTACTAGTTCTTCGCTCTAGCGATAGAGCCGTCGTAGGCTTCATTTTCTTTAACTTTTAATTTAATGCATATAAGAAAATGAAATTGATTTATATAATTTAAATAAATTTGTGTAAATAATTAATAATAAATATTTCAAATAATAGTTGCAGATCTTATCAAAATATATTTTTTATACCATGAGTTAAATTTCTTCAATCAGCAGTTGTGGATGAAAATGTATTCGTAGGTATCAATATTTCGTATAAACGTAGAATTATGAAGGAAATCCGGAGACGGAATTGTTGAACTTTTCTCCAAAAATATGTAGCTTTTACCGAAAATGTTTATAAAACAAAAAAATATATGTAATGATCTTTATGATCTTAGTTGTTAAATTTTTAGCAACTTTTTTTATTTTCTAAGAGTAAATTCAGCAGACCATGATTTTTATGAAATTTTCATGGATTTGAGAATAAATATTTAATTGCGATCTCAATTTATTATAATATTCGTAATCTGCGCTAGAAAAAGACATAAGTGTAACATTTTTCAGAAAAATGGTGTAACAGGTCTAACTTAATGCAGCCACAACACTGACGAAGCTTCAGGGGCATCTCAATATGGAATTGTTGATTTTTTTGTCCAGAAATATCATCAGAGAGATTGTTTGATAATGCAGCCTGCAACTCGCTACGATAAAAATAGCTATGTAAGTACCTTAACGGATATCGTGGATGAACTTCTCAAAAACTGACATAACCGAATTGGTGATTTTTTTGGATGCTGATTAAAATTATCATAGTAACGTTTTATGGAAATTTAATTTTCATGTCAAAAAATATACGTACATAGTCTTTTGAGCGTATCTCGGAAAATCGTAAAATTTATAAGAACAAATTCCAAAATTCATGGTGCATCTGATTAAAATACATATTCGTATTCTATTCAATTTGTCTCTATAAGTAGTATTTCTCGAGAAAAATATATACGAAGGTACTTGTACTGACAAACAGAGTGTTCTCTCACTGGAGAACTAATTTCCTCCAGAAGGAGAAAAATATATGAAATATAATAAAACACTAAAAACCTTACGATTTTTTTCTTCAAACGAACCTTGTTCATCATTAGTTATAAATAAATACTGTATCAAAATCAAAAATTTCTATTTTATTATTACATATACAGTTGCTCCTGAATCTGAACATTTTATGCTTCTTCGCCACTTCAATATACTTTTTTCTTTGCTGAAGAGCATAAGATTCATGTGGTTTTTTTTTGTTTTTCTATTTGAAATCATAATTATTTTAATTTAAGTACATGATTTAAATTAAATGACAATTGAATCGTTGCGAAGCAAATCCGATAACCCAATAAAAATAAGAAGAACGAATATATGTTAGGAAAAAGGTGGAAATCTGTCGTACTTATCTCGCAAAACATTTTAAACATCTGTACCGACCATAAGTATCATTTTTGGTGCCGATAAAATGATTTTGAAATGCTTATACATTCAAAATGTTATAAAAATCAAGTTTGCTTGATTTTTACAATCAATTATGAAACTGAAGTTCAATTGTCATATGATTGGAGAGAAACAGAGAGGGACAGAGAAAAAAGAAGAAAAGCTGATCTGGTAGAATCGTGTTATGTGACAGCTGTATCAAGTACATGAAGAAGAAAACTTATATTAGATAAGTACTTCTTTAGGCTTTATTAAAAAAAAATGTCCACTTATAATTAATAAAATTTTACTTTGTTAAAAATTTCTTTTTAACATTATAGATTTATAATTAATGCTGTCAATAATCATAAAAGATTTTGTGAACGCACCTCAAATACGAGTGATCGTATGAGTTAATTTTAAATTTGAATTAAGTTGATCGAGGTTTTACAATATTTTCAAATATATTAGGTGTACAAATCAATTTCCGCCGTTTTCAAAAAATGGCGCCACCGATAAGATAACATCAAAATTGTGAGCTGCAAAAAGTCATATAGTATATGTTGACATATGGAAACTGTATAACATTTTAATATCTCTGGCTTTTTCCTAGCATCACTTACTTTTCATCGAGTTAAGATGTCAAGTTTTAAGGTAAGTAAGCGTTATTTGCGGGAATTGTTAATTTCATTTAAAGCAATCTGCAGCTGAAGCACATCGGCTACTCATAGAAGCATATAGTGATGTTAATTTGAGTGAGAGAAGTTGCCGGGAGTGGTTCTAAAAATTTAAAGTGGTGATTTTGACGTGGAAGACAAAACACGCAGCGGAAGGCCTAAAGTGTATGGTGACACAGAATTGGAAGCTTTACTGGAGGAAGATCCTAGCCAAACGCAAGAAGAACTTGTACAAGAGTTAGGAGTAACTCAGAAAACTATTTCGCTACGTCTCCAAACCCTGGCTATGGTCTAAAAGCAAAAAAATTGGGTTGCTTACGAACTGAAGCTAAGAGACGTTGAGCGTCGCTTATTCGCTTGCGAACAATTACTCAAAAAGCAAAGTCGCAAAGAATTTCTACATCGAATCGTGACGGGAAAGGAACAGTGGATTCACTGCGACAACCCACGACATAGGAAGTCATGGTGTAAGCACTGGCATGCCTCTACTTCGATGGCCAAAAAAAAAAAAAATAGGTAAGAAGCTAATGCTGTGCATTTGGCGGGATCGGCTTGGATTAATCTATTACGAACTACTCCAACACAATTAAACCGTCAGCGTAGAACGTTACTAACAACAGCTAATACAATTGAGCCGAGCATTGAAGATTAAACGAGCACAATATGTCAAAAGGCACGATAAAGTAATTTTTCAACATGACAACGCTCGGTCACATGTTGCAAAAATCATAAAGGAAACATTAGAAGCACTGAATTGAAATATCCTATCCCACCCACCATATTCACCAGACATTGCTCCGTCAGACTACCATCTATTCCGGTCGATGACTCATGGTCTGGCTGAGCAGCACTTCACTTCTTACGACAAATTGAAGAAATGGGTCGATTCGTAGATCACCTCAAAATACGAGCAATTTTATAGACAGGGTATCCACTTGTTGCCCGAAAGATGGTCAAAAGTAGTAGAAAATGATAGGCAATATTTTGAATGACATTATTTGTACCATCTTTTTACAATAAATTTTTATTTCTGTATAAAAAACGACGAAAACGTATTCGAACATCCAATATTATTTATTAAGTATTATTATTAACTCCATCCGTCATTGCGTCTATTATATAAATGCTTGTCTTTATTCCAAAGAAGATTTAGTTGTATCGAAAAAAAAAATAACGGAAGCTGCACCCATAAGGGCTCTTGGATTAGTTTCATAAACTTCCGTAATCTGGTGCAGCACTGCCTTCATGCTCTAATTGATTGGTAGTTAACGATGTCTGCTACTTTATCCACAATTGTCTTATTAGTGGCAGCGTAATCCACTTTATCTTTCATCGACTTCATGCTTGGCTAGCTATATGACAGTGATCAACATGCTAAGCCACTAATTGTCTTAATATATAAGAAAAATTCGTTGTTAATTTTAGTGACTCTTCTTGACTTAATTTTACAATATTTTTAAATCATATAGTTTGAATTTTAATAAGGACATAATAGCTGCTTCTAGATATGAAAATAATTAAGTCTATTCACATTGAAATGCAGCTGCAAATATTCAAATCCAAGTGAAGCTAGATGAAACCTTATGTTATTGTAAAGAGAAACCACTTGTTTAATGTTTGATATTAGAAACTGTCTTGTAGACTATAATATTTATAGCAACCTCTCAGCATCTCTATCTCATAACACGAATATAAAAGAAAATATGTTTAATCTTTATCCTAAAATAAGTAATACGTGACATTTTAAAATGATAACTATGTATACATAAATAACTTTAGACTCTAAATGTAATGGTGATTTATTTTCAAATGAAGTTAAACTCTGGATAATTCCTAGATCTGTTTAGTATCATCTAAAGCACTTGTACGCTATTTTTCTATCATAACATATAATGCTTGCATGAATACTTGAAATCATATATTTCTAGCAAAAAGAAACTAAAGTATACCTATTTCTTTATAATTATTTTAATTACCTTTGATCCTCTTTTTTAAACCACTTTGTCGATAATCTGAGAAATCAAAAAATTTTTTCTTCATTTACATAAAAGAAAATTATAGTGTTTTTTCTACAATAGTATAGGAGAAGTACAGATAGACTTAATATAGTATGTTGTATGATATTTGAAGATAATAAAAGTACTGAAATGAAGAAATCTAGTGCTATAATTAAGAAAACATATATTTTTCATCTCAAAACTAACAGAGAGACGCATATCTAGTCACAATGCTATTCAATCCAAGGTATTACATTGTCTAATATAAAATTAACTCTTTAAAATATTAAACGTACTTGCGAAATGAAGGACTATGATTTATTTCGCTGAAGTTCGCCAGATATCTTTATTATAATAAAAGCAAGCTATAGTTCGAAAGAAAGAAACAGTTTATAATTTAACTATTAAGACAAATTCTGAAAATTCATTTTTAATAAAGTTAAAAGTAAATTAATAAATAGTCTATAAAAATTCGGCTCCATTATCTAAATATAAATTTGAAATATTCTTGATGTTTAAAAGAGAATGGATTCACACCATGACGTTTCATATAATACTGTATATTCTTTTGATCTTAAAATACTAACAGTATTGTATAAGTGAACTCCCATTGTCTGTTCAGAAAGAAACATATCATATAAGAACCAACTGGCATTATCGAAATTGACAATGCAAATGTATTTTCATTATTGGGATAAGATTAAAATTTATAAATCAGTTACCCAATGTGAGGTATGATGTAAAATCTAGTACGAAGTTAATTTTAACATAAAAATATTGTATGCATTAATTATTTGCAGCAATTTAGGGCTTCCCTATATAATTATAAAATTTTTATTCTATTTTGATAGATTTACAATTATTTACTCTATAGAAAAACATGTAACTAATATTGAAAAATACTGCTATTAACTTCTGTTGTGTATAAAACTTTATACCTAAGTACCATGTATGTAAACGAAGATAAATAAAACCAAGAAAGGGAAAGTAGTTACTTCAACATTTAAACTCAGCCAACCTTTACTTTTGTTCTTAAATTGCTCTATTAATTAAGCTATATCGGGACAGACAATTAAGTAATACGGCAAAACTTCAAAAATCGGGTATATTTAAAATTTAAGGTACATCGTTCCGAACACCTTCAAAGTAGTCCCCTCCGGCATCTACACACTTATTCCAGCGAGTTTTCCAATTTTCATAAGAACTCTGGAACACTCCCTGTAGGGCCTCTCCGAATATCCTCGTCACAAATTCTTGGATGTCTTCAACGAAGTCAAAATATCGACCTTTGACGAATTTTTTCAAATGGAGAACAGGAAAAAGTCGCAGGGTGACATGTTTAGTGAATAGGGCGATTGTGGTAACGGACGATTGCGATGCCATTAGAGGCTCAAAACTCAGAGACATTGAATGCAATGTGACAGTGAAGCATTATCGTGATGTGGAACCCAAGTCATCGCGATCTCTGGACGCACTCTGAGCATCCGTAATTTATCGAGCATATTGCGATAGAATATTTGATTTACCGTTGGTCCAGGTGGAACAAACTCTTTGTGAACCACCCTTTGCTGTCAAAGAAGCAAATGAACATAGTTTTCTCTTTGGACTTGGTCATTCGCCGCGCCTCAACTTCGACGATATAAGAGCCTTTTTTAAAATCGGCATGTCAATGAAGCACCAGACTACGGCTCAGGACATCACAACCATACACTTTAAGCATTTTTTCATAAGTTTTTGTCGCGATTTCGTCAAGTTTCGCACAAAATTTTATGGCGCACCCTTGCATTAAATTTCTATGTTTCATTTTTGTGACACGCATGTTGTTACAAAACACTAAACAGCTGGCGAAGAAATGATCGTACAAGCGTCGTTAAGGTATCAATCAAGAGAGTAGGGATCTATCAGATTCACAAACTTATAAATGAGACCTCGTATATTATCCTATAAGTGAAAATTATTGGACAAAGAAAAAAAAGAACCTTGCAAATACTAAACTACTCTTAAACTGCTGTGAATTTTGTTACAAATATGTAGTTTTTACACAAATATTATTTTGTCTACTCATTAAACTTTACAGGACCGGTATGACGCATATATGCATCAGAAAATAAACCATTGTAAAACACCTATTTTGTATCGAATAATGATGAAGAATGATGGAGAGATGTTAATAATAATTAGAAATAAATAATAATAATTATTATAAATAATTGATTATTATTATTATACATAAATACATTGTTATATTATCAATATTTAAAATAAACTAAATAAATATTTATCATAGTTTGCTCATCAAATATTTCAATTTTGACCTCATAATCGTAATCAGGGACCCAAAAAACCTATATATTACGTTGTCAAATATTTCCCTTCTACTTTTTTGCTCTTCATTCAATGCTTTATAAAAAGTGTTACAGTGGTTGGCTTTACTTCAAATATGCGCCATCTTGCTCGATAATATGTTTCCATCTAGACGGCAACTTCATAATGTCCCTCTCGTAGAAACCCCTATCCCTATTTGCGAAGAACACGGACAGCCACTTTTCACAAGCCTCTTTTAAGTCTAACTTTACACCACTATCGGCATTCGACATAGACAGGAACAGGTAGTAATCACCGGCGCAATATCCGGGCTATATGGTAGATGCGATAAAACGACCCATCCGAACTCCCGTAGCTCCTGAGGAGTCATCAACGAAGTGTGCGGTCTGGCGTTGTCCTGGTGGAATACTATACCCTACTTGTTGTCCAATTATGGACGCTTCTCGTCGATAGCCTGCTTCAAGCGGTCCAGTTGTTCACAGTAGATGGTAGAATTAAGTGTCCGGTCATATAGGAGCAGCTTATAGTGATTGATTCCCTTCCAATCCCATAAAACACACAGCAAAACCTTCCTGGCCGTCAATCCCGGCTTGGTCACTGTTTGGGACGGTCCACCGGCCTTGGACCACGATCGTTTTCTCTTGATATTATCGTATGATCCATTTTTGGTCGCAAGTCACCATCCGCTTCAAAAATGGGTCGAGTTAGTTCCCTTTCAGCAGCACATCGAAGGCTTGATTCGGTCCTGAAGGTTTTTTGCGTCAAATTATGCGGCACCCAAACAGCAAGCTTTTTTTGTATCCAGCCTCCGGTAGATGATTTAACATATTTTGATGACTAACTCTCATCTCCTGGGCGATGTCACGAGATGTCACATGCCGGTCTAACTCGATAAATTCCATTATGTGATCGGTATTCGTCCTCACACGTCTTCCGCTGGCTGGCTTATTCATGGTGTCGATTTCACCGGCTCTGAATCGTCGAAACCATTTCTCTGCGATTTGAAGTGATAGCATGCAATCCCCCAAAAGACCATTAATCTCACGGAACGTTTCTCTAGCGGATTTGCCTTTGACAAAAAACTTTAAAATAGCGCGAATTTCGGCGTTAGGATAATCCATTTTTACGCGCCTATAACTTTAGAACATAATATCCAAACTAATCATGCAAAGCGTCGTTTTGTACGTTATGCCAAGATCTTTCAAACGATGTATAGTATTACCTGATACAAGCTCTGTAGCGGTTTGTACATAGCCGCGAAATCCATAAGACAAAAAGGCGGAAGGGAGATATTTGAAACCTAATATATACTCTTCTATGCGTATAGAATAACTTTGTTTCAATTTTGAAAAATTTAACATGGGCACTGCCGTCCCGGACCAGCATAAGATACATATGCGTCATGCTCTGACTCGTAAATACATAGTTTAAGTTTAGGTAAAAAATTAGGGATCTATGATCACTCTAAGAGTTAAAATGACAAAATAAACTTATTCTAATTTCATTATTATAAACTTTATGTCTACATAGTCTTAATGAACTAGAATTTAAATAGAGTCACTCACCACTTACTAAACAGGTTGAACGTCGTAATTACAGTTACTTTCTACGGCAAAAATAATTTTGCTCATTTAAAACCACATGTGTCTGTACCAGTTGTACGACGAGGAAGGAATTTTGGCCCGACCAAAATGGTGTAATCAATTTCTTCGTCAGTTTTCATCGTATACGTGTCTGTATGTTACTTTAACATGATAGCAGTGGTACCGCCCATCTCTGAGGGGGTCCGTCCCAGTCTTCGCATGTCCATCAATTGCTGGGTTAATCGTGTTCCGGTTATTGGCATGCGCATTACTACCGCTTTTTTTTGCTACGAGAAAACTTTCTCTCTCATAAGAGAAAGAGAGATCTCTTCCGCGTATACCTCCAATTTCTTTCGGAATCGCAAGCAGCGCGAAGGAGTTGACGGAGTTCTGCTTGCCTCACTCCGCCTAACTTATCACCAAATTCTTTTCTCTTTCTCCTAATCCATAGACGCTGCGCCGTGCACCCCATTCCGTACATCGCGTTTTTCTGGGCACCATGTGCTCGGTTGAGCTAGCCTCATCCCGGCTCGGGCCCATCGTGCGCAGCATAAATGATATCATATCACCGTGCACGAACCCTGCGTAAGCAGAATATGTTCTCTCTCGCTCAAAAAAGAAGCAAAGCGCATGCAACGACCGACATTCTTGAGACGTCGTCAGAAATAATACATCTCCTTTCTAGACGAAGCTTCCGCTCGAAAGGCTTTGGCTAGGCGCATACCTGGCTACCTCCAATTCCAGGCCAACTCCTGATTCAGTCCCGTTACGTCCGCCTGTGTCATCGATACAGTCGGGGCTGTAGTCATCGCTGACGAATTTGTACTTACGAAGGGAGGTGACTACAATTCCGCGAAAATCTTCTGCGGTTGCATCAAGGACTGCCGTGTCACTGTTGAATGAGCTGACCCTACATCGTAACCCATCGCATGATGCCTGCCTACGCCTATCTACGCTTCTTTTTGCGAGTGTGAGCAATACGCTATCTATAGCTACGCGTACTGTTTGTACGCGCAGGTTCATTCCTTGCTAAACTTGCATGTACTGTTTGTACATAACCGCTGCCCTACATATTCGTGCGCGCGTTGGTTGTAATCACACGCTTTCCTTGTCCCCTTGCAAGCATATTATTCACGCGTACACACGTGCTCGAGAGCACAGTACGTTACGGCATTATCGGCACAGACACCAACGAAGAAAGATAAATTCAAAAACTTGATCAGAACAAATTGGCGATGCTATTAGTATGTCAGCTTGTAAATTCCCGATTACCCGATTTCGACACGATACTTTAAAAAAAAATTGAAAGAAGCAAACTCACTTTACGAGTTTTACATTGGATGGTAATTTTAATAATAATAAAAAAACGAATGAATACCCAGGATGGCGAACAGATACAAACAAAGCATGCACAATACATTCCACTACACCAGTCGTCAGGATCAACAATTCCGAGAATCCTACGCCATGCGCAAAAAAGTCGCACACGCGCAGACTAAGCGCGCACGTGTCTCTCACTCAACAAGGCACAAAAAACTTCCTCCCCTCTCTACTGCGACACAACGGAAAAATAGTTCCTCGAATCACACTACAACAATCAAATTCTCTTCTCTTTCTCCTAATCCGTGGGCGCTGCGCTATGGACCCCGTTTCTTGCATCGCGTTTTTCTGTGAGTTTCCATCGGGTCGAATAATCCTCATCACATCTCAGACCTCTCGCGCTCAGCATAAATCGCATCATACAACCGCGCATGGACCTGGAATCAGCGCCAAAATAAACGAAGAGAATGCAATGACTGTTATTCTTGTGACATTGTCACAATTATCAGAAAGAATCTTTTGTTGCGAATCTCGAAAATTTGTAACACACTTTGTGGGTTACAATATACGAGGTTTGCCCGAAAAGTATTGGGCCTACCTTTATATCTCCGCTCCATAGTGTTCGAGCGATCTGTGCAGGGCATCAATGTGAATAATAAAGTCTCGTGAGCCAATCGGTTGTTTGCTGACACCTGTTTAACATAGTTCATGTGCCGTGTGCATTTGTTGCAAAAATATTGCAAAAATATGCAACAAATTTTTTTCAACTCAGAAAAATCAATGCGGAAACTTTTCAGCTGATACCTAAAGCCTTTGGGAATAACTAAAACAAGAATCAAAGAGTAGTATAATCGTTTCAAAGGAGGCCGTACGTCTGTTGATGGTGATTCTCGTTCTGACCGACCTTCGATATCAAAAACATTGGATAATATTGAACGGGTACGTTCTACGATCAAACAAGATCATATGGGATATACAAGAAAAAATTTGAATACAATAATCTATCGTTTGGAAAATTTTATCTTCAAATTTACAAATGACACGCGTTTGTATGAAGTTCAGTCCGAAATTTCTTTCAGAGCAAAAAAGCTTCGCTTACAAGTCGCTCAGAAGAACTTGGAAATAGTCAATAACGACGATACTCTGCTTAAAAAGCTTACTACTAATGACAAATCATGCTTATGGTTTATGGTTTAGTTTATGATCTCGAAATAAAACAGCATTCTTCACAGTGGAAGCATTGTGGATCACCCAGACCGAAAAAATGACGTGAAAGTCCGAGCAGTGTGAAGTCAATGTTGGTCGTTTTTTTCTATCATGAAGATGTTCTGCACTACGAATATGCACCAATAAAGAACCAATAAAGAACATTACGTTCAAATTTTGAAACGTTTACGTCAAGCAGTGAGAAGAAAATGTCCGCAGTTTTCGTGAAGTGGTGACTGGCTTCACCATCACGCTAATGTACCAGCGCATTTATCGAATAGTGTGAAGTAGTAGTCGAGTAAACGCAATATTGCATTACTTCGATAACTCTATACAACTCCGACATAGCCTCCTATTACTTTTGACTGCTTCCAAAACTCAAGGGAAAACAATTCTATGACAAAATAACGGTTGAAAATAATACGACGAGCGTATTCAAGGTCATCCCTACTACTTATCGGACAATATATATATATAGTCTATAGAGTTTACATGAAAATAATAAATACAATTTTTTGCACTATCTTGATGAATATTAATGAAATTCAGTCATTAATCCTAATTGTAAAATTCTAGCTTCTGAAAATATTTCATATCTGTTAATCGTCAGAAAAGTAGTACAGCCTAGCAAAAGATGATTTTTTTGAACATCCGTCATTCTTTCTTTGACTTTTTTAAAAGATCATCTATGCTTCATTTCTCTTTCTCTATCCAAACTATTATATATATTTATGATGTACGATACATTCGGCGTTAGTCTTGGAAGCACTCTCTAAGCAAATATATATATATATATATATATATATATATATATATATATATATAGTGACCGTCACTTTCAACGATCACAATTAAAAAGCGAGTAAGTATCGATCTCTCGCCCGAGCTCGACGCGACGCAGAGATGCGCCACGACCACCAGAATTGTTGAGATCTTTCGTATACGCACGTGCAGACCAGTGTAGTAAAGCCGTCCCGGAGAGGAGAAGAGAGAAGATCATTCCTGCGTTTCAGATCGTGTGTACAACCACATCGTCATGTTAAATAAGAGCACGAGACGTCCAGGACTCGCGGTAGCCCCAATTGTGTACGCTGTCATCCATCAGTGGCCCGCCGCTACAGAGCGCCACCGAGCTCATCCAGAGGACGATAGAACAGGGCTTATCCAAGAGGACGACAGCAAAGGCAAGTACCGCTATTAAGAATATATAAATTAGATAGCTTGCCTGCTCCCAGTCCCCTAATGTGAGTGTCGCGTCTTCTTCCCTTTTGCTTATGCCGAGCATCTACCGCTATGCAAAATGGCTGCGCTTGTGTTCCACAAAGAACACATACATATGCCCCCACTGTAGAATCTGCTCGGGATTTTTGAGTTGAAAATTACCGCCAGCATAGTTGTTAGCTAGGCCAAGCAATATATATATTGCGAAATACATGTACATTGTAGTACATATTATACGCGAGTTATTAAATTAATTACTATGCACATCTGTTTTATTTTTCCCCTTTCCCCCAGCATACTTCTCACGCTCTATCTAGAAGCAAAGGAGGCATCCGCGAAGACATTGCAACGACGCCATCAGCATTTATTTTTCAGTAAGCTAGAGAAGGATAAATGATGCGTATAAAATACATCATGTGTCCAGGCATAATCCCTACCGTCTCAAATATCTAAAAAAAAAGAGAAAATAAACGAAATTCAGATCTGTGGACTATCTCTCAAAAGCAAGGTTATAATATATATACGAGGCGAGACAAGTAAGTTATGTAACCGATTTTCTTACTCGGCCAGTGATAACACTGCATACCTGTAATTCCGCCACTATAATAGTAGATATCTCTACTCTCACGATTTCGACCTTAACGATCCTTGTAGGATCATTTTCTCAAGTCCAAAGTGAAAATCATGTTCATTTGCTTCTTTAACAGCAAAGAGGTGGTTCACAAAGAGTTTGTACCACCTCGTCAAATCGTAAATCATGTATTCTACCGCAATGTGCTCGAAAAACTTAGGTTCTGTATAAATAAATATACTCAATTTTTTAATTTTGTCGCATTACTGCATTGTCTGACCTCATATATGTTGTTTATTATTTCTTAATCTTGGTTAGTCAATAATAATAAAGTTATATAATAATGAAATGAGCAGTAGTATGCTCAATAATGTAAATAAAAATTTTAAAGCTGATATGAAATACAATCATTCTATAAAATACATTAAGTATATGTGAAAATAAAAATTATAATCATCTAAATTATATAAAATTATGTAAATTATATAAAAATTATAATCCTTATCATATCTACCTTACCCAAAGAGCCCTAAGTTCTGAAATAATGGTGTTTAATTAAAACATAAATAATAAACTTAATATTTAATTAAAACATAAATAATAAAAAGAAGAAAAATATAGATATTTTTCTTTAATATTTCATAGGTAAGGAGAAGTGAATTTATGAGAACAAATAATTAAAACAATAATATAAAATGAAATATTTTGTTTATTTAAAATAAGGCATAAAAAACCTCCACCTTTTAAGTGGAGGAAAAAGCCGAGATTTTAATAATTGAAATTAACAATAATTTGAATGATCATTCAATATTTAAGATAAGTCTTACCCTAATACACACGACGATGCGCATTCCTTACGTAATCTATATGCGTCGCAGCTTAAAACCTCGTCAGGTTAAGCGTTCCTGCTCTCGGTTGACGATCTTTCATGTAGAAGTACAAGTATTTCTCGAGGCAGCAGGGGCCTATAATTGAGAAGATACAGAAAGTCTCAAGGCAGCAGGGGCCTAGGTCAAGACAAAGCGCCGCTACGGGCAAAGGTAGGCGATCGAGGCCTTTTTACCAATTATTTGCCGCTCAGGGCAACACACACTCGCACTCCAGAGCAGAAACACTCGCCACAACGCTAAAACTATATATTTAAATAAATATAAGAACTATAACTAATAACTACAATGTAGGTATCGACAAAGAATATAATTTAAAGAGGTGCACCTCGCTCGACTAATGTTCGCGACAATCTGTTTCTTTTTCACATTTTTACGAGGTCCGAACCTCTCGGCGCTCGAGTCACAAAATATAAACACACGAGCCCTGCCGTCACAATTATTATCGTTTTATATATACATTCCATTATAAATTATAATTCCATAAATATATATACAAACATACACATAGACACTCATACTCATACACACACGTAGATATATACATACATATTTAAAATATAGACTTTAGAGCGAAACGCGAACAAATGGTGTAAGACTTTTCCCATCCATGATTTCTTTGAATTTCATCAAATTAAAAATTTTATTTATCAAATATTTATATTTATTGAAAAATATCAATTGAGAAATACTTTGAATCCTGTCCTCAAAAAATTTTTAATCATCAAAGTAGATAAAAATTATCGTAGAAATTTATTTCCCGGATCCTAGTAGGCAACATATCATACTATTAAAAATATGTAAAATAATTTAAAAATATTCGAATATGTGTACTTTTACATAGCTGATATATATATATATATATATATATATATATATATCGTAGAAGATTTTTTAATAATATAATATAAGTTAATAGGAATTATATTTCGGTGAAATGTAACGGAAAGTTATGACGGTTGCACTTCTCGGGATGTCGGGGAAGACAGTCGACGTTCAGAAGCTCGAAAAACATTCCCCTTCTTTCTGCATACGGGCTGATCGCGACCGCAGCAGCCCTACTCGTTGCCATCAGCGGCGGCGTCACCGTTACCTTCCGGCGTATATATATAAGTCGGGAGAATTAAAAATTCAGCAAATTTATGCATTAGAGCTCGCGCGAGCTATACTTGTCCGCGACACGCGCCTTATAGCACTGCATTTTTTCCAATCACCTGGCTCGCTACGGCTCCTCATCTCGAGCTTGAAAAGTTGGAGAAGTCTTCAATTAGGTAAGGGTGTTGGGGACAGTCAGACTGCACTTTACTAACAACGAATTTTTTCAGCTAATATTTTATTTCCAGATTAGTCTACGGGGGTGAATGTAAACAAGGACAGTCTGACTGTCATTATAATTTTAATTTAATTTTTATTTTTAATTTTTATTTTATTTTTTTATTTATTTTTATTTTTATTTTTTATTTTTATTTTTATTTTATTTTTAGATTGAATGGATTGGACTGTAAGACCAATAAAAAAAAAAATTATTTATTTGTATATGGGCAGTCGACATAAGTACAATTCAATTGTTTTAAAGTTAAATATGTTTCTTTTTCGATGAAATATATTTCGTTTAGTTTAAACTAAAATATATTTCTGAAATACGATTTTATTTAATCATAATTTATTATGTTCATGTGCCCCACACTTTATCACATGCTAGTACTTAGCATACTATTAAATACACTTTTTTACTTGCTTGTGAGTATATCGAAATGTCGTTTGAGCTTAGCAATATTGTTCTTGGAAACAGTTAAAGTTTCTCTTGACTCATGTACTTCTAAATAACGAAGTGGCACAGCCAATAATTAATAATTATTTTTTAATTTTTAATGAAATATATATTCAATAGAACATTATTTTCAATTATGAATAAAATGAAATTTGTATTCACCATTATGTTTAATCAATTAATTTCAATGGTCTCTCTCAATTATTTAAATTACATCACTTTCCGCCGCCGTGCAACCTCTGTGTCATTGCATTGTCAGCTAATGAATCTAAAAGAGCTAGCATCCAACATTCTACCGAGATCTTGCAGCAATGTAGTAGCTGCATCGCATTATATACATTATATACAGACTTTATTCAAGGGCTTACGCTTTTATAAATATTTGAACGATGTGGATTCGTCCGTCCAGCCGAGTCCTAATCCCATAACTCTGAACCTAATCTCTTTACAAATTTCAGTTGATCCGATATTTTATTTATGTATATATGTATACGTATACACGTGTGCATGTATAAATATATATATATATATATATATATATATATATATATATATATATATATATATATGTAGGCGTCGCGCGTTAAATACATACAGATTATCCATTTACCTCTTATAATCTAAATTATTCATAGAATTTTAATAAAAAATTTGTAATTGTAAATCATAGTTAATTAAAGAAATATGTACATAAAAATTAAAAAAAAAACAAGGATTAACGGAAAATTTTAAATTATCTTAAAGCTAATTATATATTATAAATACTATAGAAAAAAGCATATTTTATATAGATATATTTTATGACAATATACACAATTAAAAAAGAAGAAAAAGTACAAATGATTTTCTGTCAAACTCATGACGGTATTATAACGGACTGAGAGGCACACACATTTTAGTAACGATAAGAAATAGTTGGCGCAAAGAGATTTTTGCTGATACCTAGCTTCGAACGCAATATGAAATTTATTTAGACCATGTAAATTTCATTGCGCCCTGAACATTGTTTTTATTGTTTTTATTTCACAACAGGGAGCTTACTGAAACACGTAAGCTTCTATTTTCCAAGCGTTGGGTGGAATTAAAATTATGTCCATAAGCAATGCTTTGACTACTTGCCATTTTACCGTGAATGCGATTTAACATTTAAACCCCATCTCTGCTATTACACGAAAGTGTAGGCTAAAAGTAGGTCATATAATTTTTAACCAGTATCGCGATAATAGTACGTTACAGTATAGAGGCCTGAAAATTGCTATAGTCTAGGTGTTAGGGGGAAACGAGGTATGATGGGCATCTAAAACTGAAATAAATGCAGTTACTTCAATTTTGAATTTAAATATATCATTTTAGTCAGTGTCGCGATATTATTCTGTCACATAACTAAATGTAATGGGGGCTCTTCCGAGATTATAAAAAAAGGAAAACTGAGGGTTTGTGCTGAATTCATGTAATCAAGTAGGATCGAATAGTCTCATTATTATAAAAATTAGCACTCAAATTGTTTCTAGATAAAGACGGAGGTTATAAGACGAACGGATGTTCCGAAAAGAGAGAAAAAGCCAGTCAAAGGAACCGCACGCGACGGGCCGCTGGAAGTTTAAGAAAAACTAAGGCGAAGGCAGACGTCACTACAGAAGTAGTAGGAACGCGTAAACGACAAGGTGGATCTGCGTTGAACCTCAATAGACTACAATAAGAAGTGGTCCTTCTGCTACACAAAAAAGTTTTTTAGTGGAGAGCGGGGCTGGAGGTTGTAATATTCCCATTCATGACCATACACCTCAGTGATTGGTGCATACAGAGCAAGTAGCTCATCGTGATGTACTGCCAAGTATAACCGAACCACCTAAACCCATCTCGCCTTTATCCCGCACAAATCTGTCGCCGACCAGCATAGACAATATTTTCCTGAAAACGGCACCTCTTCCGACAAATGACAAAGAAAAAGAACCACCAGCCGATCCATTTGATTACAAAACTTTCGAATCGAGTTGTTCGGTCCACCCTCTGAATAACGGTTTATTTTTGTAGCGATAAAATATGAAAGTTTCTAATTATATTTTGAGTCTTAGCGTACGGAGTGTTTGTAGGGGACATCTAAGCTGCCTCGAAAATAACACCTATGTTGATGAAATGTTCGTCGGAGCGGAAGATGTAGCTACGACTATAAGAAAGCGCGAAGAATTGACTTAGCTACTCGAATCTGCTGGTATAGGTTTTGGTAAGTGAGCTGCGAATGATCCAAGTATCCTCCCAGCGAATGTGAAACAGAATGAAGGCGTATTTTCGAAGTCAATCGAGATTGACGATACGGTAAAGACATTGGGCGTGATTTGGAACCCGTCGGACGATACATTTCATTTCCGCGCTCTAACATTTAATGAACCTGTAAAGGGTATTACGAAAAGAAGCGTGCTCTCCAATATCGCCCGTCTTTTCGACCGTTTAGAGTGGTTGTCTCCCATAACAATAATGGCGAAAATCTTCATGCAAGATTTATGGATTCGAAAATGTGTATGGGATGTACTGTTGTTAACAAATATGCATGAGCATTGGATCGGCTATTGTGACTCACTATCTTCACATCCTACTCTGTTTGTAGATCGGTGGCTAGGGACGCGTAGAAGTCAGTTGTACGAAATTCACGGGTTTTTGGACGCTTCTGCGCGCACGGACGCGACAGCCGTATATCTCCGCATAGAAAATGATAAAGGCAAAATTCAAACTTGCCTCTTGGCGGCAAGAACAAAAGTCGCCCCGGTCAAAACAATAAGCGTGCCAAATTTAGAGTTGTGTGGAGCCAGCCTACTAAGAAAACTTCTATGTCATTTGAAGTACATAGTCTTTTTGAATGACATACCAGTACACATATGGTCTGATAGCCAGATCGTTTTGAAGTGGCTTAGTAGGCATCCCTGCCACTGCAAAACGTTCGTTGCGAATCACGTCTCCAAGATTCAAACCGATCTACTTTCTGCTACTTGGGCGCATGTTTCTACAAAGGAGATTCGGCCGATATAGCGACGTGCAGAGCAAGCCGGGTCCAGTTGCACGAATCAATGTTATGGTGATACGGGCCTGGATGGCTTTCGCTACGACGTGAAGACTGGCCACAACAGCCAGAAATTACGTAAATAATGCATGCGCGAACAGGTCCGCTCGAACCTGATATTCTTGCGCGTTTCTCATCTTTGATGGGCCTTGTACGGGTGACTGCATACTGCGTACGCCCCCTACTGAACTCACGCAGACGCAAAAATGATAAGAGTCGACTTCTGCTGTATTTTACGACGTCAGAACTGTCGGAGGTGCGAGCGAAACTCATTAGATTAGCAAAGGCACATAATGCGTAACGTATGGATTTTAGGTAAAAAACAGCTAGTGAAATCCGCGATTAGAACTTGTGTGAGATGCCAACGCGTAAAGCCGCGCATGGCTCAACAAATAATGGGCGATTTATCAGCTAGCCGAGTCACCCCAGCACGGCCATTTACAACATAAGGCGTCGATTACGCAAGGCCTTTTCAGATTCGCACGACGAAAGGGCGTGGTCACCGTACATACAAAGGCTATATCGCTCTGTTTGTATGCTTCGCATCTCGGGCGATATACCTGGAACTTGTTTTCGCATCTCGGGCGATATACCTGGAATTTTACCACGTCCTCCTTTATTTCGGCCTATCGACGCTTCGTCAGCAGAAGAGGCATCTTCCGACAGTTGTTTAGCGACAATTCGATCGAGAATTGCCGTCCATGTTTCACGCCGCATCCGAATTTTATAAATCCGTCGCTTCTACAATCGCCAACAATGGGACCGTCTGGACATTCATACCTCCCACTACACCGCATTACGGAGGTATTTGAGAAGCTGGTGTGAAGTCTGTAAAGCACCACCTCAAGAGAGCCTTTGGTGAGCACATACTAACATTTGAGGAGTTCACGACGGTACTGTCCGCTTACCTCAGACGTAAACGATTTAAATGCGCTCACGCCCGCGCATTTCCTACTCGGTGAAACATGCATCTGCGAGGGATCATGCAGGCTCGTTGCCCCTCCTCTTTCCACGCCCCCTCACTCTCTCTACCTGTCTCGCTCTTTCGCTGTCTCTCTTTCTTGCTCACTCCCTCCCTCTATCTGTCTCGCTCGTTCGCTGTCTCTCTTTCTCGCTCTCTCTTGCTTCAATGAAACTATTGGCCCATTAATAGTTTCAGGCGATAGAGCGCACAATTTTATGAATATGGCCGGCATAAACCTTTTTTACTGTGAAAGGGTGCTCCGATGTTGGGCATGTGCGATCGCCGACTTTTCCTCATTGGGGCGCTCCGTTTTAAAATTGATTTATAGTGTGGGGGAGAGGTTTCCTGAGGATGAAACATATCTCAAGCCCGTATGGACTTCTCCCCCTTCCACGTGGTGTCGCTTTTCCGAAGAGTCAAATATAAGCGAAACTGTTACTTCGCTTTCGACTTTCAACCGAATGGCTTCTATTAGATTTCGTTCCGCCTTAATAGTCGTTGTCGTTTTTTAAGTGTATATTTTAGTTTATAATTGTCTTTGTCTATATTCGCGTATAGAGTGTTTTGGAATGTATTGTGCGTGACTACTCGTTTTATATGTGTGGATTGCGTGTAGATTGTGTGTAGGAGTTTTATTGTGTAAATTGGCGCATCCGCGGGACGAGGGACATTGCCCTTGTCGATATTCGGTCGCAACGGATATCCGAGAGTACTCCCGACAGAATTTATGCCCGTTGGCTGCCGTTGCCGTTAGGAGAAAACCGTGCCCGAGACATCGGGACCGCAGCCCAGATTAGGAGGTAAACGCGGAGCGTCTAGCTTTTCCAAAGGTTCCTCTGCGAGCAACGTGAGCGCTAGTGCTAACGGCCGCTCAACCCTTGCGCAGGAGTACTCCGTGTGTTGATGAGATTATGTGGTAAGAGCACTTTAGCTTTAGCAGTACTCAAGTACACGCCTGTTTATTGTTTGGCGTTATTAATAGACTGTATGCTTCTAATTTAATCTTTGTTTATTGCTTATTTGGGCTTTTTCCTCCATTCACCTAGTCGAGATTTTTTATGTTATTAGTGTTCATTAATTATATGAAGAAGTAACATTAAAAGTAATTTCTAGACATTCATTAATCACAATCTAACACATATTTCCCCGACGTAAGTACGAACTCATTTCTTTTTTTGTAATTGTTAAAAACAACGGCGACATACTGGTATTTAAGAAGAGCGAACAGGGCGATTTTCAATAGCTACGCATTCTGTATGTACATATATATGTATATATATATATATATATATATATATATATATATATATATATACTACTGTATACAAATATGAATAAGAATTTTCAACTCAAACTTCCGGGTTTCTTGATTCAGACAAATGTTTTGATGTTTAAGTTTTAGTAATGTCAGAGTTATCTGTGCTAAATTTCACGCAATTATCTTTATTTTTCATATAGTTACGCTTGTGTTTTCCGAAGAAAGGAAAGTTGTCTCTTCGGTTCTTATAATACCTGAAAGTATTCAACAAAGAAGTAACATTAAATTTTGTGCGGGAAATGGAAGATCGACCGCCGAAACGTTGAGAATGTTGCAAAAGGCCTTTGGTGAGATGTCAATGTCAAAATTGTTTTTGATTGTCACAAATTGTTCAAAGAAGATCGAGAACGCTTTGAAGATGAACTACATTAAAGACGACCAACAGCATCTACTGATTGACTAACTGTCGACAAAATCACAGAATTAGTTCTGCAAAATTGTCGATTGACTTCCTTGAGCGCTTGCTGATATTCTTGAAATTTGAAATGGATCCATCAACATCATTTTCAAAGACATTTTGTACTTGAAAAGATTAAAATAACAGCATCGCATGGAGGTCTGTGAAACGATGCGTTCGGAATATCAGGACAAGATGTAACTCATAATAACTGGAAATGAGAATATCGTCCCAAAGGAAAGTGGAGGCCGAAAAAATCACGCCAAAGTCATTCAAAAATCAAGGTTATTCTCACTATTTTCTTCGATTATCGTGGTGATAGTGCATTAGGAATTCATTCCAATGAGCCAAAAGATGAACAAAAAATATTATTTGAGTTTTATGTAAATATTGCTTGAATATTATATTTATATTTATATATAATATATCTATCTTCGCATCTGCATAAAAAGGCAATACTCAGCGACCGCTTAAAAAATAAACTATTCGCAGACTATTATTTTGTGTAATTTCAGTTTGCATCACCACTGAAATATTCACGGTGGTTAATTTAAAAAACGGAAATATACGAAATATATATATATATATATTATATGTATGGAGAGAGAGAGAGAGAGAGAGAGCGATTTATTAAAAAAATATTATTAGTTCCCGACCTTCAGGTTGAGACAGTCAGACTGCACTTTACTAACAAAGAATTTTTTCAGCTAATATTTTATTTTTAGATTAATCTATGGGGGTGAATGTAAACAAGGACAGTCTGACTGTCATTATAATTTTAATTTAATTTTTAATTTAATTTTTTATTTTTAATTTTTATTTTACTTTTATTTATTTTTATTTTTATTATTATTTTTTTATTTTTATTTTTAGATTGAATTGATTGGACTGTAAGACGAATAAAAAAATATTTATTAATTTGTATATGGGCAATCTAAATAAGTACAATTAAATTATTTTCCATTATTACGAAAAACACAGAGGCGTCTTCTTCAGCGTGCTCTCAAACCTAAACTAACATGGCGATCGAACTGAACCTATAGCTACAAGCTATCTAAGCATGGTACTATAGAACGCCACCTCAAGTTAGGACTAATGGCGCTATCTATTGGTCAGGTCGGAAACTTATCAATCCACCCTCGTATATACGTTATTTTATACATTCCTTTGTTCTTTCCCTTCCATGACTTTAATCCTACAATAAATCTGCAAAAAATAATTTTTAACAAAAGTAAAATAATTAGGCGGGTTTGATGTATGCTTAGTATAGTAAAGATTTTAAATATATCTTGTCATGTATTTTATGCTTTTTTTGTATCTCATGTATTTCTGTGGTAACACTGCGAACAGTAACTCCGCCACATTAATAGTAGTCCACTATTCTCGCGATTGAGACCTTGGCGACCCCTTTACGATTTCTTCGCCAGCTGTTAGTATTTTGTAATAATGCGCGAGTAATCCATGTCACGAAAATGGAACAGAGAAATTTAGAGCAATGGCGCGCGATAAAATGTTATGCGAAACTCGGCGAAACTGCGACGGAATCTGATGAAAAAGTGCTTAAAGTGTATGGTAATGATGTCCTGAGTTGTAGTCAGGTGCTTTGATGGCATGCTGATTTTAAAAAAGTCCTTAAGAGCGTCAAAGACGAGGCACGGAGCGGAAGGCAAATTCAAGTGCAAACCGTCGCGAATACGCAGCGCATCCGCCCCCTTGTTCATCAAGACCGGCGACTAACCATTCGAATGTTGACGGACGAGTTGAATATTAACCGGAAAACAGTTGGAAAGATTTTAACCGAAGATTTCGCTATGAAAAAGCTATGGCGCTAATATGGTACCGAAGAACCTTTCAGATGAGCAAAAAGCACACCAAATGATCGAGTTATTACTGGTGATGAAATTTGGTTCTTTCAGTATGACCCCGAAACTAAACGGCAAAGCCAACAATGGTTGTCCTCTCGAGCGCCAAGGCCAAAGAAGACGAGAATGAGCAAGTTCAAAGTGAAAACCATGTGCATTTGCTTCTTCAAGAGCAAAGCGCTGGTTCACAAAGAGTTTGATCAACTGGAAAACCCGTAAATCAAGTATTCTACCGCAGTGGGCTAGACAAATTACGAAAAATGGTGATCAAGTGCATTCAGAGATGGCGAAGACTTGAGTTCTGCATCACGACAATGCTACCTGTCGCAGTGCGTTCAGTGTCTCTCAGTTTTTGGCGTCTAATGGTATCGCAATGTTAGAGAGCTCCCACAAGAAATTTTCCAGAATTGTTACGAAAACTGAAAAACTTATTGAAATATGTGTAAAGATGCGGGAGGGGACTACTTTGAAGGGAATCATAGCGATGTACCTCAATTTTTAAATATACTCGATTTTTTAATTTTCTTGTATTATTTAATTGTCCCATCTCGTAATTTATTCCGCGGTGATTGCATAATCTCTAATCGTTATTACATCGACCAAATTAATAATCATCGCTTGTTTTTGGTGGAGCCTCCATGGTTGAACTTTTTAGTTTAAGATACCGAAAACCGTATCTTTTTTTATTATCACATACTTACTCGCGAATTTTTGATTATTCTTGTGAGAAAACTTGCTTGACTGCGAGCTGGCTCGTGTTTATGAACATGACTAAACTTGAACAGAGCATAAACATGACTTCAACAAAAAAATTATTAATTATTGTCAAAAGAAAAAATTGTTTAATAAACTACGTACACTTATTAAATATTTGAAAAAAAAACACTTAAGCAATATGAGCGAGGAATGAGTTACTTTAAGATGTCTCGTATAGTTGATTAAGTTATCTTATAAGACTTTTTGTTAGAGGAAAAGTAAAATTAAAAAGGGAAAGAGTTTTTTAATAAAGGACAGTATTGATTACAGTACTAAGTTCGGCATGTGGTATAGAATGAAATGTACTAACCATTTATTTCTCAATTATTAAAAAATTATTTCCATTTGCAATCTAATCTTGCTTCTTATAAAAACATTTCATCTCATGCATTTCTTTAAAAATGCAGGCCTTAGAAATTACTTAATAGATTTTCTAAAACGAGTCGACCTAGTTCATCACTTCATAAAACTTCTCGTGTTTTTTTAAAAATGTATTATTTTTCTTATGTAAACTTGTTTAACTAAATGTTATAGTGTATTTATTCGATCTTTTCTGTTTTGGGTTGTGTCAATGTTACAGTATAATTTATTCCTAACAGTTTCAATATTTTATCTGGTATATTTTTCTGAACTGAAAGTTAATGTAAGAAGGATTTTTCATGACTTCAAAAAATAAAATGTAGAAACTCAACAGATACTGCATTTAAGAATCACTCAGTTTTATTATTTTCCTAGTTTATGAATCAATTAATGAGAGCGTGTCCGCGCTCTGATAGCGAGTGTGAATAATACAGCCTTCGGACGACCATACTATATATACATTGATATTGGGTTTCGAAATTTTGAAATAATTATTGCGTCAATATTAAACCATTATGTTAATTCTAATTATACTTAAAAGAAAGCTATTCCGTTATAATTCAATTCAAAAAAAGTTTTATTTAAAAAACTTTTATTATACTAAGGTTATTAAGCAGTGAATTTTTTTACCTCCCTTTTCATTATCGTTCTAGTTATTTCATTTTGTCCATCCGCTATATACTCGCTAGATTTGCGTAATTTACAGCAATAACTAACTAAATCAAGTGGACCAATAGTGTCTGGAAGGAGAGTTTGATATATATTATGTATACATACTATATGCAGCAGTATATATTACTCTAATACTATAATGTTCGTAATATACTCGGCTACTACAGATCATAATGTTGTGTTCGAGCGGTAGAAAAAAAGTATGTGGGGACGACTTCGACGGGTATTTTCGTGTTCGGATGGTCGAATACGATGTCGAGGTGTTTGTTGAAGACTTCCACGGATAGCTTTGTATTCAGATGGTAGAATACGATGTTCAGGTGTCTATCGACGACTTTCACGGGGAGTATAGTATAATATTTTTCAAGAATATATAAAACAGTTTTGAATCTGATTAAGATCATGCGTTCTTTTGTAAAAATCACATATATGATTCTAGTAATAGTACATTTAGGATTCTTTTCTTAATTAAATAAGAAAAAATATCTTATTTACAACAAAAAACAATAAAATGACATTTCAGAATATAAATATATTAGATATAACTCTCAAAAATTTGTGAAATCTCTTTAAAATTACTTTCTACGTATAAATTAAGGCAAGTATGGTGTATTCGAATTCCTTATTATTTGAAACTTTTCTCAAATGTAATACATTTATCAAGATAATCATTGTATTGTATATATATATATATATATATATATATATATATATATATATATGTATTATATTTATTATTTCTATATATTTCTAATTTAAACAAAAGAAATTATTGAAATCAATTTTTACATAGTCAAATATATGTAAATATGTACAGATACGAATTCGTGTAAGCTTCGAAATTATTACTTATTAGGACCCGCAAGAACTTGTCAAAATAATTTTTAAATTACATTTTCATAGTAATGTATTCTCACATTATAAATAAGTGAGTGCATTGACATACTTTTAATAAGAAACTTTTTTATTAAATAATATTAAGGAAAAATTTCGAAACGTACACGAATGAGTACTCATACATATTAGCATATACTTGACTATGTAAAAATTGATTTCAATACATTCTTTTGTTTAAATTAGAAATAATTTAATATAATCCTAAAATATCATTTTATTCTTAAGAAATATATATATATATATATATATATTTATTTATTTATTTATTTACATTTTGCTGTTATTTAATTAAAAAATAAACTTTTGACAAAAACTGTTAAGCCAATCTGAATTCTGATACTTACACGAATTGGTACTCATACATATTAACATGTACTTGACTATGTAAAAATTGACTTCAATACTTTCTTAAATTAGAAATATATAAAAATAATAAAACTATAAGTTGTTTTTTAAGGATCGCATGTTTATGTGTAATTGACTGAGAAGTCTAATTAGGAAAACATTTCATTTCCATACATAAATACAATACATTGATTATATTGATAAATGTAATACATTCAAGATAAGTTTCAAATGATAATGAATTCGAGGACACCATACTTGCCTTACTTGGTACTATCGTAGAAAGTAATTTTAAAGAGATACTATAAACATCAAAAACTAATAACAAAACTTTATGAACGTGACATCTATATAAACAAAGCCTTTAATTTTAGTTGAACTTAGGCATAAGCGCCGTTATCCAAAATTTCTTTGCGCTCGCTTCACTACAATCATATACTCTAGATCGTGATCTCACGAATCAGTGAAGTATGTGGGCGGTTCAATAAGTGCCCGTGTTTGAAGACAGAGGATGTTCCTGAGGGAAACAGGTGTTATTATTGTGTACTGCCATCTATCAAACGACGCCAAAACTAATTTCAGACTGATTGATTAATATTTTACATGATAAGTTGGCTATGAAAAAACTGTTCGCTCGATGGGTGCGGTAGACAAAAAGCAGAAACGGCTGTTAACTTCGAAGCAGTGGTTGGGACAATTTAAGCGAGATCTGAAGGACTTTTTGCGTCGAGTTGTTGTCGAGGAGTTCAAAAATGGCCAGAACGTTGGGAGAAGTGTATCTTTCTAAAAGGGACTATATTGAAAAATAACAAAAAATTGTTTGAGCAAATGGTGTCTTCATTTCTAACACGGGTATTTATTGAACCGTCCCCATATAGAAATGACGCTTTATGATTTGACCCACAACGGTTAATATGTGAGTGTTATTTACTGAAATTTGAGGTTTCAGATCCAGTAAAGTATGTATACAAGAGTTTTAACGCGTTTTTTCACAAGGTCCCGCTTAGGGCTTCACCAATTTCCAAGACAAAACTGTTTAAAAGAGTTGCAAAACCAAGACGAACACATGTTTCATAAGAATATGAATCTTGAAAAGGTTTTTTTTGTCTAGGTATTGTAAAAATCTTCGTCTCCGTTAGACTGTATTATTTGAAATCTTTAGTGCATTAGAAACTAAAATGTTATGTAAATAGTCAAGATTTCTTTTATTTAGGTTATTTAATATGGCTCTATTTATGCTTCCAAATATTGGTGCTAATCAGCGACGGAGGTCTGCGATGTGTTTGTAAACAAAGCACAATATATTATTACATCGTTACTTGTGTCAATCGGCCAAGACCGGGATTTGAACTCTGGTCACCAAATTACTAGCCCTTCGCTCTAGTGATCGAGTCTCCACTTATACAATTGATCTAACAATAAAGAAGAGCCTTAAAAATTGTCAAGATTATTGTAAATGAAATCATCATCATGATCATAAAAAATACTTCTATTATATACTTCCATAATTACTAAAGTATATGTTCACTATATATTTTATACATAAATTCAAGAACTATAACAATCAGTTGCAATTTTTTCAATATAATATAGTAATCAAATAATTACAATTTAATACCATCGATACAATGTTCTAGTTGTTTTGTTTGAATTGGTTAAAAAATTAAAGTTTTTAAGTGTAGTTGATTCCATAGAATGTACGATCAATTTATTGTTATATATGGGAGCGACGATGGTGTCTTTTTGTTAAACGAATGAATGAAACTAATAATAGATTAATAATAATAAGTGTTATATATGTTTAATTATAATAAGGAGAATGAGATAATGTTAAGACAAATAAGAATAAAAATACATACAATTATTAAAACAAATATAATTACTTTATTCTAAAATAAAGGCATAAAAAACTAAGACTTAATGTAAGGCTTATCCTAGAGATATGTATTGTGCACAGTTTTGCCGGAGTTCGATGCGCCGAGACTTCAAACCTCGTCAGGCTGAAAGTTCGTACTCTAAAGTGCAATCTCCCATATGGAGATCGAAGTATCTCTCGAGGCGACAGGGGCCTATAATCAAGAGACACAATGTGTCTCAGGGCAACAGGGGCCAATTCGAGACACTGAGCCGCTAGGGGCGAAAATAGGCGGTCGAGGCCTATCACAATTGAATTTGCCGCTCAGGGCAACACTTCACTTCAGAGCAGAAAGACACTCGTCGCGATGCACGAATTCATTTAGCAATAACGACGATAATACAATAAACACGCAATATAATCGCAAAATATAAGAAAACGGGCTTAAAATACTATATATGGATTGAAACTATGAACGTGCACCTTACTCGACTAACGCTCGCGACAATCTGACCACTCGCGCTCGGCTACAAATATAAACAAAGTCACCCTTTTTCTTAATACGTATCAAATATATATTCAAATATAAATATATATGCCTATGCCTATAGGCATATACATATTCACACACATACATAATACATTTATACAAAGACACAAATATACATATAATACATATACTATTCGTAATAAGAGAGAAATTACGATTGGTGCGAACATTCCGACCGCCTTCGTTCGAACAAATGAAAATTGGACGAACAAATATTGTCTTTCTTTTAATTCACTATCCCCGTTTACTCAGCAGCTTTTTCGTTCTTCTTTTCTCCTTCCAAGGATCATGGAGACAGTCGTGCAATATGCCGTCGAAGGATGGTTGTCGACGTTTTCAAGGTCACGACTCTCACAAGACCATCAGGTCCAGGATGTACCTCGAGGATCCTACCTACAGACTATTTTGATGATGGATAACGATCATCTCTGATAAGGACGAGCTCACCGACCGTAAAATTCTTCGTTGGATACTTCCATTTTCCTCGTTCTTGAAGATTCTGCAGGTTCTCCACAGACGAACGTTTCCAGAATTGCAGTCTAATACGTTGCATAAGTTAATACCGGCTTAGTCCATTTGGAGGCACAATTGGCAATTCTTCATTTGGCACAACACGTAAAGATTCTCCAACGAGGAAATGCGCTGGTGTAAGAGCGTCGATGTCGTTTATATCGGAGCTCATTGGACAAATTGGTCTAGAATTAAGGCAAGCCTCTATTTCTGCCAGTACTGTTGAAAGTTCTTCAAATGTCAAAGTATGGTTGCGAAGAACTCTTCTCCAATAGTGTTTCACTTACTTTATACCAGTTTCCTAGAGGCCGCCATAGTCCGGTGTATTAGGTGAAATAAATGTCCATTAAGTGCCGTCATTTAGCAGTTCACTAGCTATCTCATTATAAAATTTAGATGCCGCGTTAAACATAGATTTCAGCTCCTTATCAGCTCCGTGAAATGTCGTAGCATTATCGCTACATAAAGTTCGAAAATTCCTCGTCTGCTTGTGAAGCGTTGATACGCTGCAATAAAACTGGCTGTTGTAGGATCGCTTACAATTTCTAAATGTATTGCACGACTTGCAAAACAGATAAAGAGTGCTATATAGCCTTTATAGGCACGTAGTCCACGGCCCTTTGTCGTACGTAATGCAATAGGTCCTGCGTAATCCAGTTCTGTACAAGTAAAAGAACGTGATGGAGTTACACGAGAGGCCGGAAGATCGCCCATAAGTTGGTTCGCTAGACATGGCTTTAAGCGCTGGCACGTCACGTATTTACGAATTATAGGTTTTACTAAACGAGCTCTACCTAATATACATGCATTTTATAATAATATACTATTACTCAATGTAGGTCCACCATGTAACGCTAATAAGTGTGCATATAGCACAAATAGTAGACTTAAAGCACATTGATGCGGCAAAATAGGGGGATGCTTGGAATTATACGCAAAATCATAATTCGAAAGACGTCCTCCAATACGTAGAATTCCATTTTTTTCATCGATAAATGGGTTTAATTTGCGCAAAGGGCTACTTTTGGGTAATAATTTACCTTCTTTTAAAATGTCGAATTCGGAGGCAAACGCATTTAATTGAGATAGTTTTATAATTTTTAAACGCGTTTGGGACAGTTCGAATAATGTAAGAAACGATGGCAATTTATTCGAATCACTATTATTAGAGCGTATTTTATATAAAGAGTGCAAGCAATAAGCTACTGAGTCTGAATGTGCAAAACTTTCGCCGGTAGTGAAACTTCTTTTTTGTGGAAACATACTTCCACATAGCAGCCGGTAATTCCGTTTGTATGTAGGAGACTCTGTTTGCGACAAAAGTTTTCCAGTGACAAGTATGTTTTCGAAGCCATGTAAGAATGACTTGACTATCAGACCAACCAAAAACACGCATTGATTCAAAGAATTTTAAGTTTTTAACGTGTCAAATAAGCTTAAGAAGTAAAACAGCGCCGCAGAGCTCAAGGTTAGGGATGCTTATCGTCTTTACCGGGGCAACTTTAGATTGAGCTGCTAACAGTGTAACTCGAGTATGGTCAGCCTCTTCTATTCTAACGTAAACAATTGCAGCATATGCCCGCGATAACGCATCAGCGAACCCATGTATTTCATACGAGCAATTCGATGTAGTTTCTAGCCAACGCTCGATTGAAAGAAATTTTATATCATCTAAAGAATTACAAAATTGAAGTCATTTTTCGCATAATTCCACCGGTAGTATCGAATCCCATTCGCATTTCTTTAACCACAAGACCTGTATCAAAAATTTTGCATTAATCATTATAGGAGCAAGCCCGCCGAGCGGATCGTACAATCGAGCAATACTTGATAGCACAAATCTTTTCGTGGGAGTATTTGTATATTTTAAATTTTGTAAATCAAAACTAAACGAGTCTAACTTAGGATTCCATTTAAGTCCTAACGTTTTCACTGATTCATTCAAATTTATATCCTTACTAATTTCATTATTTATAACATGAATCTGCAAAGGTAAAAGGTCATTCGCCACCCACTTGTCTAAATTAATACCCGCAGAATCTAAGATATCGATAAGGTCATTCCGTTTTTTAATTGCAAGAGAAAGTTCATCCGCACCGGCGAATATATCGTCCACATAAGTATTATGTTCAAGACATCGCACGCCTAGTGGATAATGAATGCGCTCGTCATTAGCTAATTGTAGCAGGGTACGGATCGCTAGAAACGAGGCACATGATGTTCCATACGTTACCGTATTTAATAGGTGCCCACACGATTCTTTGCAAGTCTGGATCTTCTGAATGCACTCGTATTTGTTTGAACATTTTGATAATGTCGGCAGTGAAAGCAAACTTATATTTACGCCAATTTAAAAGTATTAATGATATATCTCTTTGTAGTGTAGGCCCTGAATTTAGATATTTATTTAGAGAGTGCTGTGTAAATAAAAAACAGATGGCAATGTAAGTCCCTTCTAAATAAATTTTTTCAAGCCGAAAATTAATAATGTTAAAGTATCGATGATTAGAAATTGATAAATCCATTTATTATTATTATTATTATTAGACCATTTTATGGCAATAGCCTTAGTGCAAAAAAGTATTCTTCATAAAAAAATTATCTTGGTTTTTTAAACGATTGTAAATTACTTGAACTAAATAATAGCCAATTTTTGAAATGAAAATTAATACTTTCTTCTGAATACCAAAACTATACCGATAATCTCAAAGACTCATATAAGACCAAGACGATATTTTACTCGATAATACTTTTTCGATACAAAGACAATATTTTACTTAATCCTGTCTTCTTTTGACATTGGTGAAGAACTAACTCTGTTTCGATGTTGGTACTATGGCATTATGATATCGGTTATGAAATAATTGTGATTTAATGATTAAAGCTTAGTTTTTAAGATCAGGGAAAGTTGCAATAGGATGGGGCTCGATAAAGTCCGAATTTGGATTCAGTCAGTTTGAAAATGACAGATACAATTAGACTTTAGGATAAATTTTTGGATTTTTTTCTCGATCGGTAAGTACAATGAGTTATTCTTCTACGGGCCAATATCTGTGAGCTTTTCAGGGATCGGAGAAGTGGGTCCTCGCTTGTGAGCGAGGAAGAGCGAGGTCAAACGATGGGAAATGAGGAGAATTTGAACGAAGACGGCATAAACCAGTAGTTGTTATTTTTCTTATCCATTGGGAGCGCTCGCGTAACACAGCTTCCTGCGTTTTGTAAATAAAGATTATACTTCTTCTTCTACAAATGACCCCTTCCTTATTTTTGTCCAGTTACCTAGGTATGCGTCGGGCAGTCCGTATTTGCAAAGTTTACCGTTATTTGCACCGTGAGCTAAGCACCCATAATAATATATAAAAGCAGTGCAAAGAACAAACTTCCACAATGCGAAATAGCAGTGAAAAATTACAAAACTAGGAGTCAATGCATAAACCCGCAAAAAGGAAGATCATAAAAGAAGAAAAGGATATCACCATGCCTTCTAATAATAAAAACATTTAAAAAATCGACGAATTCACATTAGTGCAACACGCCGGAAAAAATCAAAAATAAATAAAAAAGATGACAATATAAGCAATAAAGGAATCGGTGAGCTAATAAACAACGAACGTATCCAAACACATGAAATAACAAAAAGGGACGCAGCCATGAGTCGGCGAAAGAACGTCGAGACAACGCAAAATACTGAAACCATCATGGACGTGGTTCAACATAATAGCTTCGCGTCGAACAGTATCGATAGCATTTTGGAGAACAGCACTCAAGGCAAGCGTCGCCAACCTGTAACGAAAACTACATATAATAAACCGCCACCATTAATAATAGAAAATATTGCCTCAAATGAGCGAATTAAAAAACTAATTAAAATGAACGTTAATTGCGAATTCGCCATTAAAAACATAAATTTAAACAAAGTCAACATAGTTACCAAATCTATGGCAGCGTATATGACAGCAAAAAAAAGTTAAGTGAGAATGGGGTTCATTTCTACACATTCACGCCGAAAATAATCAAACCCAAAACATTAGTGCTGAAAGGCTTAAATGCCCAAATCAATGAAAAGCAATTGTACGAGGAACTAATAAATTTACAACCAGTAAAAGTGTCAATATTGAAGGTTAGTATACTGAAAACCAGGGATGAAAACATAAAGAACTTTATCGTACAATGCTCCCCGGATATTGATATGAAAACAATCACCAATATTAAAGTTTTACTCTGGCAAATAATCAAATGGGAACCGCTAAGACGAAACCCAATAACCCAATGCAAGAAATGTCAGAGATTTGGGCATGTAGCATCGAACTGCAACATGCAGTATAGATGCTGTAAATGCTTAAAAAATCACAACCCAGGAGACTGTGCCATAAGCGAAAAAACCGACAAAATGATAGCAGAACCACCCAATCAAGAAATCAACGTAAATGAAATAATAAGTAATATTATAGAAAAATTAAGCAGGGAGTTAACCTCATTATTTAATAATATTAAAATTCAATTCTTCGAAAAAATAAATTCAAATACCAACAGAATTGACCTCATAGCAACATACCTAGATATTGCATTATAATGGCTATGAGAAATGTAATTAATAATACACACGAATACTTAATTACATTAAAAATCATTGCAATAAACGCTAACTCCCTGGTTGCTCATAGTAAAAAATTCTCGCTTAACCTATTTTTAAAAAAACATAATCCGAATATTCTAACTATCACTAAAACTCAACTCAATGATTCCCACAAATTAGCACTAGAAGAGTATATATAGAAATGATAGAATTACAGATGCTGGTGAAGGCACGGCTATCCTAATTAAAAAATCAATTCCACATAGCAATAGTTATAAACAATTTACTTTTAATAAAATAAAAACCAGTATTATAATAATTAACCTGAAAAATAACAAAAAACTATATATTATAAATACATTGACGCACCAAACAACTATAAACATAGAGTAAACCAGGATCTTTTACAACTATGTAATAAATTAAAACTAAACGATATAAATAACAGATTTGTCATAATAGGAGATTTCAATGCCAGACATACTTCATTAGGTGATAAAACGTATAATAGCCAGGGACTCGATCTAGTTCACTGGCTAGATAGATATCAAACAAAATCTCGTATAAGAACAATAATAGCAGACTTACCGAGCTTATTAGATTTGAGGCATTTCTGGATGCACTAATATTATAACAATAGAAAAAGTTCTTAAAACATCCAATTATGATAATGACCATAAAGCGATACAACTGACAATAATTTTTGACACACCGATAATGATAAATAGCCAAGTACAACATAGATACATTCTAAAAAAAATCAACTGGAAAAAATTCAAATAACACATGGCAAATAACTGTAATATTATATTAAATGAGCATACAAATCTGAATAATATTGAATTATAAAATAACATTGAATTACTGCAAAATAAAATAGCCCATACAATTCATTCAATAGCCCCAAAGGCTAAACATTTAACACAACAAATCACCTAGTAAATAAAAAAAATCATGAAATTACGTAAAGATAAAAGTAAACTATTAACAATGATCCACAACTTGAAAAATAAAAATAATAATAAAGATTGGCAAGAAATAAATCAACTAAATGTTACCGTAATAGCCATAAAAAATCAAATTAATTTGGAATTTAAAAAAGAAATGAACAAAGAATGGTTAAATGCAGTAAAAGGTATAAACTACAAAGAATCTGCCAACTTCTTCCTCAATCTCAACAAATTATTCAGGAATCATAAAAATAATAGCATCGGTCATCTTATCATTAACTTCAAGTAGTGGAATAACCTGAAAAATCATAATAAAAAATTAATCCATATTGATACAAATGACTTAAAAATAATTGACAACAATACATTCTATGTCAATAACTCTAACATCATTACAAACATCATAGGCTTACATTTCCACAAAATGAACACTCAAGAACACAAAAAATTTAACATTACACAATGCAGTCAACATAAGAATAGAGGAACTAAAAATAACATTCGACTCACTACTACAAATAACTCAGTTTAGTAGTAACAATAGTGTTTGAAACCCAACAAATAATAATACTAATGTATTTATTAACTACAACCAAACTGCGAAACTATTCAAAAACATGAAAAACAAAACTTCCTTCGGAATCGATAAAATCCCCAATATAGCCCTGAAAAACGTGTCCTCAAATATAATTAAAATATACTGTATATTGTTTAATAACCTAATGAACAACAGTCACTTTCCTAAACAATGGAAACTTGCTCATACAATCATTCTAAAAAAAATATAATCAGGCGAACACCTTATATAACATGAGACCAATTTATATAACTATAGGCTTATATATATAGGCTTATATATATATATATATATATATATATATATATATATATATATATAAATTGAGGCCAATGTATAGAACTATAGGCTGCTTGAACCTATATAGAAATTACTCAGATCCAATCAAAAAAAGAATATTTAACATAACACTTTACAGAAAAGCAGAAATAATAAGAATAGATATTTTTATCATAAAACTAATAAGAAAATACGTAAAATCTATAAATTTTGTGGATAACCACCTGATTAAGAAAATGCATAACAACGAAGAATGTAATTCGCTCGAAAAAATAAATAGTGGTTTTGCTACAGTTAACAACTTTAAATTCCTAGATGAAAATAACTACATAACTAATCCAATAGGTTGCCCTGTGCTATACCATATCTCTAGGAGAAATAATAATAAAAAGATTTATCAACATATGAACGATATAGTGTTGAGATTCACAACAGATATTACTACAAAAGATATGAAAACTATGCTTAAATTTAAATATAACTAAAATCATATACAAAGAACAAATAATAAAGTTTAACATCATAGTCTACATATAATTTAGTAGAAAGAGTAATCTTTGAATTATTACTAAAGTCAATCTCCCTTAAAACAAACTACTGTTTCTTTCTCTCTTCTCTCTCTTTTTTTCTCTCCCCCTTTTTTTCTCTTTCTTCACTGCTTTACATTTTCTAATAAAAAACTAGTAAGGTTAGTTTTTTCATTCGATGTCTCGGCATAGATAAACATTTCTAACAACACATCATAATGTATAACAGGAGCATAACACACGTCAATGATATATAAATAATCACATGTAACAACTTATTGTACAAATAATATTATAATGAGTGTGGTCTTCATTACCATTTTGCAACCAAATACATTTAATATATGGCTGTTGTTATGTTTTATCCACTCTGTAAATATACATAATTTTCTTCAATATAAAAAGCATTTATAAAAAAAAAAAAAAAGCTCGAGAAAATCGGTATAGTAGCCGGTGCGACGCGATGAACTAACTGCGAGTGCATACGTGTATTTTATAAAAACAAATATGTAACTGAGTTTTCGAAATGGTACAAAGATTGTAAAATAGCTATTTGTTAACCACATTCAAAACTGGCAAAAATACTGATTGCAAAGAAATTTAAATGGAAATTTGGTAAGAAAATTTGACTCACAGACATTGGACCGTATTACAATAACTATTAAAAATTGACCTAAATGAATCTTGTGTCTTATGTCTGGGACACTATATATTATATATCTATATCTATATATATATATATATATATATATATATATATATATATATATATATATATATATATATTCAAAATCATAATTATACTTATTGTTAGTAATATTAATAATTATACGTATTAGTACTATTATTAAATTGAAAACATTTCGAAGCGGTTGAATACGAAAACACATATATCGTTTCCTAAGAAAAGCAATATAAATCTACAACAGAGAACCGTCAAATAGTAGTTCACCTTTCACCCCATATTGAGCTACATCTTTGCTGCAGCAGCAAACCACGACTCTAACACCATGACCCCCCCTTTCTTTTACTATTTCTTGCTCATCACTCGCACGTACCCATACAGAATGCTTTCGCTCTTTAACAAAGCATGTACGAATCTTCCGGGCGACAGTGGCTATCCTATAGAGGAACCGGAGAACTACTACTGAGAGAGAGAGAGAGAGAGAGAGAGAGAAAGCGTGAGAGGGGGAATACAGTTGATATTGGCGTTGCGTCATTAGAGAGACTTTGGGGCAGGAGCACGAGGAAATAGTCGAGGAGGTTAAAATCTGGCGCCCCAGCCAGGAGCGTATTACATATCACTAACAACGCGTCCGGTGCTCGCCTGTTCGCAGCTATAGGCCTCCTCCTCTTTCTCTTTTCCCGTCGTTCTTCTCCTTATAAGCGCCCCGCAGCATCAGAGACTCTTTTCTGCTCGTTCTCCCTCCATGATCTATATGTATAGATATACGCCGGCGAGTGTTGGCGGCGGGTACGCCGCTTATCTAGGCTTCGTTCCCTTGTGCTCGGTATAGCCTCTCCGCTCTCCATGTGGCCTGGTGCCAGCACCAATGTACATAATGTCTGGTGATATCCGATCCTTGTCCGCGGGAAGAAAGAGATCCGACTGGGAGATACCGGGCCGCCACCTTTTGCGCGAACTACGATCGTGTTCTACTCCGCTACCACGATCCTTTTCGATCATATAGAAAAAGAGGGTTCATAACTACCCTTGGCACGAAAATCCTCTTTACGGGCCATCTCCGCGGCACGAGAAGACGTGAAACGATAAGAATCGATGCGGTATTTTCGCGGAATCGTGAAAAGTCACGATTGGCTGAGGCTCTTTAATGATATGCTCATATTGCGCTTTGTACATGCGATAATATGCTCATTACTGGCGCGATTGAGAGAGGGGAAAGAAGCGAATGGATTGGGATTATTTCTTTGCTGAGACTGGAATCCAATTGTGAGTCAATGGCAATGCATATTCTAACGTCTGGATTTGTGGAGAATATTTTCGCGGTACTGTCGAATCGGAACGAATTCGTTATGCAAATCTATATATACAAATTTTATATATAATGTAATCGTGACATATTTCTCCTCTTATCCGCGCGTCCACTCGGAGATTCTGTACTTATCGCGGTGCGTGTAATGACATATGGAGCCTTCGCAGTTGAACATATTAATGGCGATTCGCCACAGGGAATATACACCGATACTTTTATAAACATTTCAAAATAGTTATGGGCTAATGTTGTTTGGTTGGCTCAAGAGATAACGCGAGAAAATCATCGGTTAATTTTGAGGATGGGGGATTGATTCTCTGTTTAATCACATTAATGCTATTATCGTAAATAATTGGCGTATAACGCTGTCATGACTCATCTTCCAGTCACTCTAATGAGCGAAATAGACAAATTATTGTAGATTTTAGTTTTAGATAAAGTTTTCAATAATGTAGATGACGATTCTCTCAATTGTATCTTTATAATAAATTATGGCATAAAATAAAATGTAAATATAATAGTTTGAATTAATATTTATTTTTTAAATAAGTTATATACACACACCCACACATATACTTCTAGTAAGGTATTTCACTATTATATTTTGCTGACAAATTAGACTGATTAAACGTTTGAGAAAACAAAATTTTTAAATTATGATAAATAAACTGTTTAGCCGTGAAAATAAGCTTATCTAAAGAAAAAAATATGTAACGTTTATTTGGTGATATAACCTGCTGTAAGAAAGCCGTGAAATGATTCAGGATTCAGTCTGTGAAGTTCACTACCGACGATGAAAATAACATCGAAGAGAAGGGTGTGTTGTTGTTGTTATTATTATTATTATTATTATTATTATTCATCCGTCCATAGATTGCGCACCTATCTCTCTCTCTCTCTCTCTCTCTCTCTCTCTCTCTCTCTCTCTCTCTCTTTCTTTCTTTCTTTCGTTCTCTCGTCCCTCCTCATACTTCTCTTCGTGGGCAAAGAAAAAGCGTGAAATAGTTGTATTCCGTTCATAATACCCATATTGAATTTGGACTTGTTAAATATGCCGTATACACATGCCAGTTACCCCTGGAGAATAGCATTGACCTTGAAATTTCGTCAATAGATTGATAGCGTCGCAATGATCATTCAACTTTCGACGTATCTGCGTGTGCGAGCATCGCATAACGGGAAGTGACGCGACTGAAAATCCCGGCTCGACTCACACGTGGATATGACACTGCTGGAATCTATATCTCGCTATCATCCCCTCCTCGCTCTTCCTGTTCGGCTGCTCATCTCTCTTTCTTCATCATTGTCAATATTACCATTATCTCTTAACAAACTATTCCGCCGTTCCGATTGATCCTATTAAGTTGCCAATAAATATTAATACATAGAATGCAGGATTAACTGCTTCGGCGAGCGCGGCCGCTTTATATACGCTAGAATGAATCAATGGGAAGATTCTCCTGGACTTTTATTTTATGGAGCTATAGTAAATATGGTAATATGCTAGCTACAACTGAATACGATTATGGCTCTGAAAAATATTGATAGATCTCACTTCGAACACTAGAAAAAATCTGCATAGGCGTCTCTCTGATTGGGTCAGCATAATTTTTATCATATTCAAATCAATAACTTTTTTGTCTTTACATTTTGCACGTTAAACTTTTTCTTTTTACATTCTTTTTTTAGTATTAGTGGTTAATATATTTATTTACTCTGTTTTAAATCAAGGTACTTTTATTTATTTGTTTTTATAATTTTTCTAACACATGTAAGTATGCCGATTTAAGACTTGGTAAATTGTTTCTGCAAATTCTTTATCGAATGAGCAGAGCTTTGGATATGGGCTCTATAATAGCTTTACCTATATAAAATCTAAAACAAAAAGCACCATACTTATAACAAGGTATCAATAAAAATTTATTCTACTAAATAAATTAGTGTCAAAAATCAATTTTGTTCTGACAAGTAAAATGATTGCAATCCAGAAACATGAAAAGTAGAATTTGCAAGATCTCATTTCTTGATTAAGTGCCGGTTTCTTCCTATATGTTTCGAAACATGCATATAATAGTTAGCAGTTAACCCATTCTGCCTCGATTTTTTCGAGATGTAAAATTTGGAATAATCATATCGAATATAACCTTTCCTTCGAAAGACACAATTAGAATAATCATCTCTCGCTCGCATCGTAATTTTGATGTCTCACAACCCTTCCGCGAGCCAGAGCAAAATGGCAGCCGGAGCTCGCGCAAAACAATCGGGCTGTGAACGACTGGAGAAGGGAGGCGATAGTTTAAACTGTTTACCCTAATAAAGCGGCCACTATTGCAACCCCAACAATTTTGCGCTAGACCGTTTACGAATCACCCTCTCAGTCTACTGGTCTCCCCTAATGTCAACAGATTAAATATAATAGTCAAATTACACGTTCACGTGTCCACGCGACCGGTGCGAAACAGGCACGTAGTCGCATCCCTCGCCTAACATAATCGCAGGGAATGCTAGTTCGCTAGCATGCACGCGTTCTCTCCAGTCGAGTCGAAGGAATTTTGGTAATGCTAGGGTTCACGCTTGAAACCATTGTGATGAGGTCTCCACAGAATTGGTGGACATGGGTGAGAGAAAAAAACGCGCGGAGCAAGGAGGGATCTTGAAACACGGGTAAAGTAGCTAGGGAAGAAGAAACGAAAAAGAGGAAAATGAGGGTGAATGAAAGATCAGAGAAAGAGAAAGAGAGGTCAAACCCTATTTTACGCGAGCTCACTAAAATTACAAGCATTATTCTTGAGCAATTGAATTGTACTTTTGTCGACTGCCCATATACAAATAAATAAATATTTTTTCATTGGTCTTACAGTCCAATCAATTCAATCTAAAAGTAAAATAAAAATAAAAATAAAAAATAAAAATAAAAATAAAAAATAAAAAAAAAAATAAAAAAAAAAAAATAGTAAAATAAAAAATTAAAAATTAAAATTAAAAATTAAATTAAAAATTAAATTAAAATTATAATGACAGTCAGACTGTCCTTGTTTACATTCACACCCGTAGACTAATCTGAAAATAAATTTTCGGGCCGTCCGCGGGACCAGAGATGAATATAACCGCGCGCTGAATGCGGAATTAAGTCGAGAGGAAGGTATAGGAAGTGATGAACAGGCGATGCCTAATTATTGGTAGAGAGTAGAGAGGGAGAAAGAAAAGAGATACGGACAAATTTCAAATCCTCCGACTTGGGTGCGCGCACACACGCGCATGCAAATCCATCGGGGCCAAAAACCCTTTTCCTATTCGACGGAGAAGTGGCGATGTGCAAGTCTCTCTTTATTATGTGCAGGAGTGTTATGTGCACTTTGCTAATAAATGAGATGGCAGAAAGTGTGATCTAGTCGCGACGCTCCATATAATGATAAGGCTGCATTGATTGGTATTTCACTGAGAATCCGAGATAATAACATGCTAGGAACCAACTTGTAGGGGTAATCTCTGTATGGATAACTCAATATTGAAAGAACGAATTGAAGAATATATATATTCATATAACAGTATTTTCTATATCTGTAAAGATTTTTTTTTATCACTGTGAGTCTATAAATATATTAATTTGTAGCCTATTGCATCTCATTATAATGTTTCGAATTTATAAATGTGGATTCAAATCATAAGCAATAAATAAAAAGAATTTTTTTAATTCCGTAATCTATCGAAGTGTATTTATAATGTACTCCTTGCGGTAGATCAATTTATATTATAAAATAATTTTGCAATGGATAAATAAAGTTACATACGTATATTAAAAATTAAAAGTTGTACTTATCTTCAGTGTTGTGAATTAAATAAATAAAGACTATAATATATTATAGTAATATAATGGCATTCCGACTGTATTTGTTTATAATCATCCCCCCCAAAAATCTGAAATAGAAATTACAACTAAAAATAATATAATATTATATTAAAAATTCAAAATCTCCAATATTTCGAACCATTCCGCTTGATGTTCAAGGACTAAACTTACTTTAACAGTTACATATATATATATATATATATATATATATATATATATATATATATATACTGTGTTCCAGATATAAATACTCTTATTAACGGCATGGTGTCGGGGAGGAAAAGTTATGTGTAAATATCAATATTCATTTAGGTGAATTGCTAATTGTTCTTGCATTACGAGCCAACGTCTGTGAGTTAATCAGAGCTCAGAGAAGTAAATTTTGCCTACATCATTGCCCGTGAGCGAGGAAGAAGGAGATTAAATGAAGGGAAACGGGGCGAAGTCAAGCGAACAAAGCAAAGACCAGAAATTGTTATTTTTTCTGTCCATTGTGCGCTCGCGGAACTGCTTGGATATACGGACGCATTGACGGCGCAGCTTTTACGTGTCTTGTGAATAAAGATTATCTTTCTTCGTTTACAACAATCTCTTTCCATATATTTTGTCAAGCGACCCTTTTTATAACAACTCACTCAACTGCATCGGACGTAATGAAGAAAAGGTTGATAGTCAGTATTTTTTCCAGTTTTGGATGTGATTATCAAATATCTATTTTTCAATCGCTTTAACATTTCGAAAATTCAGTTACACATTTGTTTTTATAAAACACACATGTGCACTTGCGGTCAGTTCGTTTGCGCCAGGGATTATATCGATTTGCACACGGACCGAGAGCCCTTTTCTTGGTTATTTCCAATGTAGTGAAGTGGGCTGATATAAAAAAAGTAGCTTGACAAAAAATATGAGAAGGAACCGTTGTAAACGAAGAAAATTAATCTTTACCCACAAGACGCACTAAAGTCGTCATGCGTCACGTCACGTCACGTCAATGCGCACTTCGTCAATGCGTCCGTATTTTCAAGCAAGTAGCCGAGCGCTGATAGTGGACAGGAAAAATAACAACTTCTGGTCTTTGCCGTGTTCGCTCGACTTCGCCTCGTTTCCCTTTGTTTGACCTGCTTCTTCCTCGCTAAGAAGCAATGATGACGACAAAATCCACTTCTCTGAGCACTGATTGGCTCATAGACATTGGTCTGTACTGCAAAAACTATTAACAATTGACCTAAATAAATACTAATATTTACATATAAGATTTCCGACGCCATGCCGCTAATAGGAGCAGTTATATCTGGGACTCGTGTATATATGTCTCTCTCTATATATATATATATATATATATATATATATATATATATATATATATATATAAATGTATGTATGTGTGTTTGTTTGTCCTGGATAAACTCCGAAACTGCTGAACCGATCGCGTTCAAAATTTAAACACGTCTTCTACACAGTCATGAATAGGTCATAGGCTATTTTTTTTGTCAAATTCGACAAAAATATAAAAAATTGGCAAATTAGGTAATCACTTTACCAACAATTTGTAATGTATTTACTATAGACTCACAGCTGCGCTAGGCTCCGCACAGCATCGAAGCAGATGGTCAGGTCAGAAAGAGAGAGAGAGAGAGACAGAGAGAGAGAGAGAGAGAGAGAGAGAGAGAGAGAGAGAGAGAGAGAGAGAGAGAGAGAGAGAGAGAGAGAGAGAGAGAGAGAATGAGAGGTATAGAGCGCACGGACGCGCATGCTATAGGCAGCTATAAACAACTGCAACACCCACTAATCCGGTAATCCATGTTAAAACCTTGGGTTCCTCTTCTCCCCCCGCCCGCCACCCTAGACAAGGTTGCTAAATGATATATATATATTTAATTTTCCCAAGAAAACATTTGAGTAAAGGTCCTTTTATATACATATATATATATATATATATATATATATATATATATATATATATATATATATATATATATATAATTTTCCCAAGAAAACATTTGAGTAAAGGTCCTTATATATATGATATCATACTAATTTATAAAGACAAAGCGTGTTTTTGTTTGTACGCGAGAATCGAAAAAACTACTCAACCGGTTGTTCTGAAATTTGTCATATAGATACTATATTACCTTGGGAAGACATAGGCTATGTTTTTTATTAAAAATCATTTTACTTTCATCAATAAATTAAGTTAATGGTTTTAACAATCAGTTTCACCAGCGGCAACTAGGTGGTGTCTTGAATCACGAACATCAACTCAAAGTAGTCCGCTTAAATATTAATACCAGGCCAGTTCAGACAAATGTTCATATCCAACTTTGGGATTCATATCCTAAAGAAGGTGTGGCGTTAGTTGGTATTACCTTTTTTGTTCTTCAGGTTCATCTGTCACTATTCTCACACCTTATGGATATTTTTTGATTTTTGTAAATTTTATTTTCTCTTACGTGGGAAAATCTCTCTCTCTCTCTCTCTCTCTCTCTCTCTCTGTCCCCCTCTCTCTATGTCTCTGTCCTTCTTTCTCCTTCTCTTATAAAATGGTTCTGTATGCCAAATCATATTGAATATGGTTTGTGACGATACATTATATTTTTATTTTTATACCTTCTATTAACTTCAGATTTGTGACAAGAGATTTTTTTTTTTTTTTAGTTTGAACAAAAACAACCATGGCAAAATAGGATTTTTTTACCAACAACCTTGAAATTATGAATGTATATATATATAATATATCGTCGCTTCTGCATAAAAGAGCAATATCCATCGTATGCTTCAAAAATATCCTATTTGTATACCAACATTTTGATCGAATTTAGTTGGCACCAGTATTAAAATATTCACGGTATTTAATTTAAAGAACGGGTATATACGAAATATATACATACATATATATATATATATATATATATATATAGATTTTATGTATATTATATTGTACATATTATATCCATATATTTTTTAAATACGATTTCTATAGGCAGTTGTGTGTTCGAATGCCATGTCTAGGTGTCTCTGCGCGATTTCTACGGGGAATATTGTATTTACTTGATAGAAAACGACGTCCAAGTATGAGGAAATCAACTTCCATGAGAAGATCCGTGTTGGGACGGTAAAATACTATATCTAGGTCTTTCCAAACGACTTCTAGGTGAGTATTGTGTTTAGTCGTTAGGAAACGATTTGGAACGACTTACACGGGGAGTAACGTATTTAGTTAGTAGAAAACAATGCCCAAGTATGACGGGACTACTTCCACGGGGCATTTCGTGTGCGGACGATAGAAGACGATGTCCAGGTACGACCGGACGACTTCCACGGGGAATTTTGTGTTCGAAAGATAGAAGACGATGTCCAGGTATGACGGTACGACTTCTACGGGGATTTTTCTGTTCGGTCAGTAGTAGACGATGTCCGGGTATGACGGGACAACTTCTACAGGGAGTTGTGTGTTCGAACGGTAGAATGCGATGTCCAGGTTTTCTCCGAACGACTTCTATGGGGATTTTCGTGTTCGGATAGTAGAATAAGATGTCGAGGTTTTCTCCGAACGACTTCTATGGGGAGTTTCGTGTTCGGATAGTAGAATAAGATGTCCAAGCGCCTCGGGACAATTTCTAAGGGGAATTTCGTGTTCGGACGGTAGAAGCCAATGTCCAGGTATGACGGGACGACACCCACGGGGAATTTCGTGTGCGGACGGTAGAATATGATGTCCAGGTATGACGGGATGACTTCTATGTGGAGATTCATGTTGGGACATTCGAATACGATATCGGGATGTTTTGCAACGACTTCTACAGGGAGTGTTAAAGAGACTTCTATAAAGAGATTCAATTTCTATCATTTGAACACACACACTCTCAGTAAAAGTCGTCCTGGGATACCTGAAAGTCGTATTGTACCTTTCCAACACAAAACTCTCTATAGCAGTCGTCCCGAGACATGTTCTATATTCCGAACATGATACTCTCTATAAACGTCCTCTCGCGACACTTGGACATCTTTTTGTACCGCTCGAACACGAAAGTACAATTTTCCTCATAGAAGTCGTATGTAATATGCATATATGTGTATATTAAATACGGTTGTAGTTTCTGTATATACATACTGTATATACAGAAGCGACGGTGGCTACATTACGGTCAATTAATTATAGTAATATAGATGTTTATATACAGAGTACTTTTTACTTAGATATTATTGAATTTCTTATGAAATCGGTTAAATTATTATCTCGGGCGAAGCCGAGACGGGGGATGCTAGTATATTTATATAGTATTGATATATATATATATTTTAGGAGGCCAACTTAATTTCCGACCTTCACGTTTAGGTGGCGATATAAGTAGTAAGAAAAGTCAGATGTATCGGATCTAGTAATTATTTTTTAGGTCTGGCATTTACCTATAAATTCTGTTAACCGGCACCATCATTTTTGTAAACTTTATACCCTTTTGTTCAGTGAAAAATGAATTGTAATAAATCATTTTTTCGACATGTCCTTTTGCACTACTTTGATTTGAAAAAAGTGTAGCAGAAACTTACCGACTGTTTCAAGAATTTTATGGCGAACAAGATCCATTGCTTAGAACATGTAACGAGTGGTTTCAGTGGTTTAAAAGTGAAGATACTGATGTTAATGACAAAGAACGTTTTGAACAACCAAAGAAGCTTTAAGGTAATGAATTGCAAACATTATTGGACCAAAACTGAATTGAAATGCAAAAAGAACTCGCTAATTAGTTAGGAGTTAGTGACAGAGCAATTGGCAATCATCTACATGCAATGAGAAATACTTATAAAGAAGGAAAATGGATCCCAGATCATTTGACAGAAAGTGCCATTATGAATCGACAGAACATTACACAGTCTTTGGTTGTCAGACAAAAGGAAGAGTTTTCTGTGCCGTATTGTAACTGGTGATGAAAGGTAGGCCCACTGTGACAATCTTAAGCACAAAAAGTCATGGGTGGATCGAGGCGAACCGTCCACATCAACACCAAAAGGGAACATCCATGGCCAAAAGATATGGCTGTGTATTTGGTGGGGTTAACAGGGTGTGCTGTACAAAAAGCTACTAAAACCGAATGAAATCGTCTCTGCCGAAGTATGAAAATTCCAACTGAATGATTTGCAACAGAAATTTATAGAGCATAGATCAGCAATCAGCAATTGCGAGCAATAGGCGCAAAAGTCATTCTCTTGCATGACAACGCTCGGTTATATGTTGCGAAAGCCGTCAAAACCACTCTGTTAGAGCTTGTATGGCAAGTGTTGCTGCACCCAACGTAAACGCCAGACATAGTGCCTTCTGATTATCAGCTATTCAGACCGATGCAGCATGACCTCGTTAATACGTACTTATGACATGTTCAAGAAGTGTGAGAATTAGTGGATGATTGGATCGCCTCCTAACCGCTATCGTTCTGTAAAAAAGTAGTAGAAAATAACGGAAAATATTTTGATTAAGCTAACGTATATCCCTTTTCCATTATAAATGTCCTTTTTCCGATAAAGAGGTCGGAAACTAAGTTTGTCTCCTAATGTATAGAAACGAGTTTCTTTTTGAAATTGAAACCTGGTTCCCTAGGAACTAATTCACTAACGGTAAATGTAACACTTATATTAAATTTGTTTATATTTATATCAATAGACTTCGACTGGCTAATCTTTATCATACTCTATTCCGACAAATTCATTTGCTTCTTTCGCGGATATTTGAAAATTATTCTTTAAGTAATTAAAACACATTCAACGGCCTCTTGGCTTTCATAGATCACTAACTCGTGATCTATGTAGAACGCCAGATACGCTGCGAAATTTTTCATTTTGCCAATAAACACACACTTGTCGCTATCGCAACTTTCAAAATTGAAATTTTTGCAAAATTCTACAATTTTCTCATGCCAGCACAGCGAAGGCTACTTCGGGTCATATAAAGTCCTACTTAATCTGCATACAAGGACTTTATTTTCTTCATTAATATACCGTTATAATTGTTAAAAATCGAATTCTTTTTGTATTTCGCCATAAAGAAAAGCTATTTTTACTTCAAACTACACTATTTTCAGACTTCCTTTGTTACTGCAGCTAAGAAAATACGAATCGATTCGTAGTAAAACTAAAAGAAACATATTATAGAAATCTATGCGTTCTCGTTCAGCGCGGGCCTTTAAAAGCAAGGTGTGCTTTGTATCAAACGCTGTTGGCATGTCACTTCATTGCATATACTCACTTGTATTGGATTATCTAGATTCCTTTTGAGAATGTCATCATCATCTACATTTGATTTTTGAACAGTGCCTTAACTTCTTCTCTCATGACTTTCTTCCAGCGTGCCTCATCTGAACTACGTATCGCCTTCACGTAAGTAAAAGGCACTGTATCTAGAACATACGCGATTGGAACTTCATAATGATCGAGAGTATTCAGTTCAGCACTATTGTGCAAGCGTGTTGAAACAGGCCCTTCTGGAATTGCTTCTGGAAAGTTGCAGTTTTATAAGCTTTCTCCCAATTCAACATTAATATGTTGATTAAGATCGGTGTCCTCAATAGCTTGTTGATGATTTACTTCATGTTCCTGAATAACTACGTTGTTTCGACTATCATTAGGCCTGCGTTTGCCCTATGCTTAAAAAGTCGTCTGACGTATAATCACAGCCATTATTTGAACGTCACTCTTTGATATTATGTAATAATTTACATGTGCTTTGTTTACAAACACATTGCAGACCTCCGTCGCTGATTAACACCGATATTAGGAAGCATAAATAAAGCGACGTCAAATAACAGAAAAAAAAGATCTATTGTAAAAGTTTGCCGACTTTAAAAAAAAAGATAACAATAACTTATTTTTGGAAAATTCATTCATTTACTTCTGACGAGGTCACAGGGAAGGCTGCAAACGCATTCGCGAGCGCAGTAAGCAGTCTATATTTCGGACATCGTCGGCGCTGAGCGGAGGAAGAACGCGCGCATCGAAGAAGGCCTCTCCCCCTCTGCTGCGCACGTGTGGACGAGCTGAGGAGCAGCGACACCCGAGAAGCGGACGAGGCCCGAAACGCGGCGTATCGCCAACAAGGGAGAGAGAGTGAGAGCACGTGTGCGTGAAAGCGTACGTGTGGGTTTTATATGCGCGTGCGTGCGTACTCCTGTGTGTATGTGTATGTGTATTGTAGCGTGCGTGCGTACATGCGTGCGTATGTGTATGTTAGCGTGCGTGCGTACACGTGTGAGTGTGTATGTCTATTGTAGCGTGCGTGCGTACATGTGTGCGTATGCGTATGTTAGCGTGCGTGTGTATGTACGTTGAGCTAAAAGTGTAGTACTATGAAAGGGTGAACGTTGGTGTGGCGTGTGTATGTGAGAGTTTAATTCAATGTAGTGTGATCATGTGATGAGAAAGTGCGAGCGGTACGTGGATTGGCGGGTTCGCGCCGTCAACAGCGCCTCGATTACTAAGCATGGAAAAAGCGGGGAAAAAGGTTCTGCGACAGTGCTGTGTGGAGTGTGGTGCCGAATACTTGGTGGATGAGAGAGTGGGTCGTGTAGAGAGTTGAGGGCTTTTGTAGTTGGTGGGTAAAAATAAATGGGTGCTTTGTTGTGCGCACCGGGCGGGTGTTAGTGTGTATGCTCTGCGTGCGTCAACGAGTGGGAATTATAGTGATAGATAGTGGGTAAGCGCAATCCCGTGGCTGCGTCATCGAGATCTGTTCGTGGTATTGTCGGAGAGCAATACCCCTAACAGTCAGCTGGATTCCCGGATCCAGGAGCGATCACGTGGACGTCGAGGCCATCGATCCGCAGCATCCCGTCGTCCAGGATGAGAGCAGCCTGGGAGGACTTCATCGGCGCCGGCGAGAGCGGTGACAGTAAGGCCCGGTTTTCTTTCTATTTGTATAGCGTGTAGCGTATATTAGCGAATTCGCGACATTATTGCGAGTTAGACTGTATGTCGGAAACCGACATACGGTCGGTTAGTCGAATCGTAGAAACCGATGAACATTCTTTTGATTATAGATTTTTCCAAGCTTAATTTTATCGGTTTTGTCTCATTAGAGATTTTTGGTTTCGGGATCATATTAAAAACAACATGCTGCGTCACTAATCACGATATAGTCGTTATGATATGATATCTTGAGAATGTTGAATTCGAAGCATTTTTTGAACCTTAGTGAATTTGTGTGGAACAAATCGTGAGTAAATATTTCGGAGGCCTAAATGATCAGTCAAATTGCAATGAATCGATGCTGCTGATAAATTGAATTCCACTTTCATGTAACGCACCTTCGATTTCGGGCCCTTTTTGATGAATGGACGCATTTTCTCGATGTTCCTTTCGCTTAGCGCTTCTCTCAGCCGACTCAACAATTCGTTTTCATATAATTCTTCCCTGAAAAGTCTTCTTTGCAACGCCGAAATCACTCATCAATTGTGGCTCGAGCTAAAGAATTACTACCATAAACTTCTTGCATCAGTATATGTGTTGTAAAAGTTTTGTCGAGTTTAAAACTAAACTAGATATTAACTCTTTGCTCAATGCTCATTTTCCGACCAAAAAATAAAATACTTTGTCACTGAAGGCGCAATAACTTTGCCTCTATTAAGCTAAGTATCATGAAATTTCGGCAGAATGTAAATAGAAGATATCCCTTTTGAATATACATGATTACAATCAGGGGCGTTACTGGTTAATCTCTGTTTGAAAAGTTGAGGACCTTTTGAAACAGACCGTGCATTACCTAGTATAATTTTTAAACTCCTTAAATTTTTCAAACAGTCCAGGCTTCTGTCTCAGGAAATATAATTTTCTAAACTTCGTTTAGTCATTTTGCGTTTACGTTTGCAATCGCATTCTACAGGCTGATGAAGCTTGCGTGTTTGTTTATCAAGAATAAAAGCCTTTTTCAAAGTCTAGTTCTTTGTGACCAAGCATTATTTTTGTGTTTATTAGAGCATGTACATTAATGTGCCCCATACTCCCGTGCCAAAGATTTCCTTCGTTCCTACTATCTTGCACTACATGAGCATCACAACTTGGAACTGCATTTTAAAAAGGTCTCTGTGCCTCACGCCGCTTGTTGTATGTTCGCTATTCTTATCACGCACTTCACAATAATTTTCATAGATATGAGATCCAAAATTCTTATCCTTATGATTACTATTGAAAACAAGTTCCTTCTCAATTCTGGGATCTAAATACGTTCTGCAATTTTGCCTTTCGACAAACATTCCTTTTACTTTTTCCTTTATATGTACTGTGTCTATTCCTGCTGCGGATAACTTTTTGTCATCTGCTATTTTGAGATATCGAATTTCACCAGAAGTATTTAGAAACATGAAAAATTTTCTTCTAATTGCCATGTGCTTGCTTCCACTTGAATCACTCAGCGATATATCTTCGTCTTATCGGACGTTTTGGAATATAGTGCATTAATTGTTGCTTCCGATGATGTTTTCCTGATGTTTTGCGAAGATGTTGCTGGTAAATCATTGCTCTTCAATCTGGGACATTTGCGCGCCCAATGTCCCTGCTACAAACCGCACAGTTTGTCCGTTTCTTCAAATCTTCTATATTTTTTCCCTTTGCTTTTCCAGGTTTCCTTTGTTCGCTTTCGACTATTGATTACTTAGTTTAAATTTTATCGCTTTTATCTGCAGAGCTAATGTTTCGACACCGCATTGGTTTTAGCAGAAAAGCTTGTCCTCTCTCAATAACGATGCTACAAAGTTATTCTTCGTTTGCTTTTTTTGCGGTGTAAATTCCCATGCCATACAATACGGAGAGAATCTTTAGATAATCTATGCAAGAATCGAATAACGATAGATGCATCTGTTTGAGTTCCTGACACATCTGCAAGCCTTCTAAAAATACCCTCAAACTCATCCAATTGTAGAGCGATCAATTGTTCATTTTGGATTCGAAAACCAAAACACTACTGCAATGAGCTCTCTCTCGCATTATGTCCCGTAGATCCGTATAATATTTTGAATTGAATGAAGCGTTCTATCCACAGAATTTAGCAATAACACTGTAGCTTGTAATAACATCTTTGTCCAAATTCTCGATTCTGTTTCCTTTGAAACTTCACTTGGCTCGACTTCACTTCCCTCGTTGTATCCTACGAATACAGCCTAAATTCGATACCGAACTAATACCGACTTATTTTCAGTCAGCTTTACGAGGTTGAAAATTTCTTTATCAGCCATGATAAGAAAACACATACTGAAAACAAACGAATAAATATGCTTCGGACATCTAAGGTAAATTTAAATTTAAAGTACTGGCGGCAGTCCGGTTGTCCTTGGCTAATGTAGAATATAGATTATTCTTATCATTTTTAATTTTTAATCTATTTCTAAATTTAATGTAATTTCTATTTGAGATTCGTCTAGTGTGGTTAATAAATAAAGACAGTCTGTCTTTCTTTATATTAATATAATACATTATATTATAAAGACTGTAAGACTATTTCAATTTATTTATGACACAAATTACGCCGAAATTCAATACAAGTTAACTATGAATGTAATATGTCAGAAATGTTTTAGGTGTACAACTTTGCTTCCGTCCAACACAACGTCATCGAAATATTAGTCCATTTTTGTATGCGTCTGAAAGTTATTCTCGATTATACATATCAGCTTACGAGCCAAATTCTCGTCATTTGCGAGTTTTTAATTTTCTGCATTAATATGAAGATATTTTCGGCTGAGGCTCATCAAATGCTCTCAGATACCTATTGTGAGTTTTAGTGCTTCAAGAATGGCAATTTTTACGTCGACGACCAGCATGGCGTTGGAAGAGAGAAGTTTATCAAAGATGCAGAATTGGAAGAATTACTTGATCACGATTCATGTCACATGCAACAAGAATTGGCAGGATCATTGAGAGTGACGCAACAAACATTTTCAAAACGCTTGGAAATCATGGGAATGATTCAGAAATAAGGAAATTGGGTACTGTATCAATCAAAACCGAGAGATTTTGAACGGCGTTTGTTTGCTTGTGAACAGCTGTTTGCAAGGCAAAGACGGAAGAAATTTTTACATCGCATTGTGACTGGGGGAAAAATGGGTTCATTGCGATAATCTCAAGCGCAGATAATCATGGGCATATCCCAGCCATGCTTCCAAGCCGACGGTCAAACCGAATATTCATGGTTCCGAGGCCATGTTCAGTATTTAGTGGGATCAGCTGGGCGTCCTGTATTATGAGTTGTTAAAACCAACTAAAACAATCATAGGCTCTCGTTATCGAACGCAATTAATGCGTTTGAGCCGAGCATTGAAAGACAAACGGCCGCAATACAACGATAGACATGAAAAAGTGATTTTACAGTATGGCATTACTCGGTTCCATGTGGTGAAAGTAGTTAAGTCTTACTTGGAATTTTTGAAATGGGAAGTTCTATCTCACCCCCCGTATTCTTCAGACGTTGCTATCACTTGTTTTGATAAATGGCATACTGCCTCGCTGACCAGCACTTTCGGTTTTATGAAGAAGTAAAAACTTGGATTGATTCGTGCATCACTTTAAAAGATGAGAAGTAAAAACTTGGATTGATTCATGCATCACTTTAAAAGGCAGATGAGAGAAAGTAGAGACCAACGATGGACAATACTTTGAATTATAAATGTATAACCAATTTTTTACAACAAAGCCTCGACATTCGGAAAAAGTAGCGGAAGCAAGATTGTACACTTAAGAATTCTAGTTCTAATCACTTTAAGTATACATAGTAAGTCCGGATATTTTCTTGGTGCGAACTGATACTACCATCTCGAGTCAACATAGACAATGTTAATTAATACGAGTAGTACAAATTAATATAATGTGGTGACGTCAGTGTCACTCGGTGTGCTCTTATCTTTTATGTCGGGCACTTATGGTAACTTGAGTTTACCATTTAATGTGAAGTCATTACATTCCGCAATATGATTTTATAAAACTTTTTTTTCTATAATTCCATTTTTTATATCATAGAAATATCTGAGATTATACAGTATTTCATATATAGATCTACAGCTGGGCTAAATATAATTAATACTTGGATAGTCATCTGTTATTATGAATAGTACAAGATCTGATATTATTACTTTTTCCATCAATAATACCTCTAAATTTTCTCTTCTTAGATCATTCTCTAGCCTTGGATTGCAAAATCATCTTCCTCAATATATTTTCAGAGACATAAAGTATAAAAGTTGAACCATTGGTTTATTGACATAGAATTTAAGTTACTCTAAAAGCTTTTCCTCTATAGAACATCCTGTAAATGAGTTCATAAAAATATAAAGCACATCTAGATAAGAATTTTACCATTTCTATTTAGCTGACTGATTTAGAATTTTCAATTTTCTTAATTAAAAAGATAAAACTTTGACTTCAGTGTCAACAGATTTATGACTAATCTTGAAAAATATTAACGATGTTTAATAAAACACTCGAAGTTGATGTGAAAACCCGAACCTATAGAAAGACTATTCTTGTTCTGTTAAATTTGATCTAAAATATAAAAAAACATCTGTTACATGATTGTACCCTGTTCGATACATTTCCATGAAGTTTAACTCATGTAGAAGATTTAGGTTAAAAATAAGAAATAAAAACATAAATTGAAGAAAGACTATATTTAATTTCGAAATCTGAGCAATATGAAAACTACAAGTTTAGAAGAATAACTAACCGTAATGGAGTATTCGACCATTCAACACATTCTTGTTAGTGACATCTTCATTATAGCCGAAAAGACAGCTGCACATCAGAATGATCGCTGAAAGGACCAAATTTTATAGTTTTATTGTATATGCAGATCTTTTCATATACAATGAATATAGCACAAGATAAATGCAATATCTACTCTCACATATACATCGCAAAAATATACATACGTGGGTCATTTGACAAGTACCTAGCCTAACTGTCGAATGGTACAACTATCGCGCCAGAAATACACTACAGTCCAGTATCTTCCTGTAAACTGCTACAGATGAAATTTTAGCCGGATCATAGTTGTAGTTTGTTTTTGATAGCGTGTGAAAGCATGTGAAAGCAACGATGGGTGCCGAGTTTGCTGACTGCAGACAACAAGCGCATTTGTGTGACCACTTCAGAGCAGTGTCTGAAGCTCTTTAATAGCAATCCAAAAATTTGTTTGTGTCGTTACGTGACCGTCGACGAACATGGGTTCACTACTACACTCCAGAAACTAAGGAGCAGTAAAAACAGTGACAACGGCCAGAAACAGGGTTAGAAAATTAGAACACCGCTGGAACAAGTGTATTCAACTAGAAGGACACTACATTGAAAAATAAATTGTATTTATTTATTGTAAAATTTTAGTATTTTTATTTATAGTCTAGGTACTTATGACTCACGTACTTTATACTGAAGCAACTTTTAATATAATATATTTATACATAAATACGCAGATCAAATAATTAAAATGCTTTTACATATAATCATAAAATGATGTTATTGACGCGTTCGTGCTTCTTTAAATTATGTTATTGATATAGAAGTAGAAATTAATAATATGGTGAGTTTTATGCTGCTTATTTCCATTTCTAAATCCATATGCCATATGATCAAATTTGACGCGGACTGGTACATTTAAACTCCGCGCGTAAAATGAATCGATAACATTTTTTTTTCAATATTGGTAGAATCTTTCTTATGTCTGTGTGAAATTTGAGCGCCATATCTCCATTAGTGTTTATTTATCAGATGTTTGTTTACGACGCAAAAAGTTTGTCTGGAGATAATGTCTATGGACTCATGGTGCGTTCCCCGAAGCGGATTTTTGAATTTTGGAAAGAGGAAAAGTCACAAGGAGGCAAATATGGCGAATACGATGGCTGAGCGATGACTTTCATTTTGTGTTTGTTCAAAAAATCAGACACAATCATGCTGGAATATGCCGGCGCATTATCGTGGTGAAAAAACCATGAATTTTCGGCCTACAAATCCGGTCGTTTACGACGAATTTCTTCATATATCCGCCTCAAAAGTGCCAAATAGTACTCCTTATTGACCGTTTGACTTCCTGGAATGAATTCATGGGGAGCCACCTCATGTTAATCGAAAACAACGATGACCAGCACCTTCATTTTCGGTGGATAGGCGACTTGCATGAGGCAAGTTGTCGACGACTTCACGACCTTCACTGAATTTGTGCAACTAAAATACTTGCGTTCGCGATAAAGTAGACTCCCCAAAACACTTCTGCAACATTTTCAACGATTCCATAGTCGTAATTCCATTGGAAACACGAAATTTCAAGCAAATTCGTTGATGAACTTTTTTTTCCATGGTCAATATCGCCATACAAACTTTTTACATCGTAAATAAACTGCTGACAAACATATACTAATGGAGATATGGCGATCAAATTTCACATGGACATCAAGAAAGGTTGTACCAATATAGGAAAAAAATTTTTTACCGATTCAGTTTATGCGCGGAGTTTAAAAGCACCAGTCCGGGTAAAATTTGATCATATGGTAGATAAGTCGACATTGAGCTCTACATTCAGAGAACGAACTTCTTTACGAATAAAAGTTTTTTAATAGGCATTAATAAATGAAATCATCAAAATCTAAGTAGATTTAAGAGAGTCATTTTATTATATTTATTATATTTATTTTATCATATTATTAAATAATTCAGACTTCGCTTAAACTTTCATACTGACTAGTAGGTTTTCCTTTGTTATTTTAGACCTATTTGAAGGGTTGAAATGAGGTGCTTAGCTCTTCATTAATTTGAAGAGAAGAATATTTTATTAGTATGAATTCATTCGAATGTATCGCTCAATACATAAATTTCTTCGCGCGAAGTGCTATTTTTCCTCTTCACAAGCATTTTATTAAGTTACTTCTTGCTCTCTCGATTGATTTATGCTTCTTGGTATGAAACTGAAATCTCTCACAAGCCTAATATCAAATTTCAAAGACTGATTAAAAGGGTTACATATATTTACTTCCAGTGTAAAGAGAAATCAATAAATAACTCCCTAGATACTTGAAACTGTTCACTTGTTCATGTTGGAATTTTATATATTATGCTTATGTAATTACTTCTTTGTTGTACAACAGCCATCATATCTATTATTATTATTCTTTATCAAATAGAACGCTTTGTTTCCAGTAAGAGGTCTTATGGTCTCTTATTTGAAAATCTATTTATATCCATATATTAAATCATTATATTGTCAATACTAACGATTTAATGAGACTGTACATGTAATTTTTCTGTACTTTTCTATTTGCTGTATCGACATTTTGATTGGGCTACTTAGCAACAGTGCGTCTGTTAAGAGGTGCACCATCTGTGCTTTTCCATCTATAACAATATAAGTGTAGCTGGTAAATATTCTGCAATACTATTTTTTCTATTTTGTCTTTATGCACGCATGTATATTAGTCTGATTCATGACCGACCATAAATATTAGATATTAGGTGCAGCATGAATATCTTCGATTTGAAATATCTTTCTGTCATTTAATAAATAGTTGATGTTTATATAAAGTGAGAATGACTCGAATATTCTTTTTCTAAAATAACAGATCTTTGAACAGAATTGTGTTATGCTTACAAATTTAAGAAAAAGATTCAAAAATTTTTTAAATCTAAGACTCAGATATTGAGTAATAGAAACTTATTATAGAGTGGCCTTAAACTTGATGAGTTAAATAAGTATTTTGTTGATGTTTCAGTATATCATCAAAGTAATCTAATCTACTGTAATTGAAGATTTTTATTTGCATGGGAACACGTTTTTCGATTTAAGAAAGTTAATATTAATGATGTGCCAGTTTTATATTTTTCATCGCAGCGAGGTATTTGATGGTATACCACAAAGCGTCATAGTTAAATTTCTATTAGCTATTGGTAGCTATCATATTGGTATTAAAATCACGGAATCCTTTTCAGAACGAATGGCTATATACCGATAATGGAAGTCAATAGTTTATGGCAATATTATTGTACAAAATCATGCGTATATACTTCGCTGAGTACTTGGAGTGTCTCTTCTCCAGGTTTTTTTTCTACGAATTCTTTGATAGGATTGGCAAAAGAACTCGCAATTCCTTTTATTCGTACTGAAACTGTTAATTGCTCCTTTCAGATCAACGATGCGCATTTTTGGTACATCCTACTTCTTAAGATTTGTAGTTTCATCGCTTAGTATATTTAAAATACTAATGTGGAAGTCTTTCGTTGAAATCGATCGATACATGAAATTCCTATGTTTAGTTTATTTGGGTGTGTACAATATATCTGTAGTATTAAGATTTTATATATATTTGTATTTCGGACATGATTTATTTGGAATGCATAAATTCTTAAGAGTATGATACTTTTACTTTATTTTATTAGTTATTATGAATATCATGCGTTGTCGGTGTTCCAATAAAAGTAGTATAACATATAAAAGAACTAATTGCAAAGTTATATAATATATTATAAGACTGTGATCTGCATTTTAGAGCTGTTGCTCTGAAACTGAAACTAACGAAACTTTTAAACTTTCGGTTCACGTAGTTGGTCACAGATATACAGGCGTAACGCTTAGGACAGGCGTATAGCCGCAGTATCGTTAATTGATGTATCTAGTTTATTTGTGTTAATGTAGACTATCGTTACATACCAACAATTTATTTCTGATTTTTTAATTATTTTATTTTTTAAGAATTTATACAAATAAATTCGCATCTCTCTTTCTCGCTCTCTTTCTTTCCCACTCTTTTAATATATTTTCTATAGCCTCTTTTCTTTTTAATGCATTTTAATACTTGCTATGTAAATACCGAACAAGGTGGAAATCTGGACTATGATAATAAAGGATTATATTTCCATCTTATATTTCATCATTGCACGTTATTGATAATAGACCTATTATTATTACTAACAGATATTTTATTTACTCTCTAAATGCATGTGATGCCTATCTAGGTCATATTTCTGTTTATCTTTGTTCAGTCAGAAGAAAATGAACGATGTGAAAATAAGTACCTAATTATAAATGTTAAACTCTTACAATTAAATATAATTCTTTAAGAATTCCAGTTGCTAGATTTAGGATTTTCCGCGTTTGAAACAAAGTACAATATCCCAAGTAAATAAATATTTGCATCTCAGTTGATGGAAAAATCTCGTGTCCTTGCAAGTTAATAAGTGTCCCTGCTTGTTTTAATATACGATTTCTTTATTTTCCACACATCTGTCGTTCTTTTCTCCCTCCCTCCCTCTCTCTCACTCTCTCTCTCTCTCTCTCTCTCTCTCTCTCTCTCTCTCTCTCTCTCTCTCCCCTTCCCACGTGAATAATCAGTCGCTGTAATAAACAATCATGTATATAAGTTTCCTACCTATAATCGATAGGTATAGACAGACACCTCTCAAAAACAGACAGTTCCGCTGGATGGCGTAGCTTGGGCACTTTGTACGTATTATTATATATGCCGAGGCAACGTCAACGCTCATTGTCATTCCTCCTTGAGGTTCTTCAAGAGGCGAAACCGTCGCGGGCGATAATGATTTATAGATCTCGGGGACGAGACACGCGGCGATCTTCGTACAATAATGAGAGAAATACAAGGCTCGCACCATTTTGAACGTGTTAGGCAAACCGTGCTTCAACTCCTCTTCGTTCCTGTATCATAACGAAATAATAGGGCGATGCGTGTGGCTTTTTCTATACACACAATTTTTCGTTCAAAATACACACATACCTACACGCATTCGCGCGCGCATACACATAGATATTCGCTTTTTCTCGTTCTTTCGACACTTGGCCATTAAGAGTGCCGTCGTCGATGCGACGCCGACCCTGAGAGAGTCCACGCCATGAAGTGACATGATCCCATTGTAGACTCTGGTACTTCGAGCAGCATCTGTAAAATAGAAGTGTATGTGTGTGTGTGTGTGTGTGTGTGTGTGTGTGTGTGTGTGTGTGTGTGTGTGTGTGTGTGTGTGTGTGTGTGTGTGTGTGTGTGTGTGTGTGTGTGTGTGTGTGTGTGTGTGTGTGTGTGTGTGTGTGTGTGTGTGTGTGTGTGTGTGTGTGTGTATGTGGGAGAGAGAGAGAGAGAGAGAGTGCGAGAGATAACAAGAGAGTTCCTAAGTCTCGCAAGCCAGAGCGTGAATTGTCGAAAAATATTTGGGTATATATATATATATATATATATATATATATATATATATATATATATATGTATATATATGGAAGGAGAATGAGAACGTGGGCTCTTCTCCTCCTGCGATGGCCCTGGATATCTTGACTTTCTAACTCCATTGCGCTAAGAAGGAAACAGTAACGTACGCTATTTATTAGTTAAAAAAACATGCACAGTAGTGCCGGATAGGCGGTGGTTTTCCGGAGTCTTAGACAACGATGATTTCAATGTAGTTTTTTGAAATGTTTTTCAAGACTTCGTTAACTTCGGATAGAAAGAGGGAAAGAGGGAGAGAGAGTAAGAGAGAGAGAGAGAGAGAGAGAGAGAGCGAATAAATTAAAAATTTTCATTGTTACTACTCGAGGCACATTTAAGAGCATATTTATGATAAATAGATAAAAATGATCAAACTCGTACCGATGCCTATATTGATCAATGCCGTTTTTGAGCTGAGCTGTTAGATATTTCGCTTGCTTTTCATAGTAGCTGATATTTACATGAGTATTACAAGAATTGATTTAAATTTAGAATTACAATAAGTACTAGTTGATTATTTTGAGGAACTATTTATTCACGTAAATAATTGTTTATCCGTGTTTTGCGATCTAATTTGAAAAACGCAATAGTAATATATAGTACAAAATATTTATAATATATTACTAATTCCAGAATTTGTATAAACTAGTTCTGAAGCTTTTAAGTCTTTTCCAACAGCTTAGTCATATTTAGAAGATAAAGTTATTACAGAATGTATATATACCGTATACAGAAATATGTTATCCCAAATGTTATCTATACTTCCAATGCGAAGTCAAAAAACGTCCAACTTTTTCTAGACGATCATTTCTTATACATAAACACCCATTATCATCCAAACCGCAACATTGATTTTGGAATGATAAAATATACAAAGGATCTTTCATTTTATAAATGCACAAGTGTGACAGAGACAAATAAGTATAAATAGTGGGCTTAAGAAGACGAGCTATGGGACGGGAGAATTTTTGTTTTCGGACATAAATTCCGTTGAATTACAGACCAGCTCGCTGATCAACATGGCGCTAATTTAGAATCTTCAAAATTCTGCCGAGAGTGCATTAGGTACTCGCGAATGCGGCATGAAAAACTATAAAATAAATAAAAAAAAAAGAAATGAAACAATGCGAAACGAGAGTGACATGCGCAACAATGAATACAATCGGCGGGGCTTAAAAAAAATCATATCATATCATATCATATCATATCATATCATACTAATTTATAAAGACAAAGCGTGTTTTTGTTTGACGCGATAACCGAAAAAACTGCTGAACCGATTGTTCTGAAATTTGACATATAGATTCTGTATTATCTTGGGAAGGACATAGGCTATGTTTTTTCTTGAAAATCATTTTACTTTTAACAATAAATTAAGTTAACAGTTTCAGTGGTCAGTTTCACCAGCGGCCACTAGGTGGCTTCTAGAATCATGAACATCAACTCAATGTAGTCGGCTTAAAGTATTAATACCAGGCCAGCTCGAGTGAATGTTCATATCCAACTTTGGGATTCGTATCCCAAAGAAGGTGTGACGTTAGTCGGTATTACCGTTTTTGTTCTTCAGGTTAATCTGACACTACTCTCACATCTAATGGATACCTTTTGATTTTTGTATACTTTTGAATTTCTCTCTCTCTCTCTCTCTCTCTCTCTCTCTCTCTCTCTCTCTGTCTTCTTCTACAAGATGGTTGTATGCCAAATCATACTAAAAATAATTTGTGAAAACAAATTATAAGAATAATTTGATATTTTTTTGAATATTCAATTTTTTTCTGTGCAAGAAGAAAATTGTATAATTATTTTGAAACATGAATTATACAGAATGTTCAAATAAAAGCATGAAAATAGCCAAATAATTTTTGCAAAGGGAAAGTCTACCATTTTCAGATTTTTCCCTTGCTTATTAAATTATCAAACATAAATCAAATTATTTTAATATTTAAGGGGTTTTAGTATATATGTAGAGTTGCGGTCTTATCGATTTTTATTTTAAAAAAATAATTTTAAAAAATAATTAAAATTATTTAAATTAACATATATCTATATATACCATTTCATATTACCAAAAATGTAAATTTCAATATAAATTGTTAGAAGTGGTATCCAATATAAATTTTGTTTTCTTTGTTTTACTAATATGCATTTGTGAATTATTAATTATTTAAGCAAACAAATTAAATTTCATTTTATTGGAGCCCCTCTTTGATACGTCAACAAGTACAACTTCCTTAAAACAATTATTTATTTAACCTATTTAAATCATGACAAAATTTCAAATTCAAATTTTAATGTTAATTTATAATTATAAAAATTGATATATTTATTTTGGCCATTAATTTCATCAGCGATTCTACTACTTCTATATGAATTTATACTTTTTTCTTTATATATATTAAATTTTCTACTACATAAGTTTGATCAATGTTGTAGTTCTTTTTTTTTCGAATCGAAAACAAACTTATTTCTTTGGTTTTTTAAAATTATTCGATGGGATTTGGCAGTACAGGGTGCAATTAAAAAATTTTATTTAAAAGAAGTGCTACGTGTCAAAAAATGACATTTCTTTTTTAAATGTTGTTTTCAATTGTATTAAACTGGTGACTCCAACAACTATTTCTATCATTCAAAAATGGATTTCAAGATTTTTCAATTCTGATGGATTTGGCAAACTGTACAACTAGGTGAAGTTAATTTTTGAAACCGAACGTAGATTTTCTTACAATTATATTGATTAAATTGTTATAGTTAAATATATATTTATATTAAATATATGCTTTAGTACTAAATACTAAATAGTAAATATGCATTACAAAAAAAATTGTTACTCATTAAATATTTTATTATTTTAAATAAATTTTTAAAAAGAGGAAACAAAGCACTTTATTTAAAATATGTAAATTTATAATTAATATAAATAAACTATAAAAAATACATTTTTTTGGTTCCAAATATTTGGAAGATAAAAGTTATATATGTATTTCAGACAAACAATTTCGTTTTGAGAAATATTTTTTTTCGTATAAATAAGTTTTACATTACTTAAGAATGCAAAATTTTTTGTGCACATATTCTTGAAGATAACAGAATAATAACAGTATTCAAACATTTTATTTGTTTACATAATCTTTATTAAATTAATAAATAAGTTAATTGAATGTGTTACAGTTAGTTTTTGTTGGGATTAAGACGAAATATGCTGCGCAATTTTTTAGAAATGATTATTATTATAATGAAGATGGCTATAACATATAATAATTCGTCAAATAATCGTTTAATATTTTTATAAATTCTGTTGAAAACTTTGATCCCCTTGATCAAACAACAAGTCGGAAGTTCCAAATCTTATAAAAGCTTTGCTCGCAGACGTAATAAATATATTCGAATAAATTCGAAATTCTATTTTAACCAGGGATTTTTTTCGAATATTATATTGCATTTCTTTGAAATAAACCAAATTGCTAACTATTAAAGTGTTTAAATAAGTAAAGAAAAACATCATTTATAATCAACACTGATGAAAATTCAAATTCGAGTGATTTTAATAATAAGTTCGCGGATGATACTTTTAAACGATTTCGAGTGCACGGCAAGTTGTTTCGCTCTATTAAATGCTTAACTTTGGTATTCACCGCTAGGTGGCGAACATGTGCTTGGATCACATATAAAAGGTTTGGCGAAGTTTAATCTACATATAACCAAGCCAAAATCGATATTTTTCTAGAAATTTGTGCTTCTTGCCTAATTCACATAAATTTGCTGATTAATTATTTTTTAATCTAAAATATCATGCCCAGATCGTTGAAAAATTCTCTTAGTAGGAATACTAGACATGCTAGACGACAGTCTACATTACGATTATATGAGACTATTAATCAGAGTAATTTTAGACGTGTTCGAGAAAGACAGTCCATAGCTCTGCGTCGAGCTTCTACTGTTACTCAACAAACTGAATTTGAACTTTTACAACAAGACACAGTTGCATCTAATATTACCGAATATTTGTTATTATTAATATTTGTTATTACGAATATTTGTTATTATTAATGTGAAATGCCGAAGCATTTCACATTATTTGTAGCAGTAGAAATAAGAATAATCCTATGGTTTTTTTAGATGCGCCTGGAGGTACTAAGAAAATATTTTTGATAAATCTTCTACTGGCTCAAATTAGGTCAACTGGAAATATTGCAATTGGGGTGGCTTCATCAGGTATTGCTGCTACACTTATCCATGGTGGAAGAACTGCACATTCGACTTTTAAGTTGCCATTAAATGTTTCGTGTAGACAACAATCAGTTTGTTCTATTCGTAAAAATGGACCTTTGGGTAGACTTCTACAAGAAACTAAGCTTATAATGTGGGATGAATGCACAATGAGTCATCAAGCTCATATTGAAGCTCTTAATCTAAGCCTTCAAGATATTCTCTCTTGCAGTAAATTAATGGGTGGAATAACTGTTGTTTTTGCAGGAGATTTTCGACAAACATTACCTGTCATTGCAAGAGGAACAAGGGCAGATATTGTTGAAGCATGTCTGAAATCATCGCCAATATGGAAAAGCGTTCAAACGCTCAGATTATCGACTAATATGAGAGTTCACCTTGGGGGAGGAAATGCTGACTTTCCTTTAAAGTTATTAACTATTGGAAATTGAACTGTTTTTAATAATCGCGGCTATATTTCTATAATCAATTATAATATTGGTACAATTTTATATACTGTAGATGGCCTGATTTCTCACATTTATCCTCAAGTTGATAGCCTATTAGAAAAATCGTTTGAGTGGCTTTGCGATAGATCGATAATTACGCCTCGAAATCTGTCTGCTTTTGAAATTAATAGTATTATTTTAGAAAAAGTTCGAGGTACATTTAAGGAATATACATCCATTGATACTGCTGGTAATACTGAAGACGCTATTCATTTTCCAACAGAGTTCTTAAATTCTTTAAATCCTGCAGGATTTCCACCACATATTCTTCGAGTGAAATTAGGAGTTCCAATTATTTTACTACGAAACCTTAATCCTCCAAGGTTATGTAATGGCATGAGATTGCCAGTAAAGCATATGAGCAATCATATTATTGAAGCGACTATTTTAACTGGCCCAGCTGCAGGAGAGACGGCTCTGATACCTCGAATCTCAATGATCCTAACAGATTTACTATTTCAGTTTAAAAGATTGCAGTTTCCAATAAAACTTTCTTTTGCAATTACAATTAATAAAGCCCAGGGACAAACATTTAAACATATCGGCATAGATTTACGATCAGATTGTTTTTCACATGGTCAATTATATGTTGCACTTTCTAGAACTGGTAATTCTGAAAATCAATATATTTTGTTACCACAAAATCTAACTGTTACAAAAAATATCATATATCCAGAAGTATTATAATTTTAATATTAAAAGAAATCCTTCACTTGGAATCTCGGGCGAAGCCGAGACGGGGGATGCTAGTATATATATACGCGCACCTAGCGCGAAGGCTGGGGAAGTTGTCGCGGCAAAAATCACAAATTATAAGTCATCTGGGCGACTGTTCTTCATCTCCCTTATACAATATCGAGGCACCATTGTGTCTCTTGTCTCATAAGGTGACAATCTGCTCGGATAATAATCAAGTCTTTTTTTCTAATATCTATGCTCATCCGACAAGAACACTATGAGGTTGTCGCTTTTCACCTATATATATATATATATATATATATATATATATATATATATATATGTGTGTGTGTATGTATTAAGTATGTATTAAGTATCTATTCGATGTTATTATAAGAGGGCTAAAAAGGAGATATTCGAAATTTTCGCTAATTTCAGTTTTGAAGAGGACAAGGTTCTTTGAGTATCACAACGCGTGAAAATTCTGGAGTGGTTCGTATGACAATGTTGTATATATATATATATATATATATATATATATATATATATATATATATATATATGTATGTATGTATGTATGTATGTATGTATGTATGTATGTATGTATGTATGTATGTATGTATGTATGTATGTATGTATGTATGTATGTATGTATGTATGTATGTATGTATGTATGTATGTATGTATGTATACATATGTTCGTAGACCTTTTGAAATGGAAGAAGATTATGAATAATGATTGAAGCAAGCTTTGGAAGTATACACATACCTGAGCCGCTGTCACGGGATTTCGCCTTCTCCGTCCTCCCTCCTCTCTCACTCAGTCGCTCTCTCTCTCTCTCTCTCTCTCTCTCTCTCTCTCTGTCTCCTTTCGGCCTCTCTTCGCGCTGACTTTGGGCGTACGATGATCGGGGCCACCTTTTTTAGAGTGCGACGTGAACGCTTAAAAACTCGTTAAGTCGTATGATAAGCCGAAGCGCTTTCAAATCAGGATGAGGAGGGGGAAATCACACGTTAATGTACACGATGAGGGGCACCCATGAAGCGGCCGTGACCTCAAAATCTCGGTCCCATATATGACAGATAAGCTCTTGGACCATGTCGTGTACACGATAATAATCGATGGAGAAGAAATCGACCTAACGTGGCCGCGACAGCTTCATTTCTTTTCTTTCGTGTTCGCTTTCCGACGAATTATTTTCTATAAATCAATTATACATACATATATATATATACATATATATATATATATATACATATATATATATATATATATATATATATATACGCGCGCGTGCGTGTGTGTAAGTTTTTCAGCTTTAATTAACTGTTTCGTTCGTGTCGCTTGAAATACCTTTATGTATAGTTCTCTTTGTCTCCCTTGAATTATTTATATACACATTATTTGCTCGCTAACAAGTAGAATATAAGTGAGATTTTATATAACGAAAAAAACTGTGTTCATATTACTTACAACCATACAATATTGTAAATATCGTAAAATTTTATCATTCAATATCAGAAAAAATCATACCTGGAACCACAAACGATTTAGTCCAAATTTCAATTCGATAAAGCATTTTTTTAATACAGATCTAAATCCACTGTGTTCGTTATAGTTTTTAAAAGCCTACTTTCAGTTCATTATTTATAAATGTGGAGCACAAATTTAAATGAAACAAATGTGCTTGCTCATAAAATGAAAAAAATTTAGATGAAAATAAACATTTAGTTTCCCTTTGTTTTACATCAAGATTTATTTGCAATAAAAGTTTTTTAATTTAATTAAAATGAATAAATATGAATATTTTTTAATTACCATTTATTTGAAATAAAAATTATTTCTTTTCCTCAAATAAATATTCGATTGCGAAATAACAGAATATTTAAAAACATGTACAGCGTATGTGTATCTATTAAACCTTATTTTTCGTAAAATATATAAATGATTCCAAATCAAATTATCAAAATAATACTACTGAAGTGTTCGCTCTATAACCCCGATAGTTTCACCAATCTTTGCCTTTCCTCCCACCCGCTGGATACTTGCAAGGAAAGACCGGCCAATAATTTTCAAGATGAGTTTCCCTCTGCGCGGATATATTCCATAATCTTGGCTCGTGCTTCTATTCTTGGCAGCTAGCACGAAGATAGTCCGTACTCTTATATTATTTTTAAAAAATCTCGAATTATTCGAAATCGCATTTAAGAGCGCACGCGCACGAAGGAAACAGAATTATTATATAGAGAGGAAGATTGCGGCCGCCGCTCGGAATAAAAGGCCGGCGCGCTAAGTGCCGCTAACTTAACTACTTAATGCAAACTATTAATTAGACGCGGGGCGTTCGCGAGCGCGCACGCGCAAACACACACACGCGCGCGCACACACACACACGCGCGCGCACGCTCACATACACGCGGATTGCCGAACGATTTCACATATTATATAGCTTATACAGCGAGAGCAGTATCGAAGGTTTATTCTTTATTCGTTTCGAGCTTCTCATCAGCGAGACATCGGCGAGAAATCCGTGACTCGGCTATATTAATAAGAAAATTGATAACCCGGCGTTCGCGAAGCCGCGACGTAGTATAATGAGGCTAATGATCTCCGTGGGTAGAATCGCGGAGCAACCTGGTTGTATTATATATGGTAAGAGGACGAATATATGTTTCGATTTGTAAAAGTACAGTAAAGACATCTGATCATTGTTAGGAAAAAACTTAACTTTGATATAAATTTCTTTGACAATTGTCCATGAAAATTTAACATTTTGTACAAAACTTAAGAAATTTAATAAAAGCCTAGAATAAAAATTAAGTATAACGTAATAAAATTTCATGTATAATACATTAAATGCAATGCATATTTCATAAACTCTACGAATTAAGATTTGATTGTCAACCGATAGAGGGAAAATAGCTAGAGAAAGAAAAAAAAACTCCTTGTCACGAATTTGAAAGACCAACCCACCTGGTAGAAATGCTAAACAGTTTGAAGCTAGAAACGAAGTATTTTATTCTGAAGAAATTTAGTAACAAGTTATATAACTTCAGTAGTAATTAGCTTTTTCCAGTAATTTCGGCCGATTTATAGATACATTTTCTAAATCCATTTTTTATGTATTTACCCTGGTAGAAATCTATTAATTTTTAATAGGCTCGAAATAAGTTACTACGTAGTAAAAATAGAATTAATCATTGTGGCTAGAAACAAGGTAAATTTTAGAATGCAAAATGTGAACGTTGTCAATAAAATTAAGAAGAAGGTAGAAACTATGTTTAAAAATTAGTTAAAAACTAGATAGAAACTAGGTAAAAACTAGATTGTTTTGAACCTTATTTCTGGTTAGTAAATCAGTAATTTATTTCACAATTAATATTTATATAATATTATTATATAACATTATGTTATTGATTTAATAAAAGAAAAATCATAAGATATGGAAACTATCATAACTTTATAATTTTTTAAAATTATTAAAGTCTGCTTTTCGTTCGATTTTGTCATCTTAAAAATTATACGTAAAAAATTAGTTGTGGAAATATTTTCCTTTAATTATTTAATATCTTAAATTTCGCATGAAGCAATTAATTAAAAAATTCTATTCTTTGATGTCCTATACCGGCTTCAATTATTGCTTGTTAGTTAGTAATTCTATCCTATTTATTTATAAAATAAATAATGTAGATATAAAATAAATAATATCATTTATAATTTTTGAAATTTTATAAAATAAAATAAATTTTTTAAATTCAAAATCATGCTGAATTCATAAATATAATTCGTAACTTGAATTTATGGAGAGTGTTCATACGGCATATCTGATGATTCGCCATTCCCGCAAGTGGTAAAACATTATCTTGTAATAATACAATTATCTTGTAAATAAAACAATAATAAATTATTCTAATTTTGTTTCCTCGATTAAGTGAATAATTTTTTGACTCTTTAATATTTATTTATTTAAAATAAAAAAATATATTTACGTATTTAGGTGACGCATACCATTAATTAGAATTTATAAATTATTTTCTATATGCATTACTACGTGTTACAATTTACAGTTAATAATTAATAATTATTAATATATTTTTTTTACACTAATTATTATAAATTTTAATGTTAAGCACCTTTGTTGAATGAATAAATTATTTTATCTCAATGAAAAAATTCCGACCTCCCCTGAGTATCGAACCCACGACCCTACGATTCGCAAGCTAACGCATTATGCACTATGCTAAAACGCAATATGGGATTACTATACTATATTTTGCATATGACCGTACAACACGTAAGACCATGTAATAATATTGCATAAAGACAAGATAGTACATACATAGTAAATCAATTTTTTAAATTCGTTCCCATATTGGAAAGATCTGCGGGTATATATATAAATGAATATGCACACACACACACACACACACACACACACACACACACACACACACACACACACACACACACACACACACACACACACACACACACACACACACACACACATACACACATTTATATATATATATAATTTCTGTACACATAAGTAAGGCCTTGTCTACAAAAAACATCGTTCTTTCCAATATTAGAAAGTTGTGGAAATCTAACTAGAATCAAAATAGAAAGCCTAACCATTTCCTTACTTCTCTTACTATGCAGATTCCGCCTAGAAAAACGTGAGTTTTTCCAAAATAGGGAGAAGTTAAGGAAATCTAACTAAAACCAAGATAGAAATCCTAATCATTTCCTTAAGTTTTCTGCTTGTAAAATTTTGACTATACAAAATACGTATTTCTTACAAGCATCAATAAAAGATAAGGAAATCTGAATAAAGTCGAGGAAGTAATAATTAATATGATGATTATTAGATGATCGAAGGGAAATCTAACTCGGATCTGGCGAGATTTACCTACATGAGGAAATCATGAGTAATACTGACTAAGATCTAGCCCGAATTAGGGATATGCCGAGTATATTTCTGCACGGGTATATGCAAGCTATAACTTATATATATATATATATATATATATATATATATATATATATATATAATACAGATTAAACGCATCGACTATATGTACGAAGTTTTAATCGAGCTTATATATTAAACAAATTAATTTCTTGTCACTTGCAAGAGGGTCCAGTCACCAGACATGCAGTGCATACACTGTCTATAAATTAAAATTTTGATATAAACTCAACTTCACATAAATTTAAAAAAAAATTCGAAAAACCATAAAATTATATTATTTATTAAATTATTTATTTTACAAATAAATAGAATAATATCTGTAATTAATTACCAATAATTTTAATAGATATAAGATAACAAAAAATAATATTGTTGAAAGTGTCTCGTCAGTAATGTTATCATAATTTAATTAGTTAAAATTGTATTTAAAATATGTGTATTTATGTATATACTATGCGTTCAGGTTGTAAACAAACCTAATCAATTTATAATCGCAATTTACAAAGGAATATTTGTAATATGAAAAATTTCCCTGCGTTAACAAGATTCTGGTGATTCTTCTACTTCAGTGAAGGAATATAATGGGAATGTTTCCATTACCAACACGTCACCTACGCAGGCACCGGGGTCAAGCCGAGCCTTCAGCGAAGATTGGGCCTCAAAATCTCCACGCTAGTACAGGCGGAGTTTATTTGACGTATACGCACTAATCCAAATATAACCAATCAATTTGTAGAGTTTTTCAGATACGAAGGTAATGAGTTTGCGAAGCAACTATTTGTATGGCAAGATATTGTCGAATGGTAGAATAGAGAAGTTCGCTTAAACTCTCTCTTGTATATTATATGTAAATGCTATATGTATATAAAATGTTTTGAATATAATCTTCAGAGTAAATTCATTTCTTATTTATTTCATCAGAAGGTGGATTCGATTAATTTCTTGTGTGCAGCGTTCCTCATACTCAGAAATTGTGAGCCTCTGCGTGAATCGGCAAATCAGAATTTTAACACTTTGCATAGATTATTTTTTAGAAAATTCAAGCAGATTTAATTAATTACCTTTATTTCTATGTGGCGATAAACGTGATTATAAAAATTGTTGATTTTAAGTAACCGTTCTATTTCTGTTAATCTTTTTGATTCAATCGTAATTATTATTAAATTAAGTTTATTTGTACTTCTTTCCATAATAACACAACAATGTTACGTCGTGAGATGTTTCACATATAAAATAATAATAATACGCAAAGGCGAACAGCAAAGAAAATTTGAAAGTATAGGAAAATGTGCAACAAATTTCCGATGCACAAAGTCCCCATGCTTGAGAGGTACGCGATCGCTCTTGAAGTATGCGTTGATCTATCCTACACAGAGCGCATAGGAGTTTGATTATAAAACTTTTCCATAAATTATAATTCGGCAACTCTCTGGCGTCTTGAAACATCGGTTTTAATTCTCACCGTGGAAACGTGAGAACTAAAACTAACAAATGAACAATATTACGCAATATTAAATTATTATATAATATTATATTATATTTAAGACCCCCCAATATTTAATTAATTTTGCATAATATTCGAAAAATCTTTGTTACCTAATGTAATAATTAGATACAACCCCGTGTAGAAATTCATTCTAGAATCTAACTAGTATCAGGTTAGTTTTCCTTATTAAATGTTCGGATTCAGAAGGGAAATCTAGTCTGATCCTAGTTTCCATGTGTCCCAGTTTTAATAGCATTTTACATAGGGAATGAGCTTAGATTTTGGTAGGTCTACCAAGTTAGAAACTAGACAGAATATAGTCAGAAAATCTAGAAATTAAGACGATTTATAAATTATTCTAATTCTGTTTCCTCGGGCAAGTGAATAATTTTTTTAATTCATTCATATTTATTTATTGAAAATAAAAAATATATTTACGTATTTAGGTAACGCATATCATTTAATTAGAATTTATAAATTATTTTCTCTCTGCATTATTACGTATTACGATTTACAGTTAACAATTAATAATTATTAAGATATTTTTTTACACTAATTATCGTAAATTTTAATATCAATCACCTCCGTTGAACATATAAATTATTTTATTTCGCTGAAAAAAATTCCGGCCTACGCTCAGTATCGAGAACCCACGACCATATGATTCGCAAACTAACGCATTATTCACTCGCTAAAATGCAATATGCGATTACTATACTATACTTTGCATATGATCGTACACCACTTAAGATCATAAAATAATTATATGAATATAAGATAAAACATACATAGTAAATCAATTTTTTAAATTCTTTCCCATGTTGAAAAGATCTGCGGGTGTTTATATATAAATACCAGCATCCCGTCTTGGCTACGCCCGAGATAATAATTTAACCGATTTAATAAACAATTCAATAATATCTAAGTAAAAAGTACTCTATATATAAAAATCTATAATACTATAAATATTTGACCTATCGTCGCTTCTGTATATACAGAATGTACAACCGTATTTAATACACATATATGCATATTACATACGGCTTCTATGGGGAAAATTGTACTTTCGAGTTCGAGCGGTAGAAAAAGATGTCCAAGTGTCTTGAGACGACGATTACAAAGAGTATCATGTTCGGAATATAGGACATGTCTCGGGACGACTGCTATAAAAAAAAAGTTTTTTGGGGAGATAGAATACGACGTCCAGGTATCCCGGGACAACTTTTACTGGGAGGGTACGTGTTCGAATGACAAAAAATGAATCTCTTTCTAGAAGTCTGTTAAAGACTTCCCATAAAAGTCGTCCCAAAACATCCCGACATCGTATTCGAACGTCCCAACATGAATCTCCCGATAGAAAAGGTCCCGTCATACCTGAACATCGTTTTCTACCAACTGAACACGATATTCCCCATAGAAGTCTTCCAGTCATACCCGGACATCGTTTTCTACCGTCCGAACATGACATTTCCCGTAGAAGTTGCCCCGACATATCTGGACATCGTTTTCTACCGTCTGAACACGAAATTTCCCGTAGAAGTCGTCTCGTCATACCTGGACAACATCTTCTAAAGTCTCCGAACACGAAATTCCTCATAGAAGTCGTTCCAAAACACCTGACAATCGCATTCTATCATTTGAACACGAAACTCCACGTAGAAGTCATCCCGAAAAACCTAACATCGCTTTCTAACGACTAAACACAATACTCCCCGTAGAAGTCGTTCGGAAAGAACTAGATATCGTATTTTACCGTCCCAACATGAATCTTCCCATAGAAGTTGATTTCTTCATATCTGGACGTCGTTTTCTACCAATTAAATACAATATTCCCCTTAGAAATCGCCCAAAGATACCTGGATATTGCATTCTATCACCCGACACACAACTGCCTACAGAAATCGTCTTGAGGCAACGGGATATCGTAATCAACCAATAACCCAAGTAATCATAAGCGATCAAAAAATTAAATATAATTCCTCGAGAGAGCAAATAGAGAAAAATGTAATAATGTTGAAACATATTTCCACAGGGGAGCAGATTGCTGATGTATTAACAAAGCCATTGCCAACTGTCAAATTCCTTGAATTCAGAAAAGGAATGGGCATGGAGAAATAATAAAATATAATTCATATTGATCTCATAAATTTATTTTATATTAATAATAGAGATGGTTTGAATAGTTTTTGTTGGGTTTCCCTACTCCTTGCAACAAAAGTTGGACCGTGTGTAATTTCCCAGAACAAACGAGGAAATTATATAGACTGAAAGGAACTATCGTATATCTAATATTAAGTTTTTTTTTATTATATATTATTGTATTTACTCAAGTAATTTTTGAGGGGACATGTTAGACATATATACATTGATTTTGTTAGATTCTTAAGTTTTGTACTTGTAAAATGTTGACTATAGAAAACAGGTATTTCTTTCTAACATCGATAAAAGATAAGCAAATCTGAATAAAGTTGAGAAAGTTATAATTAATATACGACAATTACCAGATGATCGAAGGTAAATATATACATATATATATATATATATATATATATATATATATATATATATATATATATATATATAGTTAGATTATTTTAGCCTTCTATGAATAATAAAGCACAAAATACTTAAAACTAAATATTGGACAGTATCGTAAAGGGATCTAAACATGTGTGTCCACTGGGTCTTATTACGATCTGCGTCTTTGCTGTCCTGCGCGGCGAATGATTTATGAGTTTATTGTTTAGATGCCTGATGTGTTTTTATAGGTTATAAGTTTATCACAAAGGCTTGCAGAGTTTTCAATTTCGAGTACTGCAGTGAGTCTTGCGTTGTTCTTTCGTTTGAACAGACGTCTTTTCTTTCCTCGTTTGAAAGAAAATTCATATTAAAAGTTTATTTCGTGTGTCTTTATTTTAACATTCCACCTACTATATTTAATCAAAATTCAATAGGTTATCGGCCCAGATTTCGCGAGTAAACTTTCCGTGATTTTGTGGCTAGTGTAATCTAGTAATAAAATAAAACTGTGTCAAATACATATCAAAAAAAAAGTTTTTTTCTAGTAAGTGAAAATGAAATCTGTTAAAACAAAAAGGAATATTAAACATTCTAACGGTGAAAAATCTAGAGTGTGGAAATTTAGAATCCGCTCTCTTATATCTGAACTTGATCTATTGCGCGTACTTGTTGAGTAATTCCCTGCAGTAATGGCAGAAGAGTGGAAAAAGTCTGAACACATTGCAAAAGGTGTAATAGTGAATATCTTTAAGATTCTTTCCTCGGTGTTGCAAAAACCAATGACACAACAAAAACAGTTTTGCAGTCTTGATATGGTTTTCCAATATGGCAGAGAAAATTATCGTATAAAGGATCGCAGATTCTATACGAAAAATGAACAGTAATGTTCAGGAGATAGTAAAACAGTTGCACTTAAAAGAAGTATCCTGAATATTACCAGAAAGGAAACATTAAAGGTGTTCTGAAGGACGTCTTGTATTTTTCGGAGGTGCCACAAAATTTACTATCTGTCAGAAAGATGCAGAAAGCACAGATGACTATTCACTTCAATCCAAATGGGATTGAAGTTACTAAAAATGATAAAATAATTTTGTCAGTAAGCCCATAAATAATTTGATTCCTATAGTAGTCTGTAATGCGATAAACAGTAATTATAGTTGATGGCATCAAAGACTTGTACATATGGGCAAATCAAAAATTATTGAAATGAAAAATAATAAGATGGTCGATGGTATTAAATTAATTAATAATATTCTACTAAATGATTATATTTGTGAAGCTTGTATTTTTGGCAAACAAGCAAGAGTACTTTTTCAGAAAAGAAAAAAATAAAAATCATAAAAAGACTATTTTTTATTATTCATTCTGACGTTTGCGGATCAATCACTTCTTCGAAAATAGATGGTAAAAATTATTTTGTATTGTTTGTAGATGAATTTAGGCACTATTGCGTTACATATTTAATAGCATTCAAGTCAGATGTATTTTCTGTTTTCAAAGACTTTACAAAAAAGGAATAAAAGTCCAACTCATTGTAATTAAAAAATAGTAAATTTATATTGTGATTATGGTGGAAAGTATTTATCGAATGAAATGAAGGACTATTGCAAATATAATGAAATCAGGTATCATTTAACAGTTCCTCATACTCTATATTTAAATGGAGAAAGAATGATTAGAACAATTACTGAAAAAGTACTACCTTGATAAGTGAGATAAACTGAAGGAAGTAATTTGGGTAGAAGCAGTTTTAACTGCTTAGTAATTAATAAATCAAACACTTACTAATGCTTTCAAATAGTATAAAATTCCATATCAATTACGGCATGGTAAAAATCCTCAAGTAAAATATTTAAAAGTTTTCGATAGTACAATATATGTGAATAATAAAATAAGAAAAACAAAAATTAAAATTTTGAAGATGAATCTTGGAAAGATATTTTAGTTGGTTACGTTTTACTTTTAATTTTACTATAAAATATGGAATGTAGAATCAGAAAAATTTATTGTGACAAGGGATGTGATAGCTGATGAAATAAATTTTTTGAATTCGAGACCAGAAATGAGGCTTGAATGATTTGTAATAAAAATTCCAAGAAAACTGATCAACGTAATGTTCGTAACAAATCAGTAGAGCCTCAGAAATCTGATAATGAAAAATCAGAAAAATTTCTGGAAGACCAATCTGAGAAAAATGAATCAGATAAACAAGATTTGAAAATAGACAGAAAATCAAATGAAAAATTGAATACGTCTAATAAATCTATAATAAAAATAGATCATTGCGATCAGTCAGAATTTCAAAATGATAAATATAATACAAAGAAAATAATTACAAATCTATGAAGGAGTAATAGAGTCAAATATAAACTAAGAATTTCTTATGAGAAAATAAATTAGGTTTTGTGTGTACAATCAGTAAATTCTGAAATTCCCAATAATATTAATGATATTCAAAATAATATCCATAATGAAAAATGGGAATAAGTAATTAAAGATGAATTAAATTCATATTATTTTAATTGATAGGTAAAATTTGGACACTAGTATCAAAGCCACAAAATAAAAATATTATAGATTGCAAATGGGTATTCGCTATTAAAAATGATGAACATGAAAATCCATCTAAATATAAAGTGCGTCTTGTTGCTCGTGGTGTCAATCAAAAATATTTGATTGATTATTATGAGACGTTTGCTCCTGTAGCAAGAATTACAAGTTTTAGATGATTTATAGAGTTTGCAAATCAATATAATTTGCTTATTCACCATATGGATGCAAAAAACTGCATTTTTAAATGGTTCATTGTAGAAAGAAAATTACATGAAACTTCCGGAAGGAATTAAATACAAAACAAATCAAGTTTCTAAATTAAATAAAGCTATATATGGATTGAAACAAGCAGTAAGATGTTAGTTTGAAATTATGATAAAACATTAATAGAAAATGGTATTAAAAAATTCATTAGTTGATCGTTGGATATAAATTTTAAATAAAGGAGAAATATCTAAGAATATATATGTTGTACTCTACGTAGATGACTTAGTAATTGTTACAGCCAATATTAAAGGAATGCATAATTTAAAAACTTATCTAATGAATAAATTCAGAATGACAGATTTAAAAGAAATTAAACTATTTCATGGAATAAAAATTACAATATGATGTAATTACGATGTATATAATGAAATAATGAAATTATGAAATTATGAAATTATGAAATAATGAAATAATGATGTACTTATTCTTAATTAGACTTCATATATAAAAATGATTTTAAATTAATTTAACACGAGTGATTGTGATGCTGTAAGCACACCACTTGAAAATAATATAAATTATATTGATTTAAATTCAGATAACAAATACGACGCCCTTTTTCAAAATCTTATCAGATGCTTAATGTATGTAATGATTTGTACGCGTCCAGATTTGAGTACAGAAAAAAAAATTTCTAAGTAGATATTCAAAGAAAAATAATACAGAACTACGGAAATGCTTAAAAAGAGTTTTAAGATATTTGAATGACAGATTTAAAAGAAATTAAACTATTTCATGGAATAAAAATTACAATATGATGTAATTACGATGTATATAATGAAATAATGAAATAATTAAATAATGAAATAATGAAATAATGAAATTATGAAATAATGAAATTATGAAATAATGAAATTATGAAATAATGAAATAATGAAATAATGATGTACTTATTCTTAATTAGAGTTCATATATAAAAACGATTTTATAAAATCCTTAATCCTTTTTCAAAATCTTATCGGATGCTTAATGTATGTAATGATTTGTACGCGTCCAGATTTGAGTACAGAAAAAAAAATTTCGAAGTAGATTTCAAACAAAAATAATACAGAACTATGGAAATGACTAAAAAGAGTTTTAAGATATTTAAAAGGTTCGACGAATTTAAAATTAACTTATAAAAAAGGCAACAGTGAAAATATTTTAAATGGTTCTAATGATTCTGATTGGGGTGGCCATAACGGTACTGATAGAAAAAGTGCTATAGGCTACTTATTTAAGTTATTTGAAAAATGCACGTTTTGCTGGAATACTAAAAGACAAGCATCTGTAGCAGCTTCTTCAACAGAAGCTGAATATATGATCTTATTTGAAGGTGTTAAAAAAACATTACGGCTAAAGTCTTTAATAAATAGTATAGAAATTAAAATCATGAAACCGATTGTAATTTATGAAGAAAATAACGGTTGTATAAGTATAGCGAATAACCCAAGTAATCATAAGCGATCAAAACATATAGATATGAAATATCATTTCACGAGAGAGCAAATACAGAAAAATGTAATAATAATGAAACATATTTCCACAGGGGAGATGATTGCTGATGCACTAACAAAGTCATTGCCAACTGTGAAATTCCTTGAACTCAGAAAAGGAACGAGCATGGAGGAATAATAGAATATAATTCGTATTGTTTTCATAAATATATTTTATACTAATGATTGAGACGGTTTTAATAAGTTTTACTGGGTTTCCCTATTCCTTGCAACAAATGTTGGACCGTGTGTAATTTCCCAGAACAAACGAGGAAAGAATATAGACTGAAAGGAACTATCGTATATCTAATATTAAGTTTTATTTTATTATATATTATTGTATTTACTCAAGTAATTTTTGAGGGGACGTGTTAGACATATATACATTGATTTTGTTAGATTATTTTAGCCTTCTATAAATAATAAAGCAACAAATACTTGAAACTAAATATTGGACAGTATCGTAAAAGGCTGTAAACATATATGTCCGCAGCGTCTTATTACGATCTGCGTCTTTGCTGCCCTACGTGACAAATGATTTATGAGTTTATTGTTTAGATGCCTGGTTTTATATAGGTTTTAAGTTTGTCACAAGGGCTTGCTAATTTTCGATTTCGAGTACTGTAGTGAGTCTTGCGTTGTCCTTTCGTTTGAACAGACGTCTTTTTTCCTAGTTTGAAATAAAGTTCATATTAAAAGATTATTTCGTGCATCTTTGTTTTAAAATTTCACCTACTATATTTAATAAAAATTCAATATATATATATATATATATATATATATATATATATATATATATATAATGGTATGCATTACCTAAATACGTAAATATATTTTTTATTTTAAATAAATAAATATTAAAGAGTCAAAAAATTATTCACTTGCCCGAGGAAACAGAATTAGAATAATTTATAAATCGTCTTAATTTCTAGATCTTCTGACTAGATTCTGTCTAGTTTCTAACTTGGTAGACCTACAAAATCCAAGCTCGTTCCTTATATCACATGCTACTAAAAGTGGGACAAATCGAAACTAGGATCAGACTAGATTTCCCTTCTGGATCTGAACAGTTAATAAGGAAAACTAACCCAATAGTAGTTGGATTCGAGAATGAATTTTTACACGGGTATTTCTGCACAGGATACTTACAGCTTTCTTTCTATATTAGTCTTAATAGTGCTTGATAATGTTGCTGGTATTATTAATATTCTATTATTATAACTACTAACCTTATTGTTAGTATTATTATTTATTAATAGTACTATTATTATTAAAATTATTATTATTATAACGAATATTAAGAATAGAAGAAAACTGGCAAATGTTTATGATTTGATTTAAGAAAGTATTTCAGAATAATTAATTATATTAATAAATAAATATTTATGTATGCATTTATTTATTTATTAATTAATGAATCAAAATAGTATATATTTTTAAATTAATACGCATCCGTTCCAAATCTTATTTTATTTAAATATATAATTATTATTAAAGATTGCATTTATATTACTTGTTAAATAATTAATTATATAAATCTAATTTAATAAAAGAAATGCATACATCAATAATGTTCAACTCGATTTAGAATATGTTATTAGAAATTATATATACCATGAATATATAACATTGAACATTTCTATTACACATTTTAAGTATAGATTTAATTGAAACAATATGTAAAATTAAACAATAAATTATAATAGCGTTATTATTATACATTTCATTACTTAAGGCATACTAACACATATTATAAAAAATATTTATTGTTAACATAAAATAAAATTATTCAGTTAATGGATTAATATCAATAGCAAAAAAACTAACAATACAATAAGTTAGAAAAAGGGTAAAAACGATACTCGTCGCGAAATCTCTAGAAAGCTGAGAGAACCAGGAGGAAACCCCTTCACCTAATTTTGGGTGTCCGGTACAGCGATAGCTCTTTTAAAAAATTGGCTCCGATGCAATTAATGGGCAATTCAGATAGCGCAACCACCAATAAAATAAAAAGATGAGTTTGAAGATGACGAGATGAATGCCCTCAGCGCCAAGGAAAAATTACCCTTTAAAAAAGGAGGAGTTTTCCTTTGTGGCAGTAGAGCTTTTTCGGCTTTAAAAAGTAGATTTTCATTCAAGACTTCAAGTTTTTCTAAGTTCGATCGTAGTGATTTTGACGCGATATTTCGATACAACAACAATAACAACAAAAACAGCAGCAGCGGCAACAACAAATCTCCCTCTTCAGAGTCCGGTAGGGTTCAGTAGGAAATAAAGTTCTAATAAAAAGTAAGTAAAATCAGTCATAATATTTAAAAAATTTTTCCTTACTCTCTCTCTCTGTTTACATATAGTTTCAATGTTAGCCAGCCGAAATGTATACAATACTCGATACAGCGTAGTTTAAGATCAAGATAGAGAGAGAATTGTTTATATTTGTAAGTCGAGTGTCGAAAAGAAAGGCCTCTAAAAAGACGCGTCTAGAACGACGCGGACAGACTGTTGCGAGCGCTTGTCGAGCGAGGTACCTCAATTAAGTAACGTTAGAGAAACTCTGATTGTTAGTTAAGATTGTAGTTGCATTTTGTTGTTAATTTTATTATATGGATTTTGTGCGTTAGGCGAGTGTTGCTCTGCCCTGAAGTGTAACTAGCCCTAAGCGGCGCTTGCGGAATTGTGTGATTTCCAGCGGCTCATCGTCTCGATCTGGGTACCTGCCCCGAGCACAGCCGTGTCTCCTCGCTGATAGGCCCCTGTCGCCTCGAGAGAGACTCCGATCTCCAAGTGGGAGATCTAATTCAGGGTACGAGGCCATACCCGACGGAGTTTGAAGTCTGCGCATAAAACCCAATTCAATTTGTTATGACGCATATCATATCGTATGTTAGACAGTAAGTTCTATATATATATTTATTTGAATGATCATTCAATTTAACCTTTTATTTATTTAGTGTGTATGTGTCTAATTCGGAAATATTGGCTTTTTCCTCCACTCTTCAAGTGGAGGTTTTTTATGCCGGTATTTCAACAAATAAACGATTCATGTTAATTAAAGTGTTTTATTCATAATTGTGTCATGATTTCACTTGTTATTATTATTACAATTATTATTATGTATTCCACCAAACCTTGTCCTCTAAAATAATTAAGCAAAAATAACACTCTCTCTCATCCCTTTTTATCCGGAGAAGTAGTCGGACCCTTTCTATTAGGGTCCAACATTCTCCTTAGAGAAACAATAACACTTTTGTTTAAATTTTATTTATTTTTTTTTATATACTCGAGACAAGTCAGATAACTAATAACGACTTGGATGTGGCTGCGGTGTAGGGAATTGTTTCTTTGCTCCATTTGGAGCAAGCAAATGATTCCCAAATATATGACAATACCCTGCCAAGTCACAGCTTTGTTAGAAGTTTTCTATGGTAATGCAGTAGATCAGAACTCTTGATCTTGAAACACTTTATTTAGTCTTTTGACGCTGGTCCTTGTGAACAGACGTTCCTTCCTCGTATTAATTAAATTCATATTATAAAGTATTTCTCGAGTCTGATATTTTACTTCCTAATATTTCAGTGCAAAATATATATAAATTCAATATGTAATGTTATTAAATTTATTTGTCAAGTCTTGTAGTTACTTTTTGATCATATTTGTCTAGGAAAATGGACAATATAGAAAAAAGTTAATTAAAAGTAATAATTGAATCATTCATGTTTCTTTCTCTTTCTTCCGTTATATTTAGTTAATTGAGTTTTAACCTTTAGAGTGCCGGAATCTGAGAAATTTCAAAAGCCCCGTTTTTCTATAAAAAAAAGTGAGTTTAGGCCATGCACAAGAGACTAAACAAATGCCAAGCCTTTGGCAGATTGGAGCACCCGGCCTGATACTGTAATGCACATGGCAATTTTGTTCTTTTTCGTAAAAAACGTTTAGAAGATTTTCGAAGCATCAAAAAAGTTTCCCTAGGGGGTTTTGGGGTTGCTAAATATAATTCTGAAATCAAACTTTCAAAATGGAAAATGGCGGATTCAAGATAGCGACCAACTTGAAATAACCTAAATAACCTTAAGGACCTACTTAGTTGTGCTTGATTAATGAAATAACATATGACGCCTATAGGCATCATCCCGGCCTTCTCAAGGTTACGAGTGAAATTTACTTGGACTTATTTCGAGATCAATATTATTTATTTCCTTAACTGCTTCATTATACCGTCGTTCACTTCTACATCAGTTATCTAAACTTTATAATTAAAAAAGGCTTAACAACTACTTCTAAAGGGATACGATAATACGATATTTTATTAAATATTGTCTTGGTATTGAAAAATCACAAAAACTGATATCTTAATTTAGAACTTATATGTTGGAAGGTAAAAGGACACTTGTAATGAAATAAAATATATTGTAGCATTCTATAGACTTCCTTATTGTAAAGTAATTGAAATGATTTAAAAAATTTACAATTAATTTTGTAGAAGAGACACACATTAGGTAAAAATTTATTTTTAACCAATATTTTATAATTTCAACATTAAATTAATATTTCTGATTTTTATTTTCCATTATAATTGATAAATGTATATTTTTCTGTTCTGTTAATAATTGATTTTTATAACCTACGAGAGAAAAGTTGTACTTTTTAGTATAATTATACTGTTTTTAATTATTTTGCAATTAACTTGGCATTACGACATATACAAAAACTAATCTTAGACGTTTAATTTTTTTGGAGTGTTAAATTAGTCCTCGGAATTGATTATCAATGAATTATACATTTCATTAACATAATAAATTAGCAAATATAAGTAAAATAAAATAGCAAAACAAGAAATTCGACGATAATTTACACAGTTTGCTGTCTTTGAATAGCCGTGGGTTTCTCTAAACTCAAACGAGATAAGGCGTGGAATCACGAAATTAACGAAGAACGGGTAAGGAGCTCGCAACGCAAGCCCATTTTAAAGGAGCTTCTTCCGAAAGAACGCACATTGCATTTAGCGAAAGAGACGAGCGACGTGCACGCGCAGACCGCTAGATATAGAGGAAGATAAAATCAAGAGAAGTGCACCAAGAGATACAGACGCACAGAGGCACATGCATATCTCTATAGTTCAGTACAAACTGGGAGCAGTAGCGGCAGCTTTGCTTTGCGCCCGCATGGGTTGTCTAGGCAACGCGCTAATTAGCTCCAGCCGACTCTTTGGAGTGGATACTTGACTCTGTATACTTGGTGCAAAACCTCCCTCTGCGATGATGTGCCTTCCTTTCCTCCTCAAACCCTGCACTGAGTCACTCATATGTGTGTGTGTAGGCATGTATGTAGGTATATATGTATATATGTACTCTCGAGGTCGCAGTGACAATCCGTGATACGGTTGCCACGTCCACGCTGTATATAATATCATATACACGATCTGTAATCCTGATTCTCACTCACTCACTCTCTCTCTCTCTCTCTCTCTCTCTCTCTCTCTCTCTCTCTCTCTCTCTCGCTCTTCGTCCCTCGCTAAGATTGCCATTTTGCGCCGCGGAATTCAGCATATTAACAACGCGGGCTTATACGGCTCTCCGGCGGTATAACATCGTGCGTGCGTATATGTATGTAAGCGTGCATCGCATTTACGATTCACGGGGCCGCGATTAAGGAAAAAAGTAAAAAATTTCTAACTTTCTAAGTATACATACACTTACGTACATATAAGTTTTGCTTTCCAGAATGAAATATAAGCTCTAATATTTAAACAAGAATATAAGTATTTTACTTACTTAATGAATCAAGAAGAAAATCAAGTACATAAAAGCTAATAATTTGAAAGATTTATAAAGAACAATAACTATGTTTGATTTTTATTCAATTTTTTCATTCATAAAGTTCGACAAGAAATAATTAAGGAAATAATTATCTTTGATACTTATTTATATGTAATCAGTTAATTGGGTACAAAAAATGAATGAAAATTTGCCTACTTTGTTATTTTGTACTTCTTACAATTAAGAAGTTAAATTAGTCTATCTTACTTATTTGTAAAATAAATAATATAGTTTCATGGAAAACAATTTTTTAAATATTTCTATAAATTAAGTCCAATTTTTATCAAAACCTGTTTACCAAGGATTTACATGATTTACAGGATATTCCAGAAATTTTAGTTTAGAGAGAGAGAGAGAGAGAGAGAGAGAGGGAGAGAGTGTACACACTATATGTTTCGAGACTGACCAATCCTGCACTAAGTAAAAAATAGGCTTGCTTCAATACTAAGCCAGAAGAAGACTTTGTAAATTAGTTCGATGAACAATTTCCACTTTATTAATTGAAATAATGGTTAACGTCAAAAAATTTAAATAAAAATCAATATTTATCTTTTAAAAATGTTTATCTTTATATTGAGATAAACGATTTTTATTACGTATGCGTAATTACTTTGTTTTATATTGTTGACAGTTAAATTGTGTTTAGATAACTGCTATTCTAAAAGTAAATGCAAACACGCTAGTGACAATGGATTCGTTACTTTGTAAAATGCGTTAATTTTAAGCAATTCGAAGGAAGATAGTCTTGCAGGGCGTAAAAATCAATTTTCAAATTAGTGTCAAGCATTATTATACCACGAGATTTGAAAAAATATTCTAATGCTGTGGTTTGAGTTTGGAGTAATGTAAAATATATATTTGCTGAATATCGACTATTATAGGTATTAAACAATAATTTTAAAAAATCGAATTACTATATGAGCACGACTGTCCTGAAAAACGATTCATGTTTCACACTTGCAAACCGAAGACATATATACATTGATTTTGTTAGATTATTTTAGCCTTCTATGAATAATAAAGCACAAAATACTTAAGTAACGCATATCAATTAATTAGAATTTATAAATTATTTTCTATCTGCATTATTACGTATTACGATTTACAGTTAACAATTAATAATTATTAATATATTTTTTTACACTAATTGTCGTAAATTTTAATATCCATCACCTCCGTTGAACATATAAATTATTTTATTTCGCTGAACAAAATTCCGGCCTCCGCTCAGTATCGAGAACCCACGACCATATGATTCGCAAACTAACGCATTATTCACTCTGCTAAAATGCAATATGCGATTACTATACTATACTTTGCATATGATCGTACACCACTTAAGATCATAAAATAATTATATGAATATAAGATAAAACATACATAGTAAATCAATTTTTTAAATTCTTTCCAATGTTGGAAAGATCTGCGGGTGTTTATATATAAATACCAGCATCCCCCGTCTTGGCTACGCCCGAGATAATAATTTAACCGATTTAATAAACAATTCAATAATATCTAAGTAAAAAGTACTCTATATATAAAAATCTATAATACTATAAATATTTGACCTATCGTCACTTCTGTATATACAGAATGTACAACCGTATTTAATACACATATATGCATATTACATACGGCTTCTATGGGGAAAATTGTACTTTCGAGTTCGAGCGGTAGAAAAAGATGTCCAAGTGTCTTGAGACGACGATTACAAAGAGTATCATGTTCGGCATATAGGACATGTCTCGGGACGACTGCTATAAAAAAAAAGTTTTTTGGGGAGATAGAATACGACGTCCAGGTATCCCGGGACAACTTTTACTGGGAGGGTACGTGTTCGAATGACAAAAAATGAATCTCTTTCTAGAAGTCTGTTAAAGACTTCCCATAAAAGTCGTCCCAAAACATCCCGACATCGTATTCGAACGTCCCAACATGAATCTCCCGATAGAAAAGGTCCCGTCATACCTGAACATCGTTTTCTACCATCTGAACACGATATTCCCCATAGAAGTCTTCCAGTCATACCCGGACATCGTTTTCTACCGTCCGAACATGACATTTCTCGTAGAAGTTGCCCCGACATATCTGGACATCGTTTTCTACCGTCTCAACACGAAATTTCCCGTAGAAGTCGTCTCGTCATACCTGGACAACATCTTCTAAAGTCTTCGAACACGAAATTCCTCGTAGAAGTCGTTCCAAAACACCTGAAAATCGCATTCTATCATTTGAACACGAAACTCCACGTAGAAGTCATCCCGAAAAACCTAACATCGCTTTCTAACGACTAAACACAATACTCCCCGTAGAAGTCGTTCGGAAAGAACTAGATATCGTATTTTACCGTCCCAACATGAATCTTCCCATAGAAGTTGATTTCTTCATATCTGGACGTCGTTTTCTACCAATTAAATACAATATTCCCCTTAGAAATCGCCCAAAGATACCTGGATATTGCATTCTATCACCCGACACACAACTGCCTACAGAAATCGTCTTAAGGCAACGGGATATCGTAATCAACCAATAACCCAAGTAATCATAAGCGATCAAAAAATTAAATATAATTTCTCGAGAGAGCAAATAGAGAAAAATGTAATAATGTTGAAACATATTTCCACAGGGGAGCAGATTGCTGATGTATTAACAAAGCCATTGCCAACTGTCAAATTCCTTGAATTCAGAAAAGGAATGGGCATGGAGAAATAATAAAATATAATTCATATTGATCTCATAAATTTATTTTATATTAATAATAGAGATGGTTTGAATAGGTTTTGTTGGGTTTCCCTACTCCTTGCAACAAATGTTGGACCGTGTGTAATTTCCCAGAATAAACGAGGAAATTATATAGACTGAAAGGAACTATCGTATATCTAATATTAAGTTTTTTTTTATTATATATTATTGTATTTACTCAAGTAATTTTTGAGGGGACATGTTAGACATATATACATTGATTTTGTTAGATTCTTAAGTTTTGTACTTGTAAAATGTTGACTATAGAAAACAGGTATTTCTTTCTAACTTCGATAAAAGATAAGCAAATCTGAATAAAGTTGAGAAAGTTATAATTAATATACGACGATTACTAGATGACCGAAGGTAAATATATACATATATATATATATATATATATATATATATATATATATATATATATTGTTAGATTATTTTAGCCTTCTATGAATAATAAAGCACAAAATACTTAAAACTAAATATTGGACAGTATCGTAAAGGGATGTAAACATGTGTCCACTGGGTCTTATTACGATCTGCGTCTTTGCTGCCCTGCGCGGCGAATGATTTATGAGTTTATTGTTTAGATGCCTGATGTGTTTTTATAGGTTATAAGTTTATCACAAAGGCTTGCAGAGTTTTCAATTTCGAGTACTGCAGTGAATCTTGCGTTGTTCTTTCGTTTGAACAGACGTCTTTTCTTTCCTCGTTTGAAAGAAAGTTCATATTAAAAGTTTATTTCGTGTATTTTTATTTTAACATTCCACCTACTATATTTAATAAAAATTCAGTAGATTTTAACTTTTATTCATAAAAAAATACTTTGTTGATGGCTTACTTAAAATGTTTTTACAATTTATGTATTAGTAAGGATGGTTATTATAAGAAGTGCTATGGATTGTTCTACTAATGGGGTGGAGTAAATTTCACAGAATAAATTTTTTTTGAAGGATAATTTATTAGAAGAGAAAAATGGTCCAAACATAATTTTCCGCAAAATACAATTTTTTATTTATTTCTTTTAATATTCATGATTTTTCAATTTTTTGCAACTTTAAAACTGTATGTAAGTATTTTTATCGTAAATTAGTGATGTATCTATGCAGAATTCATAACCAAAATAATGATGTATACTTTAAACTATAAAAGTGTAATTATAAAATATATCTAAAACTAACGAACTATGTTTTTTCTTTTATTTATTTTATTTAACGTTATTTTATTTATGTTCGCAACTACTGGTGCTAATCAGCGACGGAGGTTTACTATGTGTAAGTAAAAAAAGCATGTGTAAACAGTCAATCGGCTGAGACAGAGACATGAATTCGAATTACCTAATTACAAGTCTTTCGCTCTATAGCAATCGAACCATCGAACTCTTCTCGAATTATATGTATGATATATATGCCTAACTATATCAGGGAGCACGGTGCGCTCCGATCCCAAGTATGGGTACTACAGTCTTCGGACGATCGTGCTATATATACAACGATATTGGGTTTCGAGATTTTCAAATAATTATTGCGTCAGTATTAAACCATTCTATTACTTTTGATTATGCGTAAAAAAAAGCTATACGGTTATACTGCGATTCAAAAAAAGTTATGTGTAAAAAACTTTTATTATACAAAAGTTATTAATCAGTGAATTATTTTACCTCCGTTTTCATTACCTTTCTACTTATTTAATTTTGTCCATCCGGTAAATACTCACTAGATTTGCATAACTTCCGATAGTAACTAACTAAATCAAGTGAACCGATAGTGCCTCGAAGCCGAGTTTGATATATATATATATATATATATATATATATATATATATATATATATATATATATATGCATATTATGTGTATTTACTATCCTGGTAGAAATCTAACAATTTTTAATAGGCTGGAAAGTAGTTACTAGGTAGTAAAAATAGAATCAATGATTGTGGCTAGAAACAAAGTAAATCTTAAAATCCAAAATATGAACGTTGTAAATAAAATTAAGAAAAAGGTAGAAACTAAGATTAAAAGCTAGTTAAAAACCAGGTAGAAACTAGGTTGTTTTGAACTCTGCGTCTGATTAGTAAATGAGCAATTTATTTCACAATTAATATTTATATAATATTATAACATTATGTTGTTGATTTAAGAAAAGAAAAATCATAAGATACGGAAACTAATAATTTAAAAAAATTACAAAATAATAATAAAGTCTGCTTTTCGTTCGATTTTGTTATTTTAAAAATTATACGTAATAAACTAGTTTTGGAAATATTTTCCTTTTATTATTCAATATCTGAAATTTCGCATGAAGCAATTAATTAAAAAATTCTATTCTTTGATCTCTTATACCGGCTTCAATTATTGGTTCTTAGTTAGTAATTCTATTCTATTTATTTATACAATAAATAATATCATTAAAATTTTTTTATATTTTATCAAATAAAATTAATTTTTTAAATTAAAAATCATACTGAGTTCAGAACTATAATTCGTAACTTTTCGGATGATTTGCCATTCCCGCAAGTGTTAAAACATTAAGTTTGTTAGTATATAGGTATAATAATAATAATAATAATAATAATAATAATAATAATAATAATAATAATAATAATAATAATAATAATAATTTTTTTTTTTTTTTTTTTTGGGAGGAGGAGAAAAATCCTTTATGGATCCCTCCTAAAGGATCAAATAACAGTGCTATATTTGACAGTATATCTCTCTTCGTTACTGTATCAGAAGGCTGATCTAACTGGAGCGCACTAATTCGAAATTCATCTTGCTCCGGACTCCAGTGCACGCCCAAGGTTTTAACCGAATTTTTTTCTATGTGTTTACAGATAGGAGGGTTATCCCGTTGCGCGCAAAATGGGAGAAGCCCCAAATTATTTGCAGCCCATTTATCCAAGGTAATACCGGCTAATTTTAGAAGCTCGTATTATTCTATCCATTTCTGAAAAGCCGTGGCAAGGTCATCCGCGCCTGCGAACGTATCATCGACATACATTTCGAAATTCAAACAATGAGCGCCGAGCGGAAAGCGATTCCATTCATCGGTCGCTAATTGTATTAGTGTACGGCTGTCTAAATACGGAGCGCATGCGGTCCCGTAAGTTACCGTGTTAAGACGATATGTCACGGGCGGGTCCCGATGGCTCGATGACCACACGATTCTTTGTAGATCCTGATCGGTTGCTGCGACACGGATCTGGTGAAACATCTTCACCATATCAGCGGTAAACACGTATTTATATCGATGCCAGTTTAACAATACGAGTGAGCGATCGCGCTGAAGTGCGGGGCCGGATATTAAAAAGTAATTCAGGCAAAAGTGCTTGCGCGTACGTCGGGAGGCATCGAACACCACCCATATGTTTTTATTATTTATAACGGCGTGATGAGGTAAATACCACGCATCAACGGTACTTAAATCAGTTTCACGAAATCGTGACATATGACCGAATTTTTCATAAGCTACCATGAACTCCCGATATGCATGTGCTACTTCAGGATCGCGCAAAAAGCGACAGTGCATATAATTCAGTGGTCCAAGAGCCATTTGTAGTGTTTCATTACCTGCGTCGGGAAGAGGTGTCTTTAATGGCAGCCGCACCATCTACCGACCGTCATTCGCTCGCGTATGAGTCTCAGAAAATAATTTTTCGCACGCTTCTTCTTCCGGCGTCAGACGAGGGGCAGTTAACGGCACTTCCTCGAGAACCCAAAAGCGCTCTAGTGTCTTGTTCATTGACTCACAAGGTACGCTGTGCAATGTACGCATCGGATCTTTATTACTCTGCTCCGTCCGCCCAGACGTACATTGTTCGACAGAACCAGAGAGGATGCATCCTAAGACGGTGTCCTGCGCAATTAACTGGGCTGATTTAAAGCGTTGTAATCCGGGCCGGAGTAAGCGGCTGTATACGTCTGCACCCAAAATTATATCCACCGTGTCGGGTACGTAAAATTGAGGGTCCGCCAATACTAAATCCTTGAATTGGTCTATATCAATGTTTACTAATTTGCGAGCAGGAATTTGAGAAGTAAGGCGTGGAAGCAGTAGAGCTTCGACAATAATATCCAAAGTATTATTGATAAGCGATCCTAATTGAAACATAGTTTTAGCGCGGGCAGACCCAACAGTGTTACCGCCCACTACCGTTATAGATATTTTCACGCGCTGTTTCGGGAGTCCGAGCAGCTGCGCTGTCGCCTCTGTCACGAACGACACCTTCGACCCTTGATCTAAGAACGCTCGAACGCGTGTTTCAGTCCCTTGGGGGCCCATTATTCTTACCTGCGCCGTAGCGAGTATGACTGAATATGCAGGCACGGAGATATTGGCTGTATGTACATTTATACCTGCGGAAGTTTGAGCGCTCTCATCTCGAGCATATCTCTGTAAGAAGGGTCATCTGCGACTTAGTGTTGAAATTAATGAGAGAATGATGCTTTTCTCGACAAACGTTACACCGGCTGGAAGACGGACAATCCTTGATCTTATGATGTCCCGAACAGTTGTAGCAAAAACGCAGATGACGAACTTTGACACGACGAGCATAAGGCGTCTTTACCATAAATTCCGGGCATTTTCCTATTGTATCCAATCCCGAGCAGAGAGGACACTTGAACGTGTTGCTCTTATACGATTGCCGTGTGCTAGCGTGAAAGATATTCCGCGATATAGAAGACGATTTGTTGTTCGCTCTATGGCTTCGTTTGTCCTGTCTATTATCGGTCTTATTCTCGGTCCCATAACTGATCACACTCAGTGCATACGCGCACTTTTCTAGAAAGGCTGACATTTCGGCAAAAGTTGGAAAACGAGTGCGTAGAAGCAGAAGTCAGATCCACAATCGGGGACCTATCCTTCGCACTTAACTCAGATTCCCACATTTTTCGCGACTCGGTGTCAAGGCGCGAACTAATAATGTGCACGAACCATATGTGCCAGTGCTCGACGGGCATTTTCAAATTAGCTAGGGCTCGAACAATGCGCAGACACTCGTCGACGAAGGCCCTTATCTCAGTTACCGATTCTCTTTTTAAACTCGGTATACTCAGTAGTGCGTTTATATGGTTCGCTACCGTTATACGTGGATTATAAAAGCGTTCCCGTAATGCCTTCCAAGTGGAAGCATAATTTACGTTTGTAATCGCAACATCCTTTACTCAATCCGTCGCGGGACCTTTGAGACACGATTTTAAATATGACGATTTTCATGGATAGTTTTGTGTTCGGATGGTAGAATACGATGGCCAGGTGAGTCGGGAGGATTTCTACAGGAAGTCTCCTATTCGGACGATAGAACTTGACACCCAGGTGTTTGTCGACGGCTTTCACGTACAGTTTTATTTTCGGAGGGTAGAATACGATGTTCGTGTGTGGCGATGACTTTTACGGAGAGTTTCCTGTTTGGATGGTAGAACACGATGTCCAGTTATGTCGCGACGACTTCTGCGGAAAATTTCTTGTTCAGTTGTCTATCGACGACTTTCACGGGGAGTTTTGTGTATTAATCGAAAATCAGTACTTATATGTCTAAAAATGTTTGATATTAAAAAAACTTTATAGTATAGTAAAATAGTTTTCAAGAATATATAAAAAACTTTTGAATCTCATTAAGATCATGCGTTCTTTTATAAAAATCAGATATATGCTTCTAGTAATAGTACATCTAGGATTCTTTCCTGAATCAAATAAGAAAAAAAATCTTATTTACGACAAAAAATCAATAACATTTCAGAATATAAATATACTAGATATAACTCTCAAAAATTTATGAAATTTCTTTAAAATTAATTCTACGATAGTATAAAATAAGGCAAGTATATGGTGTAGTCGAATTCTTTATCATTTGAAACTTCTTTCGAATGTAATACATTTATCAATATAATCATTGTATTGTATTTATATATATGTATATATGAATAAATGTTTTTCTAATGAGGCTGTTCAGTCAATTACACATGAATGTGCGATGCTTAAAAAACAACTTATAGATTTATCATTTTTAAATATTTCTAATTTAAGCAAAAGAAAGTATTGAAATCAATTTTTACATAGTCAATTATATGTAAATATATATGAGTATTATTATATTATTCAATAAAAAAGTTACTTATTAAAAGTGTGCCCATGCACTCACTTATTTAAACGTGGAACGAAAGTACTATGAAAGTATAATTGAAAAATTATTTTGACACGTAGTTGCGGGAAAGTTTTTTGGTAAACAAAGGAATTGTAGATGCTAAATTATTTCTTTTTTCTACAAAATAACTACCCATATAAAATTACACTGGGATCCTGTTTACTCTATGAAATTATTGGATTCTTTGAAATGAGTTTTTTAAAAACCGCTTAAAATCAGCTTCAATCACTTACAATAACCGAAATCATTTGTTCAGAAAATTATTTGAAATTATCAGGTACGTGAATAAGTCTTTCCCGTTTTTTTTCAAATTTTGAGCCTTTATTGTGAAAAAATGGTTACAAATGAAATATTGAAAGTATTGGCCATCGCTAGCTACAACTTTTTCCCATCTTTCTGGCAACATACGAATCCCGTTGCGAAAAAATTCGACCGGTTTGGCCTCTATCCAGTCATCCCCCCATTTTTTGGCTTCCTCGTAGGAATGGAAGTGCTGGTCAGCCAGGCCATGCGTCATCGATCTGAAGAGATGGTAATCAGACGGAGCAACGTCTGGACTATACGGCGGGTGGGGTAGGACTTCCCATTTGAGCGTTTCTAAGTATGTTTTCACCGTTTTCACCGGCGGTGCAACATGTGGGCGAGCATTGTCATGTTGCAAAATAACTTTGTCGTGCCTGTCGGAGTATTGTGGCCGTTTTTCTCGCAGTGCGCGGCTCAAACGCATCAATTGTCGTCGATAGACCTCGCCTGTGATCCTTTCATTCGGTTTCAGAAGCTCATAGTAAACCACACCTAGCTGGTCCCACCATATACAGAGCATGAGCTTGGCGCCATGAATATTTGGCTTGGCCGTCGATGATGATGCATGGCCGGGTAGTCCCCATGATTTTCTTCGCTTCGGATGATCGTAACCTATCCACTTTTCATCGCCAGTCACGATACGATGCAGAAAACCCTTTCTTTTATGTCGCTGAAGCAGCTGTTCGCAAGTGAAAAAACGCCGTTCGACGTCTCTCAGCTTCAGTTCGTACGGCACCCAATTTCCTTGCTTTTGGATCATTCCCATGGCTTTCAAACGCTTGGAAATGGTTGTTCGGTCAACTCCCAATGCTTCAGCAAGTTCTTCTTGCATTTGACAAGAATCTTCATCAAGCAAAGTCGCCAATTCTCGATCTGCAAAGATTTGCGGCCGCCCGGAACGCTCCTTGTCTTCCACGTCGAAATCACCGCTTTTGAAGCGTCGAAACCATCCGCGAACACTTGAATCATCGACACAACCTTCTCCATAAGTCTCCTGAAGCAATCGATGCGTCTCGGCAGCAGATTTCTTCAAATTGAACCAATAAAGTGAAACTTCCCGCAAATGACGTCGACTCGGCTCAAATTTCGACATTTTCACGATATCAAAAATTTATGATGCGAAAAAATTTTAACTAATGTGTTAGTTTGGAATTGTTGGCATATGAATAAGCTTTGATTATGACATATGTAACCATTGAATACTCGCACAGTATTGGTGGCGCCATCTCTTACAAAAAAACGGGAAAGACTTATTCACACTCCTAATATTTTAAAATCAGTTGAAAAGCAGTTTTCAGATTCAATAAATTTTGTACCTTCTATCAAATTACTAGTAAAATCTTGTGAAAATACTGAAAATTAATCTGACAAAATAAGTGTAAGGTTATGAAAATGTAATTGAGGATCTGAGTAATGATGATTTTTTAAGTATTAATGTTTTTGTTCTCAAGCACGGAACATAGTGATCTTAGAATGAATAGTTTACATTAAGTACAAGTACAAGATACTGAAATGCAAAAATTTAAGAGAAATAATGTCAGTTTATTTACTGACAATAAAAATTGATGTATATTTAAAAATCATGATGATAACAAAAATTACTCAAGTCATTTTCTTTATTTCGTAATTTAACTGGAGTTACTTATAAAAGTTTGCATTGAAACAATTATGCATTGATAAGTAGAAATTCTAAAGGCCTCGATGTTATATAGTCTGATCCGTAGGTAAATTTAATAATTTTATGTTACAGAATTTTGAGCTATTCATCGATTATTTATTAGCTTCAAATCCATATTCATGGTGTTGTTACAGATTTCAATTTCTTCGAGAAAATAAAGCATTCACTTTGATAAAAATAAATTAATTTATTCAATGTCTTTTCGCAAACATTCATGGATATCCAACCTACAATTAATTAATTTTAATTTATTCGATGGACTGGGAACTATAGTATATTTTTTGTACTGTTATGCAAAAGATACTATTCTTCAATATTTCTTAACCATTGAAATTACCATAACCTTTTCAAAGACCGGTCCGCAAGTACATGAAAAATAATTTTTAAATTATATTTTCATAGTACTATATGCTCACGTTATAAATACGTGAGTGCTAGGCGCACCTTCATTAGTTATTTTTTTATTGAATAATAATAAGTAATAATTTCGTAACTTACGTGTAATATTGTGCCTCGCAGATGTTTTCTTATTTGTCGGCGTTTCGATTCTTTTTTATATTTTTATGTAGAAAAGATTTGTGTATTTATTGTTTAGACATCTGGAGTTTTAGATAGATTTTCTAGAGTTATGCAGGGTTTCAGAAGTCATGATTTTGAAACGTTTTTATTAGACTTTTCACGCTATTCCTCGTGAACAATTGTTCCTGCCTTGTGCTAAATAAATTCATATTTATTTATATAAATTACTTCTCGAGTTTGATATTTTTCTTCCTAATATTATACACCACAAAATATGTAAAAAAATTCTATAGTTCAAATACTTAATTCTACACAGAATTTTTTCCGAGATACCTTGACATTGTATTCTGAACATTCTACCTGGAAATTCTACCTCCCGAAAATAAAACTCCCTCTAAAAGGCGTTCTAAGACATATTCTTTCTTCCAAACACGAATGTACATATAACAGTGCTCTCGAGATACCAGGACTTCCTGTTCTATCGTTCGAACACCAACCTAGCCGTAGAATCCGTATGTAATATATGTATATATATATATATATATATATATATATATATATGCGATGATCAGTTAAAATCATAATTTAAACATACAAGAGTCCGAATTTCAAAATCGTACCGCACAAGAAACATCGGAAAGATATCTCGATCACTGGCAGAAAATCTAAGATAACTAGACAAAAGGTAGGTTGACACATTCTTACCTACCTAGTCTCAGAGATAGGCTTGGGGCAGATTGCATCAGACCGTCGCGATGGTTAACCCAATTTCTCATTGGGCATGGGGACTTCGGGTCTTATCTGTCTCGATTCCATCTGAGAGAGGGCAGTATATGCTCATGTGGGGACCTGGCTACACCAGAGCTCCTCCTGGCACCTTATTGTAAATATGAAGAAATTAGGAGCAGGTTCCAAAGGGAAAACAAGACCTCTATCGACGTAAGAGTTCTATTGAGCGAGGAAAAATTTCTTGACGTTTCAATCGTTCGCCAAGCAGCTGCTAAAAACCAATGAAGCAGTAGAATCCTTATAGAGTCTACTCGAAGCAGAACAACTGGATAGGTAGGTAGGGAATAAATGGCAGTTAGGAATTTGACGAATATATTTATAAACTCTAATTATAATTATATACATACTAGCATCCCCCGTCTCTGCTTCGCCCGAGATAATAATTTAATCCATTTCATAAACAATTCAATAGTATCTAAGTAAAAAGTATTCTATATACAAAAATCTATATTTCTATAAATAATTGACCGTAATTTACCTATCGTCGCTTTTGTATACAAAGCTGCTTCAATATAGCGTCCACTTCAAAAAGTTGATATTTTTCCGACCATTTTATGCTATTTATATATATATATATATATATATATATATATATATATATATATATATATATGCATTTGAATATGGCTTCGCTAGAGAAAATAGTACTTTCGAGTTCGAGCGGTCGAAAGAGATGTCCAAGTGTCTCGAGACGATGTTTACAAAGAGTATCATATTCGGACTATAGGAACTGTCTTGGGAGGACTGCTATAGAGAGTTTTGTGTTGGGGAGGTAGAATACAATGTCCGGATATCCCGGGACGACTCTTACTGGAAGTATGCGTGTTTAAATGATAGAATACGAATCTCTTCATAGAAGTCGTATTGACATAAATGGACATTGTTTCCCACAAACTATACACGACACTCCCCGTAAAAGTCGTTCCAAATCATCTGGAAATCGCATTCTATCATCGGAACACGAAACTCCCTGTAGAAGTTGACCCGACATACCTGAACTTTGTTTCCTATCAACTAAACACGATACCCCCGTAGAAATCGTTCCGTCATACCTGGACATCGTCTTCTACCATCCGAACACGAAATTCCCCGTAAAAGTCGTACTGAGGAACCTGAACATCGTATTATACCGTCTGATAATGAAAGTATGCGTCGAAGATGTTCCGAGAAACCTAAACTTCGCATTCTACCGACTGAATACGAAAATCCCCGTAGTAAATGTCCCGAGAAAACTTGACATCGTTTCCTACCAACTAAATACAATATTCCCTATAAAAGTCGGTCCGAGACAAGTAGATATCTTATTCTACCATCCAAACACAAAACTACCTGTAGAAATCGTCCAGAGATACCAAGATGTGTTTTACTGTCCAATTACAAATCTCCTCGTAGAAGTGATCCCGGTACAATTGGACATTGTTTCCTACCAACTAAACTTAATATATCCCGTAGAATTCGTTTCGAGACAACTGAACATCTTATTCTATCATGCAAACTCGAAACTCCCCTTCGAAATCGCCCTGAGGAACCGGGATTCGTATTGAATGACTCACACACGAAACTATAAAATTTTCTCATAGAAGCCATATTTAATATATATATATATATATATATATATATATTCATATATTTTCGTATTTGAAATTAAATACTGTTGAATATTTAGTTAGTCGTGCTAACTGAAATTAATGAAAAATAATGGTTGGCGAATAACACACCTTCGAGGCAGACGCTGAGATATCGCTTTTCAAGACGACACCAAAGATGTATATATATATATATATATATATATATATATATATATATATATAACATAGTTTCGGGGGATTATTATTGAAGTAACTTGCTATTTTTTCATCATTTATTTTGTTTAGGCGTAAAAAACATAGCCTATATCAGTTCCGAAGATAATTTGTCTTCACAAATTGTGTTTAGTATGATTTGGCATACAACTATCTTATAAGAGAAGACGGAGATAGAGAGAGAGAGAGAGAGAGAGAGAGAGAGAGAGAGAGAGAGAGACATTTTCTCACATAAGAAAAAATGAAATGTACAAAAAAAACCGAAATCTTTCCACAAAGTGTGCACAGTGTAAGGTTAACCTGAAGAACAAAAACGATAATACCATCTAAATCCATACGTTCTTTAGGATACTAAATACATAGTTGTATAGGGTCGTTTAAATGAGCTGGCCTGATGTTAATAGTTTTATATGACTACTTTGAGCTGATATTCGACAGAATTCCAGATGTCACCTTCTGGCCGCTGGTGAAACTGACTACTAAGGCAGTTTGTGCTGTTAAATTATGGATGAAAGTAAAATGATTTTTTATAAAAAACATAGCCTATGTCCTTCCAAAGATAATATAGAATATTTATTATGAATTTAGGAGCAATCGGTTTCGTAGTTTTTTTGTTTAACGTGTATAAACAAAAACACACTTTTTCTTTATAAATTAGTATGATATGATATGATATGATATGATATATTAACTAAAATAATGGCAATCAGACTGTGCTTGTTTATAGTGACCCCCGAAGAATCTGTAATAGAACTTATTATAACAAATAAATTGGATTAAAAATTAAAAATGTTACTAACATAGAATATTGTTTTTATTATTTTTACTTTATTTTATTATTAATTTTATTTTTATTTTTAATTTTTAATTTTTAGTCTAATTTATTTGTAGTAATAAGTCCTATTTCAGATTCTTCTAGGGTGACTATAAACAAGGACAGTCTGACTGTTATTATTTTAGTTAATCTATTATATTATAAAAATTGTAAGACCGATAAACATATTTATTAATTTAATTCAAAACAGTTGTCATAAGTACAATTTTTAATTTTAATAAGGTGTAATATAATTTTGACGTAAAAGATATATCTTATTTTGTTGGAAATCGGAGGGCCCGATGCAAGAAGTGTATTATGACGTATAATTTATTGTATTATTTTAGTAGAATATATTGCTGTTATTTTTTTTTCATATAAACATTACTGAGTTGCGTGATTTTTCCCGAAATCTCCCTTTCCTTTCAAATTTATCCTAGCGCTACCGCGTAAGCTATGCCGAGAGATAAAGGCAACATTACATACGTTATATATACTAGTATCCTCCGTCTCGGCTTCATCAGAGATAATAATTTAAACGATTTCTTAAATAGTTCAATAATATCTAAGTACTATCAAAACAATTCTATGTATTGTTGATATATAAATTCCAATGCATGATATACTAAAAATCTAAGTAGTTGGGCAAGCGCCTCATTGTACCGTCGCGCCCAACCATATACAAATAACTTTCTATAAGCTTTAGTAGTCTGTTGTGTTCTCTCTGAAGACATGTATGGATGTGTTTCGTAGAGTATAAATAAAGTTTGTATATATAAAGTTTATCTTTGTGTCTGTTGTTTGTGGTAATATATAAACAATGACTTACTGAAGTCAGAAATAACTGCAAAAATGCACTTGATATTAATAATTCGATAAAATATGATCAAAAGGCAAAAGCCGATATTATAGTCTATCGAAGCCCAGCTGAGCTAATGCAATTAAAAGGCTATGAAACTTCAAGGCCAGTATGGCTAAAATTAGAAATTTTTTTGTTATGTTATTTAACGTCGGTCTATTTATCCTTCGAAATATTGGCGCTAATCAGCGACGGAGGTCTACGATGTGTTTTTAACAAAGCAAATGTAAATTATTACAACGGTGCTTGTGTCAATCGGCCGAGACCGGGATTTGAACTCGGATCACCAAGTTACTAGTCCTTCGCTCTAGCGATCAAGCCATTGTACGCTTTTCCTTGTAAAATTAATTCTATCATTTTCAGAATTAAAAACATCCACCATTTCATCCACAAAAACTTCTGGAACTATTGTAAAAATATTATCAACATATCTCTTAAATATCGTTGTTTCAAAAAGCAATTTTGACAAAGCTATACTTTCTAATTTTTCCATAACTAAATTGGCTATAACCGGTGACAAAGGCAACCACATTGAACATTCGTATTCATAAAATTTATTATCAAATGAAAAAATTGTGTTCTTAAAAACTCAATTAATTGCTTTAATAAATTCATTCATTGTTAGTTTTGTATGTAAATTAATTGCATGCCATTTTTCTTGTATAATATCATTTAACAATTCTAAAGGTACATTTGTAAACAAAGATACCACATCCAATGAAATCATCCTGTAGTTTTTCGGAATAATAATATCTTTCATTTCATTCTAAAAACACCAACTATGCCTAATATAAGAACTAGTTTTTCCAACTATCTTAACCAATCTTTTACATAAAAATCTGGGAAATTTTTGTTTTACATAAAATCTTTTACATAAAAAGTTGGGAAATTCAGAGACGATATTATTATTTTAAATAAGCGTCAGTCAGTTTTACTTTATGAATCTTTGGAAGCTCATAATATTTTGTTACAGTACCATTTTCACATTTTAAATATTTATATGTAGTATCATTTATATATTCATTTCTTTTCCAATTATTTAATAATTCTTAAAAAAAAAAAAAGAAAAAAACATTCTTTGGGGTAATTAATTTATACATAAAATTACTATTTAAAAAATTATCAAATTTATTTTCTCTTTTAAAATTACTAATGCCATTAACTAAAGATGCCCTATATTCCTTTTTCACTTCATTATTTAAAGAAGCATTGTTTAAAGTTTTTACATTCTTTTGATTTTGTGAATGTGGATATTTTAGAACATGGTATTAATAATAAGTATAAATGGGCGAGTCTTGAAAGTATTCACATTTTCAAGAATCGGAATAATGTGAATTTAATGTTAGAGTCTAGTAAATTGGATAACATTTATCATTCCTTATTAAATTGATTGGTTTGGAACAATTCGTATAGAGGGGAAATTTAAATATAATTTACTAAATTTGGTAGTGGGAATAGGGTATATATAGATTAGAATATAAGGTTTAGTTTAGTCCCTGATGAGGAGCCGTGGCGAGCTCGAAACGTTGGACTACGTCTGCAATTAGGTAAGGGTGATGGGGATAGTCAGATTGCACTTTACTAACAGAAATTTTTTTCAGCTAATATTTTATTTTCAGATTAGTCTACGGGATTGACTGTGTCCAAGGAGAGTCTGACTGTCATTATAATATTTAATTTTTATATTTATTTTTATTATTTTTGTATATCGATGTATTGATATTAATATAAATATATATTGATATTATTACGTATTATTTTCGATTGATTTAATTGGACTGTAAGTCCAATGAAAATATTCATTAATTTATATATAAGCAGTCGACAAAAGGACAATTAAAGTAGAGAATTTCCTACATAACGAAAATTAAAATGCTCAAAAATCCGAAGATATTTACAAGGTGTGGGTAGTGTCAGATTGACCTGAAGAACAAAATGGATAATACCGACTAACATCACACCTTTTTAATTATATTAATTCCAAAATTGCATGAGCTAACCTACTATCAATAGATTAAGCTGAATACTTTGTGTTGAGATTTAACATTATTTAATACGCCACCAACTGGCCGCTGGTGAAACTGGCTGCTAAAACTATGAACTTAATTTATTGATGAAAGTAAAATGATTTTCAATAAAAAACTTAGCCAATGTCTTTCTGAACATAATATAGAATATATATTTTCAATTTGAAAGCAGTCGGTTCAGTAGTTTTTTTGTCTAACGTGTACAAAGAAAAACACACTTTGTCTTTATAAATTGGTACGATATGATATGATAAGATGTAATATTTAGCCTGGTAGAAATACAACAATTTTCAATAGGTTGGAATATACTCACTAAGTATTAAAAATAGAATCAACTATCATAGCCTAAAACAAAGTAAATCTTAAAATGAAAAATGTGAAAATTGTCAAGAATATTAAAAAAATAGCTAGAAACTCGGTTTAAAGCTGAAACTTGCTTCTGTTTAATAAATGAACATTTTTATTCGACTGTAAGATTCAATTACTAAAATCGAAAACATACAATATTATAATATTATTATTTGGTTTATAGAATAAACGGAGCATCATAAGATACATAGATAGTTTTAAACATAAAGAATTCCAAAAGAATAATAAAGCCTCGTTTCAGAATGAGCTTTGTGAATATCAAACAGTTAACTGGTTTCGCATTAACTCTTATGAGAGCTCCACCGGAAATGAAATTTATTTTATTAATAACTCTCTTAAAAAATAAAAGATCCTTTTCATAAATGAGCCCTGTATTAATTATTTCCTAAAGATTTTAATTATATCTGGAAAGTTAATTTTCAGTGTTAATTTTGAGGAGATATTTAATTATAAAAGCGGTCACTAGCTGTAGTATGTGTATAATAACTACACAAAGTAAAATCGATGTTTGTTTTGTTAGGCAGACCTTTACGTATAATTCGATATACGGAGCGCAATACGCAAGATCGGATATGCAGAGCATGATACGCATGGTTCACATGTTTCTGTTATTATTAGACGAATCGGACCTAAGTTAATCGAACGTAATTTTTGAATGTATTTAAATTAAAATAATAAAGCAGAGTTTACCGAGTTTGAACTTTGAATGTAAAAAATTAGTATTTTTTTTCAATAATTTAAATATTAATCCAAATCCTTTTTTATTTTCAAAAATTTAATCATAGTATTCAGTATCATAAATCCGCGCTTTATGGCCGCTTCAGTGGCCGATAAGTAATCTATTATCAGCCGTCAATGTACCTCTAATTTTAGACCATACATATAACACCGTATAAATTATATAGGCATACATTTGAGTATATCTGAATTAATTTACTAATATTACAAATCTTAACACTATTAATATTTTTAAATAAACTATTTAGAATATGAAGAAAATATTTTTAATCTTACTAATTTGATTTTTCAATTAATATTTTATTTATTATACTTAACTTATAAATAGGAAACTTTTACATCTTTTAATTTTTCGAACTTTATTAAAATTATTTATTATTGTTACTTTATTAAATATTATATTATTTTATTCTAGTGGATTTCTATCATATATATGTTTTTATATAATGATTAGAGACGTGCAAATGTGCGCGCGCGTACGTGTGTATGTGTCTATAGCACCGGAGCCGATTTACTATATCAAGTGGCGCGGCAGCGTCACGAAGGCGAGTTTGGCATGGCGCGGCCGCTACACTATTTACTTCTAAATTGAGATTTTGAATTTTCAATCAATGAAAAAAATTATTTATCATTTCTTTATAGATAATTTTCCAAAGCATATCTACTATTTATGACCTAAAGAATCGTTTCCCGCCGGTATTTTTGGCTAAAAAGCAGTTTTTAATATATTGGGTGTACAAATAAGTTTCCGCCGTGTTTTTATAAAGAAATAAGAATTTATTTTTAAAAATGATACAAATAATGTAATTCAAAATATTACCCATCACTTTCTACTATTTTGGTACAGCAAGTGGATACCCCATCTGAATAGTTGCTCGTCTTTTGAGGCGATCCACGAATGTCATGCTGAAAAATGACTCTATCGTATCTTTTGGCATATTGTGGACGTTAAATCTTTAATGCTCGGCTTAATTGCACCAGCTGTTGTTAGTAACGTTCTCCGGTGACAGTTTAATTGTGTTCGAGTAGTTCGTAATAGATTAATCCAAGCCGATCCCACCAAATGCACAGCATTAGCTTCTTGCCATGAATGTTTGATTTGGCCATCCAAGTAGAGGCATGCCCGGGCTTATACCACGATTTCCTACGCTTTGAGTTGTCATAATGAATCCACTTTTCGTCTCCTGTCACGATTCGATGTAGAATTCCTTTGCAATTTTGCTTTTCGAGCAATTGTTCCTAAGCGAATAAGCGACGCTCGATGTCTCTTAGCTTCAGTTCGTAAGGAACCTAATTTCCTTGCTCTTGGACCACACATGGGCTATTCTATGAATAGCCCATGTGCTTGAGATGCAGATTGCTTTAAATGGAAGAAGTAAATTAACAATTCCTGGAAAGGACGCTTACTTGGCTCAAAACTTGACATCTTAATACGAAGAAAACTAAATGATGCTACGACTTATAATACAGCTGAGAATTTCTATGTTATCTTATCGGTGACATTATCTTTTCAAACGGCGGTAATTTATTTGTACACCTAATAAAACTTCCTGCGTATCTATAGAAAACGGTCAAAAATTGTTTTATTAGATATATATATATATATATATATATATATATATATTTATATTATATATATATATATATATATATATATATATATATATTTATTTATTTATATACATATATACAACATTGCTCCTTCTATAGTAATATAATATGTTATTTGACCTGAATCTTCTTTTGCAAGTACATCATTAATGTAAATCATTCATCATTCGTGTATTAGGCCATGCATACCAGAATTCAGAATACCATACGATATATACAAATATATATGACAAATAAAGATAGATACAATATATATATATATATATATATATACATATAAATTATAAAATTTATTATAAAAATGAGTGTTGAGGTAAGAATGACGTACAAGTTTTGTCAATCTCACACCGAACTAAATTGTTAATTTAATGCGGCTAATCAAATAGTTTTAGTACACGTGAATAATTAGAATTATTTTTATTTAATTCTTACACTGTCAAATGTAACACACGAACTTACAAATAGATATGATTTATGTTTAGCACTCGGACAATTTTCCAAGTGTCTCGCGCGGAGGTCGAAAGAAATCTGGTCTTGTTGGTAAACTTTCATTATAGGCAAGCTGGGATATAGGAGAGTAGTAGGAGAAGGGATTACAATAATTTCTCAAGCTGCAACACGGGGGGTCTCGATTGGGAAAAAACGTTGCATGTTTATTTCACTAGAAACAAGACTATGGGGTTGCGTTTATGATGAAGGGACGGATCTATTGAGGCGCGTACAGGAAGAGAGTGCATCCTAGGTAAAAGGAAGCGCCCGTTAGACAGGCTTAACCCGCTAGCTGCAAACAATAAACCTTCAGAGCGGGATGGCTAGCCCGGCATTAATAGTTTTCTTAAGTTTCTACAATAGTCATAAACACATAAACGCGCTTAAGTGTCATAGCAGTTTTCAAAATGTATAAAATCGCGCCGGATGTGTATAAATATGATTTAAATAGCTGACAGAATTTTCTTTAGTGCATCAATATATCAGAAACGATTCAATTATACTGCAAAACGGACGAGTGCCTGAGAACCAAATATATGTAAAATTAAGAATATATAAAATAAACGCTATACAATTAAAAACGCCATGGCGGCGTAACATACCGCCCACCATTGATCGGTCGCGATCAATTTACAAAACTTAATTAGATTCACTTACAATTTCTATAGGTAGTATAGAGATCTTTTTAACAGATCGTTTGTAAAGACCATTCAGTGTTTTTACACTAACAACTCTAACAATACCATCATCACCAGGAAAAATCTCAACAATGCGCCCAATAGGCCAGTGGACTGGCGGCAAATTATCTTCCTTGAGCATCACCATTGAACCTATTTTAACGTTATTCTGCCCCTGAGTGTGCCACTTGCTTCTGACATTAAGCTGATTTAAGTATTTCTTTTGACACCTTTTCCAGAAATGTTGTTTAAGCTTTTGCAAATGCTGCCAATTAGACAGTCTAGTCATTGGAGTACTTGTAAAATCTGTTTCAGGAACGCTTAATAATTTATCACCTATTAAAAGATGGGCAGGAGTGAGGACAGTTAGGTCGTTGGGATCGGAAGAAATGGGTGTCAATGGGCGTGAATTAATAACCTAAAGAATCGTTTCCCGCCAGTATTGTTGGCTATAAAGCAGCTTTTAATACAAAACTCCGTGTGTGACTATAGAAAATGCTCAGAAACACTTTATATATATATAGAATAATAGAAATACATAGCAAAAAAGTTCAGATTAAGAGGCCACAAACTGTAGCAAAAGTTCAGAGTAAGATGCTTCATATAGTAAGTTGATTTGCTATAATATAACATGGCACCATTGCGTCATTTTTAATAGTAAAGTCCTTCAATATCATATCATATCATATCATATCATACCAATTTATAAAGACAAAGTGTGTTTTTGTTTGTACACGATAACCGAAAAAACTACTGAACGCATTGCTCTGAAATTTGACATATAGATGCTATATTATCCCGTGAAGGACATTTTATTAAAAATCATTTTACTTTCATCAATAAATTAAGTTAATGGTATGAACAATCAGTTTCACCAGCGGTCACTAAGTGGCGTCTTGAATCACGAACACAACTCAAAGTATTCCGCTTAAACTATTAATACCAGACCAGCTCAAACGAATGTTCATATCCAATTTTAGGATTCGTATCCTAAAGAAGGTGTGGCAAGTCGGTATTACCCTTTTTGTTCTTCAGGTTAATCTAACACTATTCTCATACCTTATAAATATCTTATTTATGTAAATTTTATTTTTCTTTTCTCTCTCTTTCTCTCTCTCTCTTTGTCTTTCGTTTCTCCATCTCTTATAAAATGGCTCCGTATGCCAAATCATTCTGAATACAGTTTGTGATAACAAATTATATTTTTAGTTTTATACATTATATTAGAATGTGACAAGAAACTATGTTGTTTTTCAGTTTGAACAAAAGAAATGATGGCAAAATAGGGTTCATTACCAAGAACCTCGAAACTCTGTATGTATAAATAAAATACATCGTCACTTCTGCATAAAAAGGCAATATCCATCGCCTACTTAAAAAATATGCTATTCTCATACCAATATTTTGCTTGAATTTCATTTGGCATCACTACGAAAATATTCACGGTATTTAATTTAAAAAACTGTAAAGTACATACGAAATGTGTATATATATTACATATTGTATGTATTATATATACATATTTTAGATACGGTTTCTACTGAGAAATATTATATTAGCGTTTACAGACGGTTAAGTACGATATCCCGTTGTCTCAAGACGATTTTTATATGGTCCACAAAAATTAACTATTTGAAGTGGACGCTTCATTGAAGGAGCTTTTTATACAGCGAAGATAGGTAAATTACTGTTAATTATTCATAGTAATATAGATTTTTATATATAGAGTACTTTGTACTTAGATATTGTTGAATTTTTTATGAAATCGATTAAATTATTATCTCGGGCGAAGCCGAGACGAGGGATGCTAGTATTGTATATAGTTATATAGTATATAATAAATGGCTGTAATAGAATAATAACTTATGATCAGAGGTTATTATTATAATTATGTACTGTATGGGATCAGGTAGAATTTATCAATAATATAAAAGGATCAAGCACAAAGTAAGTACATTGTAAATAATGTTATTTGTATGCAATGTAAAATTGTTAAAAAATTAATTTTCTTATGAATTTTAGGTACAATATATCACAAATGTTTAGAATTTATTAATAATATAAAAGAACCATGCACAAAGTAAGTACATTGTATATAATACTGTTTATAGACAATATAAAAGTGTTAAAAAGTTAATCTTTCATTAAATAATAGCAGCTTAATATTTTTTTACAGTTGGTATGATGGCTATTATACATGCTATGTAGAATAAAAAAATCATGTCTCATGATGCAGCAGCTGATGTGAAAACAAAACCCGTTATTTTATCAAAGTTCAAATTTTCGTTTGAAGTTAAAAAATTTGAACAAGGAGATTATATTATTATTATTGATGTGCAAATATAATTTACATCAAATTTATATTGTGCATAAACTAAAAATATGAAATTCACTCTTTGCGATGATTATTTATAAATTATTGTAACTTTGAAGCTAACTTTTGCTAACGTTTATTGCAATTTGTAATACATTTATTGATAATAAGTTATTTATAGTTTGTAGTACTATAGACTAATTTGAATGATCGTTCAAAGTATAAACCTTATAATTGGAATTATTCATTCTAATATTTTATCAGTATCATCATCATCAACAATGTTATAATATATTCATTTTATTATTTACACATAAGTTTTAGTTATTATTACTCGAATAGTATTGTTAAAAATTAAATTCGTTTTACAAATATATATATGTTATTTTATACATTCCTTTTTTCTTTCCATTCCGTGACTTTAATCCTACAATAAATCTGCAAAAAAAACAACTTTTAACAAAAGTAAAAGAGTTAGGCGAGTTTGATGTATTCTTAGCATAGTAAGAATTTTAACTACATCTTCTCATGTATTTTATAAAAAATTTATATAATATAATATTTTTCTAATTTCAGTAATATATTAAGAAAAAATACATACAATAACGTCTTAAAACAATGGATCATTAAACCTATGGATCATTAACAATAAATAGTTTTAACGCAAATGCAGCTTAATAAAGTAATGAGATCATTTACAAATAGCCGAGTTTATTTTCACATCATTTGGCCCACGTGGACTCATAAAAAAGTAGTTCCCACAAATTTTATAGGAGAAAAAATCCAATATTGAAGTTAAATATACATACTCTAACACTATGTTGGCACCTTATGAAAATTACTCTATCTATGCTTACTACAATTGCAGATCAAAACTAGAAGGTTTATAGTATAATCTTTTCAAATAACACTTGTCTAGGATATTTTTATGCAAGTCCAAATTTGATTATGATATACAATGTAAATTTTATTGATAAAGTAGAATCATTCGATCAAAATTTATGGATGAGTAGATTGTAGTTTACATAAACTAAATATCTTTTCTGAAAAAACAAATGGATGATATTTTTCGCAAAGCATATTTCTGAGATAGAAAGAAGACAACATTTTTATTAGTGCTTAATTTTTTCTTTCGAAGCAGGTTATCTAATTGTATATTAGTAAATGATACACAATGTATATAATTGAATTTTAATTTTTCACAGCACTGTGATCATTTTATAAATAATTCTCGTATAAATATATACAATTGATCGCCCAGCACACGCAAAGTTATACCAAAATATCGTACAGAGTACAGCTACCACTGTACACAAACCCTTAAACTAATATATGAGCGACATTTATATAGCGAGACGAATGTCCCTCCATGACGCACATGGCTCGTATTGTGTGCTATCGAATTAGTCGTCACGAACACCCGATTATACTTTCCACGTCCATTTAGGGAAGTCGCTGTCATTGTACATGCAATAGTATACTCGGGTAATTCTTGTAAGTTTTTATTTTCAATTCTAAACTTTCTAACGGGAAGCTGAAGTCTCTCCTCCTTCATCAAACATCATCCCGTGTTTTCCTTCATTCATTGGTGGCCAAAAATGTAAGTGAACACATATCTCTCGTTAGTTTCATCATTCCCTATAGTATTACATATTCGTTTGTATTGGCTGTATGACTTGCGGAAGGTATAATTTCCAAAGGGACTTATGGGGATAAGCCAGTGAAACCAACGGTATGGTGATGCGAAATTCAAAAATACGGATATATATATATATATATATATATATATATATATATATATATATATATATATATTAATTTGTTGGATAGGTATAATGGAGCACTTTAATTTATGGGAATTTCGAAATTTTTCATGAATATACGCAAATATACATATATCTATGCACGATCAGTAGAAATAAATATGTGTACATATTAGAACCAAATGAAATTCTATAGATAACTTTCATCGATCGTGCGGTATGAATTACTGTTAACGTAGGTTAATTTAACAAAGAACTATTATGTGATTATAATAGAAATATTTATTGACAAACTGTAAAATATAACATATAATACAGACAGGGTAAATACTCGGAGCGACCTACACGACTAAGATGCAAAAACCGGACTTCACTCGACGACCGAATCAGAAACACTCATAACCTACGACAAATATTTGGGTTCCGTCAGGTACATACACGAATTCGACAAGATTATACAAGAATTCAATTAACGTTTCAAATCTATACAGTCACCGGGATTCCCCATAATTACCTCCAGTATATTACCATATAAAGGATGTAAGGTTTTCATTATATACCTATGTTATACTTCAACAATTACAAGGTGCCAAAAGTGCACAAGGAAATGTCAGTGCACTCGAGTAGAAGATTCGGCATAGATAGAGAGAGAGAGAGAGAGAGAGAGAGAGAGATTGCGCGCCTGAAGGGAAATTAATTAAGGCAGGAAACATGCCAGAATTATCATTTTTTACTTTTTCTCGCTTATTATAATTATTATATATATATCGGGTGTACCAGAATTGATTAGACAGATTAGCATGCCTGTATAGATTGTATTAATGTAAATACAATAGTAAAATCAGCTTCAAGTAACTTTTTGTTAGTGTTTAATTTATTAACCAATACTTAATAGCCAATCAAGAAAGCAGACTGGGATTTTCGGCTGAGAGGCTGGAACTAGAAAATAAAAGCGGAGACTCGCGGACTGAAAGAAATGGGAGGAAATGAGTATCGATTGTTTTGTTTTCGATAGCGAGCAAGCTGATCATGGTGAACAGTGAGAGAGGGGTCAGAAGAATCATACTTTTGGTCCTTCGTCGCGTCCGATTTGATGATAAACTTAGGCCCAGTCTGTCTAACAATAATAAAACATGTGAATCATGCGGTCGCGCTGTGGGTATCCGATATCGCGAATCCCGCTCCGTAGATCGAATGTACGTAAATGTTTGCCTAAGAAAACAAACAGCGATTTTACTTTGCATGATTTTAAACACCAAAGCGAGCATACAAACAAAAGTGCGAATAAGAGATGTTCCATATATCTCTCTCTCTCTCTATCTCTCTTTCTCTTTCTCTCATGGTCTCTTTCACTAATGTTATATTCACAATTTTAAGTATTCAAGAGGACGGACCAATGATCGCACCATGACAAGCTATCTCGCTATCGATAAAAAACAATCGGTGTCGTTTCCGCCCATTTCTTTCGGAGTCCGCAAGAGTCAACGTTTTTATTTTCTAGTCCCAGCCGCTCGAGCGAAAATCCCAGTTATTGATTGGCTATTAAACATTGGTTAATAACTCGAAAAGTAACAACAAGTTGCTTGAAGTTAATTTTATTATTGTATCTATATTCTCACAATCTATAAAGGCATGCTAATCTGTCTAATTAATTCTAGGACACCCGGTATATATATATATATATATATATATATATATATATATATATAGGAGTGTATATACGTCTGTACGCGCGTGTGTACGTGTCTGTGTGTGTGTAGACACCGGAGCCGATTTACTAGATATATAATAAGCTCTAATAAAGCGCGGAAGTGTGGAGAGATACGCGTAGTGATTATTGTTATGGTGGAGCGACGAGAACAGGTATCAGCTGTTCTTCTAATATGCTGTACGATACGTCCAGCTTTTCTTATGCACGCGCGCAAACGGTTGTATATACAAGTCAGAGCGAAGGTTGGTCTCTGAGATGCTACAGGTTCACGCCACTCGTAAAGATGCAAATACGTTGTGGCGTGGGATTCCGTATATTCTCTTCTGTCGGCGCCGCAGGCACTTGTCAAGAGTGCGTAAGGTAGAAATATAAGAAAGAGCAGAGACAGATGGAGACAGAAAAAAAGGAACTGTCAGAAGTCGTGATCGCGAAAGATAGTGTGAAGGTGAAGGGCCGCGTTTTCGGTCTCTATCCTGACGGAAAAGGTACTTTTTCTCTTGAACTTTTGCTCTCGTTTGTATACATACGCTGATAATTCTATACATTACATATATACTCGTGGACATTGTGCGAAGGTCACATTCGTGGGACCACGCAGAAAAGGGCGAACTACGCCTCCGCAGGGTTGAAAGGACGGAGAGAGCGGGGGAAATGAAGGGCGATGAGCGATCCTCGGTACAAAAGAGGGCGAGCGAAACCGAGCTGGTGAAATGTAGCGAATGTGCATATATGTACTGAAGTGAAGGGCAGCCCTCTTTCTCTGTTTTTCTCCTACAAATTTACAAATTTACAAATTTACAAAGGATACATTCGTATCCTGTTTGCGCAGTAAACAGCTCAGCCGAGTGCTCTCGTCGCAACCCATTCCCCTAATGTGGAGTTTTATAATATGTTATATATATATAAGGAAATTTTTGTGTGACGAGGGTGCGATTCTCCGACGTTCGATCTTTTATGTAATAGCTCATCAAGAACGCAGAACTGGGATTTTCGCTCGAGAGGCTGGGACTAGAAAATAAAGGCATTGACTCTCGCGGATTCGGAAAGAAATGAAAGGAAATGAGCACCGATTGTTTTTTATCGATAACGAGATAGCTTGTCGTGGTGCGGTCATCGGTCCACCCTCTTCTATACTTAAAACTGTGGATATAACATTAGTGGGAGAGACCATGAGAGAGAGAGAGACAGAGAGAGAGAGAGAGAGAGATATGAAACATCTCTTATTCGCACTTTTTTGTACGCTCGCTTTGGTGTTTAAATGAAAATCACGCAAAGTAAAATCTCTGTTGGTTTTCTTAGGCAGACCTTTACGTAAATTCGATCTACGGAGGCCGATTCACGATAAAGGATACCCAGAGCGTATGCTTCTTCCGACCCCTCTCTTACTGTTCACCATGTTCAGCTTGGTCGCTATCGAAAAGAAAACAATCGATACTCGTTTCCTCCCATTCCTTTCAGTCCGCGAGAGTTTCTAGTTTCTTTATTTTCTAGTTCCAGCCTCTCGGCCGAAAATCCCAGTCTGCTTTCTTGATTGGCTATTAAGTATTGGTTAATAAATTGAACACTAACAATAAGTTACTTGAAGCTGAGTTCATTATTGTATTTACATTAATGCAATCTATACAGGCATGCTACTCTGTCTAATTCATTCGGGGATACGCGGTATATATATATATATATATATATATTATATGTACATTTTAAAGCTGACGTATGGGCGCCCGCATGGTTTTTCCATCGTTCTTTCGACCCGGAGGTTTTCCAACAGCGACGTGCTGGTGATCTAACTCTGCTGTCTCTCTCTCTCTCTCTCTCTCTCTCTCTCTCTCTCTCTCTCTCTCTTTCTCTCGAGTCAAATCCTTCTTTGTTAGGAAAAGAGAATTAAAGGCGAGAATGATTAAAATAACAGTATAGCTACGACAGTGCGGTATATACCTGTGCTCGATGCAAGGGACGTGCTGCTAAGAATAAAATGAGCTAATTATTACGTTTCGTGTATGGCAATGAATACGACTATAGTGCTGTACACTTGCAGAAAAGGACAAAATGCTTCGAAAAACATAATTGGGCGCAAGCTGTCAGAGTTGTTTGACGAAGTACACGTTCAGGTTTATGTACTAGAGATATGTCTGTGTGTGAATGTGTATGTGTATGTGTGTGTATGTGCGCGCGCGCTGACATGCCTTTGTTTTATGTGTGGTGTGTACTTCGCGTAACTCATTGTGTATTCTATGAAACTGAGACAGTTGTAACATTAATATTAGTACCAGAGACTGCGTATTTTACGATTTTAAACTTTAGGGTTGTGAAATTCCTTTGTCATGAAGTTGTATAGCGAATGAGCAAGGCTACTCAGTTAATATATTAGTCAGATTAAAAACTAGTATAACAATGATTTTTTATTTGTTTCTTAAAACTTGAAATTAAATTTATTTCATCCTTGATAACATCAAATCACTGCAATAGATCATAAGTATTATCTTTTTATGTGTAATACATATTTATTTATATCATTTAGAAATAATATTATTAAGTTGAAAACATCAGCTGAGAATATCTGATTTTTCAATAAAAATATACTTATTATTCAATGATAAAAGTTGTAAATGCTTTCTTAAATTTGCGAAAAATGTATTGAACACATTGAATATCGATCATTAGGAAGTAGATGAATCGTCAGTCTTACGATCATTAGCTTTGTGGATTTTGGTTATTGTTTTTTCTGTAAAACAGAGACATTAACAGCGATCTCAACCAAGGCAACCGAACAAAATCCATAAAATAGGATATATATGAGTACAGGTGCAGAGGCGTGAGAGAAGTCCACTCGTCAGGACGGAGGGCTCAAACAACGATTTCCCAAATTTCCGAACATTACTCGTTGAGATGTGCTCTTATTCCATTCAAGTGCCTCTATAGTACAGGTATATAGCGCGCTCAACGCGCCGAAATACAATAGAAATCCCCAGCTCGAGATAGGCTCTCTTATCTCCCTGATCGCTTGTACTCTCATTATCTCTCTCTCTCTTTCTCTCTCTCTCTCTCTCTCTATTATTCGATATTATCTGGCAGTTTCACTTCCTAAATTAGTCTGGTATTTTCACTTCCTAAACACCGATAGCAACGGAGCCTTTTGTCTTTATTCAGGCTCAAGTCAGTACGAACATCAGGAGCTCATCGTCCGCGCAACACGCCTGTCCAGAAGCCACATCTAGCCCATACCCAAACTCTATCGGACGCTCCAGAAGGTCGCAACCGCAATGTCGAGTCTTTTTCTAACGCATCTGCAAACAGGGATAAATAAATAAAACGTTTCGAGCTAGAGAATTCGATCTTTGTAGAGGTTCATACATATAAGAACCCGTGAACGGCGCACGAACCCGTCTCTATGGCTTTCATTTTGTATTTGCAATATATATATATATATATATATATATATATATATTGTAACGCGGGAAATGCGTTACAACACGGTTGTCGAAATCAGACATCTTCCATATCAAAATAGTCAGATATTTAATATATCAGTATATGTGGCGTCGTACTTACTTGATCACATTACTCACGAGTCGCGAACCATACCGAACGGAGATGGGTGGGGGGAGACATACTCTTCCCCGCTACGCCGTTTCGGGAGGACCGCGGCCGGTGTTGGATCTAGAGAAATTTTCCTCTCTCTACCATTTTGGAGCCCGAGCGAGCAACAGCTCTTCGTTTTTGGAGCTATTTTCCGGTACAAGGTAGCCACACAGCGGGGCCGCAAAAAGCCAGCAACGGCAAGTAAGCGATGAGGGTGAACTTCGTATCCCGTGCCCGAGGACAACTGCAAGTCCCGTGCGAGAGGCAAGCCGGTAGTCTACTAATTCAGCTCGGGAATTGCCATCCCGAGACGCCTGCCACGGCGTACGAGCCATCGCCGAGGAGTGAGGGGCGAGTGGAGAGCGCAAGGTAAGGGCTCCATCTCAGTTCCATTCTCGAGCCGCGATTTCATGGGATCATCAGGGAACCACCCTGAGATCTAGATTAGTTGAGTAAGTTTCACGTGAGCGATTAGAAGCGTTCGCGACGCGTGCCGCTATTTGATCCACACCGCGTGGAATCCGCCGCCCTGAAGAGCCGGCCGAGGCGATCTACCTGGCGCGGCGCACGCGATCAGGCAGTGCTGTGCGACCGACAATAAAAAGCGAGCTGCTTACAGCTCGGGCTGAGAACGGTTTCCTCAGCTGGCGTCCAACGGAACCCTCGCCGGTCCACATGTATAGTAATTTTATGAGTATGTAATAAACTTTATATTGTGAATAGAGTAAAGAAATGGCTAGTTTCGTGTACCCTCCCTTTCACAATTTCAGGAGGATGAGCTCCGCCGAAATGAAGGTAAGACCAGTAATTAACATAACCGACGCAAATAGCGCGTTTAAATATACATATATATATCATATCATATCATATCATATCATATCATATCATATCATATCATATCATATCAAATCATACTTCATACTAATTTATAAAGACAAAGCGTGTTTTTGTTTGTACACGATAACCAAAAAAACTACTGAACCGATTGTTCTGAAATTTGGCATATAGATTCTATATTCTCTTGGGAAGGACATAGGTTATGTTCTTTATTGAAAATCATTTAACTTTCTTCAATAAATTAAGTTAATGGTTTTCACAATCAGTTTCAGCAGCGGCCACTACATGGCGTCTTGAATCACGAACATCAATTCAAAGTAGTCCGCTTAAAGTATTAGTACCGGACCAGCTCAAATGAATGTTCATATCCAACTTTGAGATTCGTATAATTCTTCTCTTATAAAATGGTTCTGTATGCTAAATCATACTGAATATAGTTTGTGACGACAAATTATATTTTTGTTTTTATACGTTATATTAACTTCAGAATTATGACAAGAGACTATGTTCTTTTAGTTTGAACATACTTTAAATACGGTTTCTACTGAGAAATACTGTATTAGCGTGTGCGGGCGGTTGATTACGATATCCCGTTGCTTCAAACGATTTGTATAGACAGTTGTGTGTTCCGATGATAGAATGCGATGTCCAGGTATCTCTGGGCGATTACTACGGGGAATCTTGTATTTAGTTGATAAAAAACGACGTCGGGTATAAGGAAATCAACTTCTACGGCAAGATTCGTGTTGGTAAGTAAAATACAATATCTAGATCTTTCCGGACGACTTCTACGGGGAGTATTGTCTTTAGTCGTTAGGAAGCGATGCTAGCTTTCTTGGGACGACTTCTACTGGGACTCTGTTTTATGGGGTTTACTTGGTGGAAACAATGTCCGGGTATGTCAGTACGACTTCTATGAAGAAATTAGTATTCTATCATTTGAATACGCACATTCTCAGTATGAGTCGTCTCGAGACATTTTCTATGGTGATAATCTCGATGATGACCGAAGATGATAATCTGTGTAAACGTCGTCTGGAGATACTTGGACCTCTTTTTCTACCGCTCAAACTCGAAAGTACAATTTTTCCTATAAATATCGTATGTAATGTGCATGTGTATGTGTTTGTATAAGATGGTCGGCAAAATATCAACTTTTTGGAGTGGATGCTACATTGAAGAAGCGTGTTATACAGAAGCGACGATAGGTAAATTATGGTCAATTATTTATAGAAATATAGATTTTTATATATAGACTACTTTTTACTTAAATATTATTGATTGTTTATGAATTCGATTAAATTATTATCTCGGGTGAAGACGAGATGGGGGATGCTAGTATATATATATACAGACTTTCTGAAAGATGTGATCATCGCATGTCGATGGGATCGAGAAGAAAATGTTATGTGTAAATTCGGATCACTTTTGGGCTTTTGCGAATAATTTTATTTTTGCACTACGCACCAGTATTGATCAGCGAATCAGGACGCACAGATTTCGGCCAGCGCTTGTGGGTCTGGAAAAAGAAAAACGAGGCGGAACTATTGACGAAGAATAAAACACAAAATTGTGAGATCTGTCGATGGGACACTAATAACACAGACCAATATCGCCGTTGGAAACCCGACCTTTGTTGACGCGAACACGCATCTCAAACACTTCACTTAAAACGAAGCAGAAAAAAACAACAAAATGGTGGGATACATCGATGAGGGCCTAACTAATTTGCAGGCCAATATCGCGTTTATAAAAATACATTTTTTTTATACCACTTCTCAAGACTTTAGCTTAGAACGTTTCTCTATCCAATATTTGTTGACAAACGGAGGGATATATGCCAGCTCCCCACGTTTGTATACAAAGATTGGATAGAGAGACGTTCTAAGCTAAAGTCTTAAGAAGTTATGTTGAAAAAAGCCCTCATCGACGTATTCCACCATATTTTTCTGCTTCGCTTTCAGTGAAGGGATTGAGATTCAAGTTTGCGTCAACAAAGGTCCGGTTTTCTAAATGCGATATTGGCCTGTGTATTAGATAGGTCGTCCCATCGACAGATCTCAGCATTTTTTATTTTTTTCTTCGTCAATAGTTCCGCCTAGTTTCGCCTTCTTCAGACCACGAGTGCTGGTCTGTGCGTTCAGATTCGCTGATGGACACTGGCACGTAGCGCAAAAACTATTCGCAATACCCAAAAATTGATTTGATATTTACACATAATTTGTCCTTCTCGATCCCATCGTCATACGTTGATTACATATTTCGGGAAGACCGGTATATATATACAGATACTCGTTCATAATACAGTTGTAGGTACCCGTGACCCTCTAACCCATTCTATTTTTAATTGATGGTCTAATGTTCTTTTAAGAGCGTGAACAGTGATAGATGGAGGAGTACCATGGCGACCACTCACGTGGACCTCTTACGCTGCCGATGCAAATAGAAGAGACAATGCGTGACCAAGTAGAATGAAAGAAGATCTCGGACTTTTTTCTATATGCATGTTTATATATACTGAATATATACATACGTGACTGGCGTATTTCTTACCTCTCCGTCCCCTTGACGGATGACACGCGTGCGCGCTCCGCTTGTTTTTGCCAGCGGGCGGAAGCTGTGGTGAACACCGACATAATTTATACATCTCGATGCCCCTTTCAGTTTGCACGCTGGGCTGTATCAGCTATATGGGCTATACCCGCTCCAGCCGGCCAGTATCAGACGAATCTTAGGGACAGTGAAACGATGCCTTCGATCTTTTCTTGAATAATTCATCGGCATTGGTTGCTTTGTGAACTATATGTACTTGGTGCGAGGACGTTTCATCACAAAGGTTTGTGTTTACGAAGGGTTTTGTTGAGCGCAATCATGAATTTTTAATTAAATATTAAATTAAAGTACATTTAAAAGGATTGAAAAATATGCTATAACATTCTTATAGAAACAAATTTAGGTCTAATAACATTATAATTTGTTCTTTTTTTAAAGAAACTTGACATTTTAATCGTTTTACAAAGCCATGGTTGAAATCGACTTATCTTTAAGCGATGAAGTAAACTGTGAAGATCCTGAATTATAGGATTACACTTTATACATCTAATCCCAATTGGAAGTTCATCTTGTAAAAAATTATTTTAGACAAGTGTCAAGTTTCTTTCAAAAAAGAATAAATTTGAATTTTATAAAAATAAAAATTATTTTCTTTCATGTATTTACATTAAGAAAATGTTCAAATTTGTACTTGTCTAACTATCAAATTACTTTTGGTCTCACAGCGGTCAAGGTATACTACTTTTATACATAAAATGTTTTTTTATATAAACTTTTTATCGTTTTATTTAAAAAATTTTATATAAAAATAATACAATTGTATTCGTCTGAGAATTGTAATTAACATATGAAAAATGTGCCCGATCAAGCACTGGCGTTACTTATTAATAAATCTTTTTATATTAGTCTTACAGTCCAATCAATTCAATCTAAAAATAAAATAAAAATAAAAATAAAAAATAAAATAAAAATTAAAAATAAAAATTAAATTAAAAATTAAATTAAAATTATAATGACAGTCAAACTGTCCTTGTTTACATTCACCCCCGTAGACTAATCTGAAAATAAAATATTAGCTGAAAAAATTCTTTGTTAGTAAAGTGTAAGACCAATAAAAAAATATTTATTAATTTGTATATGGGCAGTCGATAAAAGTACAATTTAACTGGCGTTACTTTACATACGCTCGAAAAGATATTTGAAAAACTAGTTTAAAACGTTAAAAAATAAATTACTCGTTATAATGTTTTCTGTAACTTCAATTTGCAATCACAATAAATAAACAGTATATATACTATTATATGAAAAAAATAAGTTATATATTAGGAATCGACTTCCCACCCTGAGAACTATGCCGTAGAGAATGTACTAAATCCAATTTCATTAAAATTAGAATCTATTAACATAATAATAAAATAATGATAGAAAATGCATGAATGCACAGTAAGAGGTCAAGTGTCTCTCTTTCTAATTCTCCATATGTTTGTAAGTAGATTTCGAGTTAGTAACGAAATTAAAAATTATGATATTCAAGAAAATTTGTTTAACGAGTTACTTAAAAATGCATCAGTATGATAAAATATTACTAGCTTCGACGTAAAAATTTATTAAAATTTTTCTAAAAGTTCCATTTATACCAAAATCTTTGAAATGGGCAATTTCCTAATCGCAAGTTTTTTTTCACATTATTTATTCACCTAACTCATTATAGGAATCAATAAATAATCAAAACGACATAAAATAAAGAAGATACTAATTTGATCCTGGTCACCATGATTGTTTAACATATGCTACAAGTTGTGTAATAAAGCATTCGAATCGTCCGTGTATTAAACAGAGTCCACTTGCAGAAAAAGACGCATTACATCACAACTATCTTGCATCACGCACCTCTCATTCTCGCACGTACACGCACGCATGTACGCATATTCTCACAGTTCCACACACGCATATATATATATATATAAATGCACAAATATGCATTCACACTCGAAATTTCCTCTGACGTGCTCGCGCGGCACAGCGATTCAACTCTTCTTCGCCTTATAAAGTATCTCGTTCCCTCCTCTGTGCGTTCTCCCACCTCTCTTCCTTGTTGCCTCTCGCGCGTTTCATGGAAATGGAGTTTAAGCTCGTAAATCCCGGACGCTCACCCGCTCGCTCTCACGGATGCGGATGTCGTGGTAATTGGTATTAAACGACGATCAGAGGATGGTGGAGTGTATGGGGGGCGACTTCTTGCGATCGGGACGCGATTACGCGCTGCTCAATAAATACGCGGGTTTTACGACAACGGTCTGTGCGCGGTCCCTGTGCAATGCGAGCGAGCGGAGGATGAGAGGGAAAGAGGAAAAGGATGAAGAAGAGGGGGGGGCGTGAAGAAGAGACGTACGCACACTCGGCGAGTTGAAATGCGTTTTTGAAAAAAAGAGGGAGATAGAGAGAGAGAGAGAGAGAGAGAGAGAGTCGTGCTCAGGTACGCACATCGAGTGATCCGTGATATATATAGTAGGGGTTGCGAGGGTGATAGGCCGAGCGAACTGTGGGCATTTCTTACGTTACATTGAGAAATTTATTTTGCATCCAAGCTGCGGCGCGAGCTGTGGGACTTGGGGACCTGGGAGTGAGGGGGTACCCGTTAGAAATTTCTAGTAACAAAAATCGAACGAGTACACACGCACGCGCACATGGAAGCTCTTGGCATTATGTACAAACGCAATTACTGACTAGCGTAATATCACAGCACGCTTTTTTTGAGGAGGGAGGAATTGATTTAAAAAAATACGCTCGATGCGGGATACAACTTTATGATTGTTGCGTAAAGTGATTGCAATGTTTTGTCGTCGATTAAAGACTAAGTTTTTGAACAACTTGCTTTCTCAATTTATCAAGTGATTCTCAATGAAATAAACATAAACATTGTAATTGCATGAATATTGAAAAGACGCATAGATATTTTAGTTTAATTACCCTGGAAAAAATGATAAACCTTTTTTAGTCATAAACAAGGTGTTTTGTAATGAAGAAACCTAAAAACAAGGTATGAATATTTAGCACTAACTAGAAATATGAAACGTTTTTTTCGGCCATTCCGACCGATTCATAGATACATTCTCTAAATCTATTTTTTAGGTATTTAAGACCCATAATAGTTAGTTTCGTATCAATGTATTTTTGGTTATGATTAAAACTTATCTTCAAACAAGGTTGATATTAAACTGAGCGAAAAGAAACGTTGCGGTAACCGAAAAGTCAAGTAGGTTCTACTTGAGTACTTAGGTAACTCGTATCACGTAAAATCAACGTTAGGAGTGGCGTAATTTTAGCAGTGCTGATTATAGTAGTATATAATAGTTAACCCAATATAAAAATAAATAAAATAGAGTAGTAACATGAAAGAGAGCCCGTAAGTAAATAGTGATATTTATATATATATATTATATTTTATTATTCTTGGTATATAATATGCTGCACAGAACCATACTTCACTTTGTGTATATATATATATATATATATATATATATATATATATATATATAAATTAATAAATTTAACAGATTAAGCGTCTGTCAAAACATTTTCAGACGCCCGATCATATAGCATAAAACTCAAGTTAAAACTACGTGAGTCTTTCGTAATGCTAACGTGGCGAGTTCGAGAAGCAATTTACCAAAGTTACTCTAGTAATTTTATCATTTTTTTTCGCTTAGTGTACGTAAAAGTTATAGCTCCGATAAAATATTAATATTCTTATTCGGAATTCTTATATAAATTCACTGACTTTATTCATTATTGTTTTAAATTATGAACAATCTTTCTTATTTAAATGTTATAATTTGAACAATAGAAACATACTTTCAAATATCGTTCACTTCATAGGCGAACGTTAATCGCGAACGAATAACTAATTATTTTCTTCTCTATATTTGTATGAAGGTAGTAGTAATAAACGTATTACTGTTAAGATTTTTCTTTGATTATTTAATAGAATACGAGAAACTACGAGGTATTGCTATTAAATAACGGGACTGACGCTGGAGTGGAACGAGTATGCATGTGCCAATCAAAATTGACCAACAGTTATATAGTTTGAGACTTCCTCTTCAGAATGCAGTTAGTCTCGTTTCTGTAAACAACATCGTTGTGTCATAACTTTCATTTACGTTAGTATTGCTATTTGTATTTGCTGGAAAAATGGTTAGCGTAATAAGAGAGCAACGAATTGTTATTAAATTTCACTTTAAACTTGGGAAAACCGCTACCAAAACCTATAATTTAATAAAAGAAGTATATGGCAGTGAATATTTATCGTGGACTCGTGTTTTTGAACGGTTTACATGTTTTCAAGATGGTCAACAAGACGTTGAAGATGATGCGGCCAGGTCGTCCTTCAACATTCAAAACGGATGACAATGTCGAAAAAGTTGCTAATTTGATTCGGTCTGACCGTCGATTAAGTATTCGTGCAGTTGCTGAATCTGTAGGTATTGATAAAGAATGTATATGGCAAATTTTACGTGACAATTTGAACATGCGAAAAATGTGTGCAAAAATGGTGCCATAAAATTCTCACGATTGAACAACAAGCAGCTCGCAAAAATGTTTGTACTGACATTTTGAATGCCTTCGATAATGATCCAAATTTATTGAAAAGATTAATAACATATGATGAATCGTGGTTTTTTACTTATGATCCGGAAACGAAGCGCCAATCCATGCATCGGAAGACCCCAATATCACCGAGAACCAAAAAAGCAAGAATGAGCAAGTCAAAATTTAAAGCAATGATGATTGTTTTTTTCGATATTCATGGGAATGTGTACCTTCACTGGGTTCCTGAAGGTCAAATAATTAATCAAGATTACTATCTTGAGGTACTTAATAAACTACGTCAAAGAGTAAGAAAAAAACGACTCGAAATGTGGAAGGACAAATCATGGATTTTGCACCAAGACAATGCGCCAGGTGATTTCGCGTTATCTGTTAAGTGGTTCCTGACCAAGTACAGTATCCCAGTGTTAGAACATCTACCTTACTCGCCAGACCTAGCATCATGTGACTTTTATCTTTTCTCTAAGGTGAAATCTGCATTGAAAGGTATAAGATTTAAATCCGTAGAAGCTGTTCAAGAAAAAGCGGCAAGAGTCCTGAAAGAGTTGACAGAAGATGACTTTCAGCATTGTTTCCAACAATGGAAAATTCACGTGGAGCGTTACAGGGCTAGAGAAGGGATGTATATTGAAGGTGATAATAAGTAATTATCAGTAATTAGTAAAGGTCTTAATACCCTTCGTTATTACATGCTGGGAAAACCCACATATCAATACATTCATGAACAATAGAAATATGCTCTCGGAATTGTAATTTTATTATTAATGATAACCTTCATCTGAACAATTATTTTAATTATTAAATTTTGAATTTTATGGACTTCATAATTTTGAAGTAATTTATACGTATGCTATATGTCTTATACATATAATACATATTAAAAGCATCCACAATAGTTTATACATTCATATACAATTTTATACGTATGAAGTCTAATCGGACTTACATGCTATCCAAGGTAATGTTTTGTCACTTGTGGGAGAGTCAAGTCATTAGACATGTAGTGTGTGTATTCTATGATACATAAACTAAAGTTTGGAATATATGAATATATTATAAACTCAACTTCATATGGATTTAAAAAAAAATTCAAAAATAATTTATTGTTTCCAAACACTAATAATCTAATTTTCTTTTATGGCCATTTTAATTTTTTTTTGATCAGAACGATGAAATAATTTGACTCAATTCTTAGATTGGAATCATTATGAATATTTGAAATGAAAATTGTAATGTTTTTGAGGATTCTTATCGTATTTTTAATATGTGTTAATAATAGTCACGAGATAAATATTATTTATGTATTTTATAGAGATCTGCTGACATGAAAATAAAATATAAGACGAACAAAGAGAACCAACGACATTTGGATGATAAATTTAGTCTAAACTAACAAGATAACTATATACTATAAGATTCTGCCTTTGAAATAAACTTTGATTATATTTTTTTTTATTCCATACAGAATATCGTTCAAAGTATAAGATTTCTAACAGATCTATGTGAGCAACTCCGTTGGTTGTATCAATGGAACAACAGACGTTTTTACATGCATTAGTATATAATTATCTAACCATTCTAATCCATATAACTTCGATGCAACTTCAGTTAAACATTACTAAAACACTGTGTAAATTGATGGGTATAAGTATATTTAAGCAATATAGTTTGATGTTTTTCTTAATAAAAGTAAAAAATGTCGACATATTCTTAACATATACGTATTAGTAGTAAAATGCCGTGTTACGTGATGCATTATTTAATGTAGTGGAACTTGTGTATTTAGAAACAATACGATAGATAGACAGCATGCGGAAAAACATGGTGAATAAAAGTAATTAGGCAGGTCCAAAGAATTATAGATAACCAAATTGATTAGTTAGGAGTGATAAGTTCGGAGATGCAGGAGAATTTGAGGAAGAATCGTGTAAAGATCAAAACTCTTATGTGTGAATCGTTTACAGATAAATATTTATTTTATGGAAGGTGTACTAGATTTATAAGATTCGAATACATTTTCATTATTGTTATATTAAGATCGAAAAAGGAATTTATTTCATTATCCAGACAACTTTTTTCTGGATCTTTCACTAACTCATAAGAGAAATAACACTAAAATAGAATATCAAGCAAGAGACATTTTTGTGTTAAATCAACAATTGCAATGTATGTAAGCTGAATTGCAGCGAGCGCAACAAGAAACAAGCAATATCGCATAGAGATCTACGACAGTCAGTTGAGAAGCGAATCTCTACAGCAAGTCCAGCAGCAACCAACGCAGGCAGTCAGATTGAGTAGTTAACGCAAATTACGTGTATGTCGTAATTTATTGAGTGTAACAAGAGACTGAAAGTTTATAGTATAGTATCTGATATTAAAAATTTAATTCGAGATTTTAGTAGAAACGAAAAACCAAAGCAAGCAGCAGCATGATGAAAGGACTTGGCAAAATACCAAAACAGTGCACCAGTGGCCCCAATAAGTCGCGCACAGTATCGCATCAGAGCACCTTATGGGATCAGCACATAAATGGATGATTACAAAAGGTACAGATATTTACAATTATTCATCATTCGTAGAAAGATTAAAGAAAATGCGTACGGTACTGCGTGAATCAGTTCCGAAATTTCAAGCCATGATTTCACAGATATGAAAACCTCATGCAACAAATACGGATTATTTACGCGATAAGTATTATTATGCAAAAATATAAACATAGAAATAAATGAGACAAAGAAAGAAATAGTATCTGCATTCTGGTCAAAGGAATTAAGTCAATACTTATTAATGCAGAAATCTACAGACATTGAATCAATATATCAAGGTACTGTTTCATTTTAATACATCGAAAGAGTGCGAAGAGAAAGGATTATTAGCAGCAGGCAAATGCACGATCATCAGTGAACAAGGCAATCAATGGTGACAAAGCGAACCTTCTTTCCACACCAATCTCCGTAAGTACCAGCACCACCAACTGCGCAGCTGACGGTCCAGTATCTATTTTATATGTAAATATAGCGAGTTCTACCATCACCGATGGCGCAGTCAATTAGTGAAAGCCGACCATCAAGAAGTACGCTAATGTAAAGCACACAAAGTAACAGCGTTAGTTTAGAAAATGTTACAACTGTGAGTCGGCTGAACATATAGGGCGTGACTGTAGTATATCGACAAAGACTGTAAAATGTTTTAAATGTGGAAAATTAGGGCATACCGCGAATAAAAGTTATGCATCCGTGAGAAATCCGGTTATTGAGAAGATACATGTAGTGAATAATATGAGCAGCAATAGATACATTTTGAAGTAAAAAAATATATCACGATATCGAAATCATATCGCAAATAGATATGGAGGCATTCATTTTTACTCTTAAGGTGTTTTTTATTAGACGGATATTTTCAAATAAATAGGAGATAATCATACCTAGAAGGTTTCGAAACAACTATAGTAAAATCATTAGGTTTATAGAAGAAAAGAAAAAATTGGAAAATTTAGAGTCAATGTCAATTTATTTCAGAATTGTATCGGACGACGAGCAAGATTGTGATGTTATTTTTGGAGCGAACATTTATCGAAACCGAAAATATTCTTTCTACACGAGTAGGAAATTAATAAAAATTTGAGCAAATTGATATTCGAGAAAGAAATATTGAAAAGATCTTGTACAGCTATAAAACGATCGCGCATGAAAATCATATATTAGAGCCAGAAACAATTATTAGGAGTGTGAATAACTCTTTCCCGTTTTTTGTAAGAGATCGCGCCACCAATACTGTGCGAGTATTCAATGGTTACATATGTCATAATCAAAGCTTATTCATATGTCAACAATTCCATACTAACACATTAGTTAAAATTTTTTCGCATCATAAATTTTTGATATCGTGAAAATGTCGAAATTTGAGCCGAGTCGACGTCATTTGCGGGAAGTTTCACTTTATTGGTTCAATTTGAAGAAATCTGCTGCCGAGACGCATCGATTGCTTCAGGAGACTTATGGAGAAGGTTGTGTCGATGATTCAAGTGTTCGCGGATGGTTTCGACGCTTCAAAAGCGGTGATTTCGACGTGGAAGACAAGGAGCGTTCCGGGCGGCCGCAAATCTTTGAAGATCGAGAATTGGCGACTTTGCTTGATGAAGATTCTTGTCAAACGCAAGAAGAACTTGCTGAAGCATTGGGAGTTGACCGAACAACCATTTCCAAGCGTTTGAAAGCCATGGGAATGATCCAAAAGCAAGGAAATTGGGTGCCGTACGAACTGAAGCTGAGAGACGTCGAACGGCGTTTTTTCACTTGCGAACAGCTGCTTCAGCGACATAAAAGAAAGGGTTTTCTGCATCGTATCGTGACTGGCGATGAAAAGTGGATACGTTACGATCATCCGAAGCGAAGAAAATCATGGGGACTACCCGGCCATGCATCATCATCGACGGCCAAGCCAAATATTCATGGCGCCAAGCTCATGCTCTGTATATGGTGGGACCAGCTAGGTGTGGTTTACTATGAGCTTCTGAAACCGAATGAAAGGATCACAGGCGAGGTCTATCGACGACAATTGATGCGTTTGAGCCGCGCACTGCGAGAAAAACGGCCACAATACTCCGACAGGCACGACAAAGTTATTTTGCAACATGACAATGCTCGCCCACATGTTGCACCGCCGGTGAAAACATACTTAGAAATGCTCAAATGGGAAGTCCTACCCCACCCGCCGTATAGTCCAGACGTTGCTCCGTCTGATTACCATCTCTTCAGATCGATGACGCATGGCCTGGCTGACCAGCACTTCCATTCCTACGAGGAAGCCAAAAAATGGGTGGATGACTGGATAGAGGCCAAACCGGTCGAATTTTTTCCCAACGGGATTCGTATGTTGCCAGAAAGATGGGAAAAAGTTGTAGCTAGCGATGGCCAATACTTTCAATAATTCATTTGTAACCATTTTTTCACAATAAAGGCTCAAAATTTGAAAAAAAACGGGAAAGACTTATTCACATACCTGATAATTTTATAAATTTTAAAATCAATAATAGTGATGTAAATGTACCGTTAATAAACTTTTATAACACAAAAAATATACGTGCAGGCGACGAATTAGATGAGAAAATTTTAAAGCTCGATTTGACACCAGTCTTCGAGGTACGGAAACATAACAGTACGCCGGATGAAGTATGCGTTGAGAAGGATATTCACGATCATAAGAAACGAAAATTAGTTCAGCTTTTATGCAAATTCCGAGATTGCAATGCCAAATCTTCATAAAAGTTAAGATGCATAGATATAAGGCATATGTTCATAGAATTAGAAATAGGTACTAAACCATTTAGCATTTAACCATGTAGCAAATTATAAAAATTACATGTGAAGGGTAAAGCTGATTAAGATAAGATCGTTACTGACAGGAAACAGGCGAGTATAAGAACCGAGACAAAATCGCCATTTGCGAACCCCGTATTTACATTTCGTAAAAAGGTTGGCACTTCTGTATGATAGTTAATTATACAAGATTAAACAAAAATACTAAGAGAAAGAGTTCCCAATCCTGAATTTTAACGACTTTTTAGAAATTCTATGCAAAGCAAAGAGATTTATCTTGATCAACGTCACGCAGGAATATCTGCAAATGCCATTGATGATAGTTGCAAAAGAGAAGATCGCGTTCATAATTGAAAGACAGATCGTCGAATTTACGAGAGTAATGTTCGGCCTTATCAATGCTCCAATATGGTTTGCAAAAGTAATACGCGCCACATTGGAATCAGCGCATAAACAAAATATAGTCGTTGCGCATTTGACGATTCTGCATCATCATAGACAATGGGGCGAAACTCATATCATTTTCGAAGATATATTAAAATGATTACGAAAAGCGGTTTTAACAATCAATTAAAAAGAATTTAAATTCGGCATGAAGATAATAGCATTTTTAGGTGAAGGTAGGATAGAGACATGTATGTAAGATAGGAGATATGTAATCTCCTACTGAGAAAATTGCAGCGATTAAAAATTTTGTGCTATCGATAAACGCTAATGAAGTAGGAAGATTTATAGGGCTAACAAGTGCCTTCAGGCTTTTCATCACGTAATTCACAAAAATAGCTACACGGATAACTGAACTTACACACAAGGATGCCAAATTTTAATGGAGCAATAAAACTGAGAATTCGTTTATAGAGCTGAAACAAAAATTAATTTCCGAACTAATACTTTGAATATTTTATCCTAATATTTCACAAACAGAGCTGCACAGTGACGCGTCAGTAAAAGGTATAGCTGCAATGTTATTGAGATGAAAACGATCAAATGTTCTAATTCTAGTCGGCTAGAATTGATGGCTATTCCATGGGCAATGGATAGATACGGATGTTCTTAATAAGTATACCTTTTACGGTGATTATGAAAATAGTAGATAATTTAATAAAATTTGTACAGTTGCGTATGGTTAATTGTGCATAGATTTGGAGCACTACTAATAATAAGTTCCGATCGAGGAACGGCGTTTACCTCAGATTTATTTTCCAAATTCTTTAAAAAATACGGTATTAAACGTATGCTCAACTCAAGTAAGCATTCATGGCCAAGTGATTACGTGCACCGGTTTAACGGCACAATTTTACCTACCATAAGAAGTAGCATAATTTCAACCGGCGAAAATAGGTGGAAAAATAACGTCAACAAAATCGAAAGCGATTTAAATGCAACAAGTTGTAAGTCAACGGGTACACCATCATTTAAAGCCTTATATTGCTACTTACCGCGATTTGGCGAGATTCCCGTGTAATTTAACATCAGATTACGAGAAATATTGTGTACACTCTGGGATACAAAACAACACCCGAAAAGCGATCATTGACAATAAAAAAGAATATAAAACACGGTACAATAAGAAACGACTGAAAAATATTAAATATTAAATAATTTCAGTAATCAAATTTGGCTACAACGGGCGAATCTACAAAATTACAAGCTCAATTTAAAAATCTGATAGTTATGATAGATATATAACCACCAGATACCTACAGAATTAAAAAATTATCTAACAGCAGCGTAGATTTACGTACAACTATCGTTCGTGTGTTATATTAAAATTTGGACAGATTATGATATAGACAATGAAATCAAAAGTAAGATCGATTCGTTAGTTAGACAAGAGCAACTATTGATGCAAGAAAAGATATGTTCAACGATTGTAAACTATTACTTAATTTAAATAGCGAAAATGTAAATAGTAATAACATAAGAAGAAGCAAAAGAGAGCATAAAGTAACTCAATATTACGGTATATATTAAAATGTAGAAATGTTAGTTATAGTGAAAAAGATAAAACCTTGTATTCATATTAAAATGCAAATAGCAATTGATGTATTAGCCTAACTTGTATTATGCTCTTCGTTTATAAAATAAATAAATAAATATTCCAATGAAACACATATATAAATCTTGTTTGAGGAGAAACAAATTCCTGGATGGCCGAAAGTTAGAGGCAAAATACAGCGTTCCATGATGTATTGCTTGATGCAATAGTACTAGTGTCCATACAAAAAATGCCATAGGCAAACCGCAGACGGAAGTAAAATATAAAAACGGAAGTAAAACTGGGGAAGTGAAAGTAATTAGGCAGGTCAGAATAGGTATAGGTAACCGAATGATATGAATTAGAAGTGACAGGTCAGGAGAGATAAGAGAATTTAAGGAAGGATCATGTAAAGATTAAAAGGCGTGTGCTTTGGTCAGATTTGACATATCACTATTTTTTTACGATCAGTTAATTTAGTCTAATACGCGCAAGGTTTTCATTTCAAATATTACCCGAATTTAAAATAATTGGACAATGATCCCGATTAGCAATCGAACGTTCAAAATTAAAATAATACGAGCGCGAAGATTTCATATACCTGCCCTGCGAACTTAGGCTAACGTAGAGCAGACTGAGACTGTCGCACGTTACGAGAGAGAGAGAGCTTTGGCTGCGTGGTAGCCAGCGTGGAAAAGATGCCACGCGCTCCTCGCGCCAACGAACTGGAAATACAGTAAAGGCGCTACTCGCCATATTTCAGATACCCCGTTATAATTAATTAATATAAAACTTAAATTTTGGTCCTTTTACATTATTTAATATTAAGTACATATATAAAAGCATAAGAACAAATGAATATTGCTTTAGATAACTAAATAATCACGCATATGCGAGTGCCCTCAAGGACAAAATATCAGATTAATTATTATTTGCCAAATTATTATTGGGTGTATCAGTAAGTTTCCAGCGTTTTTTATTTGAAAATGTGAGGTTTTTTTATGAAAACATAGTTACATATCTTTTATTTGAAATGTTGTCAAATATAATTCTGCAAAGTTATTGACCGACACAAAGTACAAATATAACTAATGAGCTCTGATATTTCTGCCCGGAATCCACTGGTGATATCCTTTGAAAAAGACTAGAAACTTACTGGTACATCCAATAGAATGAAGAACTCTGTACAATCATAATTTTTATTATGAAATGCGAGACACGCACAGAAGATACCTGTAGAGTTTTGCTGTTGTTTTGTTTGAGAGAAGTGAGTAAATGCAAAAGTTTCGCATGGGATTCCAGGCCATGCACTGCTTTCATCAAGAAAAATCATGGAAAGCTTTCAGATAAATAAATGTAATTTGCCAGAAGCGCTGCTTCTATTCTTTAATATGAGGAAAAGTACGAATAATATCTATCGTTTGCTTTCGGAAACTTATGGGTCGGAATGCATTAGTGACTAGTCGTTTTTCGAGTAGTTCAAACAGTTCAAAAATGATGATATTGAAGTTGAAGACAAGGATTACTCTGGAAAATCAAAAAGTTTTGAAGACAAGGAATGAGACGCTTTGCTGAATGAAGATACGTCTCAAATTCAAGAAGGTCTTGGTTTATCATTGAACGTCGCATAACAAGCCGTTTTTTTACACTTACATGCATTAGAATCCATTCAAAAGGTTGGAAAAAGTTTGTCGTATGAATTGAAGCCAAGAGACGTTGAACGGCGATTTTGTATGTTCGAAATGTTGCTGCAGCGGTATAAAAATATATCATTTTTGCATCGTATTGTCACTGGTGATGAAAATGAATTTATTATGATAACCCTAAACGCAGACGATCGAGATTGTGACGAAATATTATCGTAAGTTTATACTGTGTATATTGTGGGATCGAAATCAATCCATAACGCTCTTACGGAAATATGCTTTATTCAGTAAAGAGAATGAAAAATTGGCTTGATACGTTGTTGGGTTCGAAAGACGAGAAATTTTTTGGTCCGGAATTCATAAATTGCTAGAAAGGTGGAAAACAGTGATAGCTTCCAATAGACGATATTATAAATAATGGATATGTAACGATGTTTTCATAATAAAACTTCACCTATGGAAAAAACTTATTTGTTCACCCAAAATAAATTTAAGTTGGTTGTAATTGTTATTATGATATTCATATATATTTTTTAAATTAAACATTTGATTGCCCGAAATTAGCAACACTGCATAGAAAAAGGATACAAGCTGTTGGATTACGTGGTATTATTGGTGTACTATTAGAAAGCTACTTTCTCATTTTATGTAACATGATGCGGGGCGATTTCTACTCTGTTCTATATTATACGTGGCCTACCCTAATAATACACATGATTATATGGAGTGAAGACACATCTTTAGAATCTTTTTCAGTTTCGCAGTGAGTGGGAAAGGAAAATTCGTTGTGTGCACAATATACGTGCTTATCCTTATACGAGAAAACTATGTATGTGTTGATGACTGTATACGAATGAATGTTTTGTTTACTATATTAATATTGGAAATACGAATATGTACTTTAGAATTGTATAGAATTACATATTTGAATATATTACTCGTTGATGAAATTGAGGTATATCTGTAGAAAATGCGTCCAAATATCGTCCTTTTATTGATAGAAAGATTATAACTGCTGAATAAAGCAAGTTGATTTTGCGCATTTGTCAATGAGTACGACAACTGATGTTGCTACTGATAGTTGTTACTGATGTTCATACGCTTCTCTTCAATCTTTTCGTGGTGATTTTACAAGTTCTTGAATTGTAAGCGTATCATAGGGCATATATACGGAAAAG